>OZ020611.1:124724312-125290160 GCA_963971575.1 Liopterus haemorrhoidalis
CTGTCGAGATCCTTAAGATCATCAACATTCCATTTCATTACACCAAAAGTGTATGAAATTAATGGGACAGCAAGCATGTTTGTGGCAGCGATTCTGTTCTTGCCAGACAGACAGGATCTCCATATCTGCCTCTAACAACAAAATTATGTATTTCCATGCACAGGGTGAAGCTCACACTGACCTGCAAATATATTCAAAACCAGGTAATCAACAAGTACAAATGTAAAAAAAATCATCACTTTTCAAACAGACACGTCCTAGGTCTCCTCACAAGCACGACACAACGCTGTTAAAAGTGCGCTATCGATAAGTTACAGAATATCGAGCCATATACCGTGCATATGAAATCCTACTCACACAATAAATTTAAACAGAGATATAAGCATCAGTTATTTTTATCATAAATTATCTAGTAATTGATTCTTATCTAACGTTCATCTACCTTTATTTAATAGTGTTCATTTTATAGATACATAGTGAAACCAGTTCGTTATTTCGATTCATCTATGATTCTCACCTGAAAATATTTTCATTATTATTTTTTTTGTAAATAATGGTTTTTTTTTTTAGAGGTATAGAACTTTAAATTGCAATAAAACAACGATGGATTATTCGATTGACATGAATTTTTTTTTATTCGAAAGATAATCTTGTGGCATTACATTTTAAATATGATTTCTGGCATATGACCGCCACGGCTGGCTCGGATGTAGTCCAATCTGGACGTCCAATTTTCGATGACTTTTTCCAACATTTGTGGCCGTATATCGGCAATAACACGGCGAATGTTGTCTTCCAAATGGTCAAGCGTTTGTGGTTTATCCGCATAGACCAATGACTTTACATAGCCCCACAGAAAGTAGTCCAGCGGTGTTAAATCACAAGATCTTGGAGGCCAATTCACAGGTCCAAAACGTGAAATTAGGCGATCACCAAACGTGTCTTTCAATAAATCGATTGTGGCACGAGCTGTGTGACATGTTGCGCCGTCTTGTTGGTATGATTTAATGTAATGCCACAAGATTATCTTTCGAATAAAAAAAAAATTCATGTCAATCGAATAATCCATCGTTGTTTTATTGCAATTTAAAGTTCTATACCTCTAAAAAAAACACCCGTTATATGTATAATATCTTTATGTCTGCTGTGTACATTGTATGAATATTTTTTGTAAAAAAAAAATGTATTTTGTATTTATAATTTTTAAAGGTTAAGTTGGAAGACCAGCATTAGCTGAAACTTCGCCGAAATAAAGTTGTTAATTATTATTATTATTATTATTATATACTTGATGCGAAGGGCCTGCTTAATAAGAGTAACATCTTGGACACCTCTCTCACTGATGCCTAAAAATGTGTAAGACCCTTCGGCATTAAGATGTTTTATAATGCTCCCATCAACCAATTGAACGTCTTCACCGTTGTCTAAACCTTTTCCTCTGTAGATATGAAAACCAGCGCATTTTTCCAACCCGAATTGCATACCTATCGCGGCAGTTTACTCAGCAACAGCATCTAAAGCGGCCTGAAGGTTTCTCTCGTTCGAGGCGTAGAACTCCAAATCATCCATATAAAAAAGATGGGTAATTTTGTGCTTACGCCTCGACGGGGGACCCGCCATGTAGCCAGTGCCGCGTCTGAGCTAGATCGATAGGGGAAGAAGTGAAATGCAAAATAGAAGCGGGCTTAGGGAATCTCCCTGGAAAATGCCACGCTTGACATGTATCCACCCTGTCGACACTGTGGTTGATCCGCTTGGAACAATGAATTGTATCTTCCAGAGGGGATAAGTTGTCCAATGCATCTCTCTATCTCCGGGTGAACTCGTAACATTCGTAACAATGTTAGAATGAGAGCATGTGACGTAGTGTCATATGCTTTTGCGTAGTCTACCCAAGCCATCGACAGGTTGCGTTTGAAATACGCCGTGTTATAACAGACTGATCGGTCGATAATAAGGTTTTCTTTGCAACCTGCTTGGCCTCTCTTCAATCCCCTCTGTTCGTAGATGTCTGACCTAACAGAGGCAATGGAGCTCAGTACTCGCTCATTTAATACGCTAGTGAAGATCTTATGCAAGGTATTGAGACAAGTAATAGGTCTGTAGTTCTTCGGGTTGGTTAAATCACCTTTTTTGGGGATTAATACTGTACGCCCCTCTGATAACCAAGATGGTATTTCTCCACGGATAAAAGAAGTAAAGTTTCGTGCAAGATGGCCGTGTGCACTGGTAAATGACTTCCACCAAAAAGCAACGATACCGTCAACTCCTGGTGCAGCAAAATTGCGCGCTTTTGAAATAGCACGTGTTACTTCTTCCGGGGTAACAGGGGGGCATGCCTGAGGATCTGTAAGATGTTGTGTACAGAATTCCTCAAATCTCTCTAAAACTGGAGTGTCTTGCACGATCGTCTCGTGTTCATAAAGCTCCCTCCAGAATATCTCTGTCCTGTCGACTGATAACAACGGTTCAGAAACCTCAGGTTTGGCCATGAAAAGGCGTGACGGGTTCGTGAGGAACATAGTATTTTCCTCCATGGTCCTAACCCGGTTGACCAGTTCCTTTCTTGCCAGGGCTAGTGCTCTCAATTTGTTCACCGCTTTCTGCTTTAGCAGAGAGAGAGTGGACAAATTCAGTGTGTGATGCTTTATGCGCAATTGATGTAATATGCGCTTAGTATTCGCACTTAGCGGCTCAATACTTCGTAAAGCATCAATAGCACACTGAATATGAGAAGCTTCCTGGCGTGAACGCGTCATTTTCTTCTCTAATTGCTGTATACGGAGTATGCCGTTAAAAGCCTTAGAGGCCAAAGCCCGCTTTGGCGTCAGCACAGCTGCTGCACTGTATACTGCACAGTCGATTTCCCAGAGACTACTCTGAGGGGAAATTTGCTTGTCAATAAGTTCATTAAGTCGCGTGAGGTCATCAGCACGAAGTTTGAACTTATTGTTTTCAAGTCGGGTGCGTTCAGAATGAGGCGAGAGAAGGGCTAGAAAATCCTCGCGAAGATTTTTTTCCGGTGAAGAGGATGTTATTCCCGCATTAACTGGGGAAGACCCAGTGGCTATCTGCCCATCTGCCGTTGGTGGGCTTGCAGGTGGCGATGGCTGTACCGGTATTTGTGACAACCTTCTCGACTCTCTTCGTCTCGATCGCCTCATCCTGCGTCGCAGACGTGCTACTTGGTCGCGCAGATTTTGTTGTGTCATGAAGTCCAGCTCGGGATGATTTTCACACCATTGGACTGACCATGTAGCCCCTGCGATGGGGTGACGCTGCCTCGTAAACTTGAAGCAGGTCTTCCTGTCCACCTGTGGCGGGCCAGGCTAGCGGGATTGTAGCTTCGCACGAATCATACATTTCATGGGAAGGTTGGCCCCATGAAACGGTGGCAGGATTCATCGACCAGATGGTAGGGTCGACGATACCCCCAATTGGTTCCTGCCGTGGTAACACTGTGATAGCGATACGGAGGGAAAGGGCGCTAAGCCTTTTTGGTCAAAAGACCGCCGTACCCCGATTATTATTATTATTATTCAGGGTACGTGGGATAATCAGGCCCAAAAGCTCGATATGGTCAGATGTTGCGACCATTGCGAACTCATCAGGCCCGAAAGCTCAGCAAATAGCCAGGTGTTATGGCCATTAAGAACTTCCCCTGCGAATATTATTATTATTATTACTATCAATATCAACCGTTTAACCGCATTTGATCTATGAAAACAAAGATATACTCGTCGACCGGCGTAGCGTAGTGGTAACACATGTGCACTGCGTTGCTAAGGTCTCGGGTTCAAATCCCGTTCAGGCATGGAATTTTTCAAAAATAATAATTGTCCTAGCTAATTGCCAAAGCAGCAAAGGCGATAAATATTTGAAAAAAATAAAACTGGCGGGCTAGCTTCAGTGGGATTTTGAATAGATATCGCGAGCCGGACAAAATGAGGTAACGGGCTGGATCCGGCCCGCGGGCCGTAGGTTGCACATGCCTGGTTTAGATGTGGTATAGATAATCGTGCTGCAGTATAGAGAGTACAACGCCACGATTTCATATCCTGCGTGGTACTAAACGGGCGTTTGGATTTAAGCTTCCGTGTACAACCATTTTACGACGGAACCACGATAGTTCATGAAAAAAGGTTTGAATATATTTTCAAACTTTACGTTTAACTTCTGTGGTAAAGTGTTTAAACTTTTTTCAATATTTTACCCATTTCAAAAGTTAAACACTTTTTTTAGATAGTTCAATGTTGTTGTTCTTTTGATTTCGTATCAAAATATTTGACTTAGTGCGTATATATGTTTCAGGTTGAAAATTTGCATATGATATACTTTTAAAAATATGACGTGAAGTGAATTTTTACACATTTCAGGGTCTCGCATGTATCTAGTAATTAAAATCGGCAATAGTCTCGCATGTTGAATGTGTAGCACAATATTTTTTGCAAAAATCACATCGAAATGAACGATATTTTTAAAATCAGTTATCGTCTGTTATCTATGTACTAAGATCTTTTATTTTATATAAGTTTTATGTCCCGTAAAAATTCAGTCATATCAGGGATATCCCTAGGTTTACACTTGAGGCCTTTTTTGTTTATACAAGGTGTCTCAAAAGAAATTTTATATTTATTTAGCTTACTGCGTGAACGCAACGTATCCGAGGGGCGCGGAGGTTATGTCAATCGGTAGCCTGGCTCTTGGGAATTCAGTCGCTATGGAGCGTTTCTCGGGAGCAGACCGCGCGTTATGCGTGCGAGAGTTTTACAAAAACGGTGATTCGGCGACTGTAGCGCGTAAAAATTCTGCAGTATTCGAGGTTTTCGCCACTTAAATGATGCGCGACGCATTCCTCTCATTCGACATTGGGTTAAAAAGTTTGAAGAGACTGGTACAACGCTGGATAAATCAAAATCCGGGCGACCTAGGTCATCAAGAACGGTAGAAAACGTGGAGAATGTTAATCAGTCTGTTCGTGACGACCCGAACCTTTCAATTTGGAACCGCGCAAGTGCTTTAAATGTGTATAGATTATCATTACATCGCATTATGCACAAAGACCTAAAGCTGCACCCCTACAAAATTCAATTGGTGCAAGAATTAAAGCCCCAAGATGCCAGTCAGAGGCTTAATTTCGTAAATTTTTCTCAGGCAAATTGATCTCCCGGAGAGGTGACATAAATTGGCCTCCACACAGTCCAGATTTAACCCCTACGGACTTTTTTCTATGGGGTTATCTTAAATCTAAAGTTTACGCCAATAAACCGACTTCACTGGCGCATTTGAAAGAAAATATCCGTCACGAAATGGCAGCCATCCCTGAGTCCACCTGCCGAGACGTCATAAGTAATTTTACTGTTCGATTAAATGAGTGCCGAGAACGCGAGGGTCTACATTTAGACGATATTATTTTTAAGAAATAAATCCCCAAAATGTGCATTTTAATAATGAATAAACATTTTTTCTATATACGGCTTACTTTTTTTTTAATCGATCCACTAAATATAAAATTTCTTTTGAGACACCTTGTATTATGTATAAACTCAAGTTATAAATATTTCGAATTTTGCTTTATTTTACTATTTGCTGACCATCTGAGGTTCTATAGAGTAACTGATACGATAATAGAGTGTTACAATATGCAAGAAGATCTGTTGAGACTATAAATGACGACTAAAAAATGGTTTGAGCCCCCTCCAAAAACTCCCCACTCAAAAAACACGTTTTTAAGGAACACATTTGTTCCATATGGCTGTTAATAGTCCAGAAAAAGATTGCACTTGATGATAATGGAGTACCACTTGGTACACGTAATTTTCACGAAAATTAGTCACTTTAACCCGCATCACCTATCTGTGAAATACTGCAGAATCAATGGTGTCAAAAGTAGACCACCAAGTATAATAAATATAAGTAATTTTCATATATATAGGTAGGGTGACCATCCGTCCCGGTTTTCAGTCAATTGTCCCGGTGTCCCGAAGACTGCCCGATTGTCCCGGTTTTTGAATCTTTTTGCTCTTCACTTTGAATTTGGATAGGCGAGAACCTTTTTTTTTTTTTTGCTCTTCACTTGAATCTGGGAGGAAACAAAGACCTTCTTTTTTTTTTTTTTCCTGTGTCCCGATTTCCCTTCACTAAAATATGGTCACCCTATATATAGGGGAGGACCGATACTGTAAGAAATGTAAACACCGCACGGGGACGCCTCGTCCGATGGTGATTTTGATTTATGTAGGATATATAAACTCGAGGTCGATTTGTGACAGAAAGCAGTGATGCAGTCGTTAAATCAGTAGAGGGTATAAGTACTCTACATATATCGAAAAAATTAGAGGGTATACAACTTGCAAAACTATTTATTCGAAACAAAGTAGAATATAAATGCCATATTCCGTCGTATACATCCACTATAACCCAGAAAGAGAAATAAAAGTAACTTTTTTGGTGGAATTAGAATTCAAAGGATGGCTGTCTGCGTGACGATCTGTGTGATCATCAATAGAAACCAAATCATCACAATTAACCTCAAAATAAATAAAAAAAAGTAGAGTACAATTCTAAACTTAAAGAGATTCTTTACTTCACAAATTATTTTATTTTCACTTATAAAACTGAAGTTTTATTCAACTACTGAAGATGACTTCGTAGCCGAAATGTACGTATAGTGAAAATAAAATAATATATATATAATCCTTTATTAAATAAAATAATTTGTGAAGTAAAGAATCTCTTTAAGGTTACCTTATCCTAAACTTCACGTTAACTCAACAATTAATATTGAGTACAATTCTGTTGAAAATTAAATTATTTAGAACATATTTTAGAATTTATTTAAGCATGATTTTAATATTTGTTGTTTATGTATTTTACTCGTATTAGATATTTATAATAAAAAAAAAAATTATTACGTTTAATTTATTGCTTGTTTTGAGATATGGGGAGGGGCTGTTTTGCCTTTTGTAGGGGGATGCCGTAGATACTAAGGCCATTGGATCGCTCCAATTAATATATTTGCAGAATGATACTTTACATTACAATATTTCTAATTACAATTACATATCTTTTTTTACAATTACTACCAATCCTATTATAATCTATCTCAGAAAGAAAGATAGTAATAAATCTTTTTGTCAGGCAGTTACCCGTGGCGTGCACATTTTAAACACGTTTAAATTGGTTTTGTGTATTACTATATTACTATTTATCATTTTAGTAAACGTACGCCTGTGACCATATTTATCATATCATTAAACGCACCCCTGTGACCATATTTTTCCTCAAAATTTTTGGGTAACATTTTTATGATCTATTGTGTTTAACCCTAGTTCGTATTCTCATATAATTTGTGCGGCACACTCGGTTGTTTTTAACAATATTTCGTTTCGAACTATCCATATTTTGTGGTCCGCTTCTGTGTGAAAAAAACAATAACTTTTTACAAATAATAAATTTTATTACTATCAGTCTTTCTGAGATAGAGTATAGATAAATAAAAATTTGGTGTAGATATTATTACTAATTTTATATTGCCAAGCTAATATTTTATCTTATTGATAAAGTCATTGAAAGTATTGTAAACAATAAATTAATATCGTATTTATCAGTGACGAATCAACTTTCCAAATCTCAGCACGGATTCCTTAAAAACAGATCGGTTGAGACGGCACTTTTTGAATATATCAATGAAATGATAAAAATAATTGACTCATCTGATATAACTTTGGGAATTTTTATCAACCACAGCAAGGCGTTTGATTGTGTCGATCACAACATACTGTTTTTGAAAATGGAAAGATACGGTATAAGGGGAATTGCGCTACATTGGGTTAAATCGTATCTCTCAAACAGGACACAATCTACAGTGTTCAATAAAGAAAAAATGGAGGAATGTTCGGATACGACCTCAGTTGAAATTGGAGTTCCTCAAGGCTCGGTTTTAGGCCCAGCTTTTTTTGTTTGCGATCATTACCAAATACTAAGATAACTTGTTTTGCTGATGATAATAGCTTTCTTATAAAATGCGGAAACTTTGTATAAATAACCTCTGCTTTTAACAACGTTATGAAGGACGTTAATAATTGGATGAATAATAATAAATTAACAATAAATATAAATAAAACAGCATGCGTAGCTTTTAGAACCACCCAAAATAAAGTCAACCTCGAAAACTTACTTAAATATGATACACAACTATTTAATTTTTCTGATCATGTAAAACTTCTCGGTATAACAATGGACTGTAATTTAAAATGGGACGTCCATATCGATAACATTTGTCAGAAATTGTCATCATGTTTGTAAGCATTAAAACACTTAAGGCATAATTGTAGCAAGAATGTGTTGCGATTTCTTTACTTTGCATGTTTTCAGTCTCATCTTAGTTACGAAATTCTTCACTGGGGACAGTCACCAGGTTGGCAAAGGGTTTTTATTTTACAGAAAAGTGCTATCCGTATTTTAGAATCATTAAGTTATAGGGAATCATGTAGAGAATACTTTAAAATATTATCAATTTTAACTTTCCCGGCTCTATACATAAATGCGGCAATTAGGTTTGTATACAAGAATAAAAGTACAGTCAGTAATAACATTCACTATAAATATAATACTAGAAATAAGCATTTGTTATTGCCTGAAGCTCACAGTACATCAGGATGTCAAAAATGTGCATTTTTTAATTGTGGTAAATTTTATAATAGCGTACCGGAAGATATCATCTCCACAAAAAATATAAATGCTTTCAAAATAAAGTTAAAACGCTATCTTTTAGAAAAAAATATATACAGTTTCAGTGAATTTTAATATTTTCTTCTCTTATATTTCTTTATTTTATTTATTTATTTTATTTTTTTACTTTTACTTAATCGACCACTATAATTGAATGAAGGAATCATTGCATGAAGGTAAATAAATCTAATATAATCAATTCTACTGCACAATACTTTACTAATTTATAAAATTTACGATTATTTTAAAAATTTTATAATTCGAATTGATAGATTTTAAATTGAGGCATTTGCCTGCGGCATTTCATTGTTTTATTGTATTTTATTGTATTTTATTTACGTTATGAAGGTTATTTTACTGTATTTTATTGTATTTTATTAATTTATGTAATTTTTGACTATTTTAAACACTTCATATTTCGACCTGATAGAATGTAAATTGATAATAATCAGCGTTTTTATTGTATCTTATTGTGTGTTATATTATTTTATTGCATTCTATTATATTTCAATTCATTAATTTATTTAATTGTTGAGGATTGTTAAAGAAATTAATATCTATTTTAGACTTAACAGATTGTAAATCTATAATCAGCGTTTTACTGTATTTTATTGTGTTTACTGCATTTTACTGTATTTATTATTTTGTTTCTTGCTATTTATTTTATACTGCTGTTGTATTTCATTGATATGATAACTTCCACACCTTTCTACTTCGCACGTGAACAAATATGACTATGTCTATCACATCAATACATGCATGTACACCCACACATAATTGTATTTTGCATATGAATGTTAATAAAAAAATATTATTATTATTATTAATATAACCTGGCCGGTTGCGCAATAGCGAACAAAATAGGGCGTCGTTAGTTTTCGTGTAGCAGTAATGCGGTACAGTCTGACAAAAATGAATTTTCAAAACAAATTGGCAAGCGCTCGGCCGTTAAAAAGTCAATCGCGCGAAATTATTAGCAATATTGCTAAATTTGCAGAGGCTGAAAGAGACGAGCTTTTTCAAATCATAGTATAGTGAACATTAATTATCTAATATAAAAATATTTTTTATGAAATTGGGAAAAATCAGTTAGAATGACCTAATAGGAGACCTATAAGTTTTCCTAAAGGCTAGTAAATAACAATGAACTTGCAAAGGCGGTAACTGCGTCTTTTATCTAATATCGGCGTCTTTTATTTCGATTTCTGTAAGTCCTATAAATGTTTGTATGTATCTGTCCCAATCAGCATATTCAATTGTTAGTTGTTTTGGTAGTTTTTTGTGTTGATATATCCTTATTTGGTGATAGATAGAAGGAACATATTTTAAGTTATTCTGGTGCATATGTTTTTATTGCAACGGTTTCGAAGTTGGTGTTTATTTATTTTTTCACTATAATGGGAATCTTGATGAAATATAGCGACGCCTGCACTTGCGGTTTCACTGGTTAGTCTATATTTTCTAGAGACTGTATTGTTTCTAATGTCTAATTACCGATCGCCAACATATATAAGGGAGGTATTGTGATCATACCGATTTTGACATTTCGAGAATTCGATGAATCTCCACGAATTGAGGTCCCTACATAACGTTTTGACTATTTTTAGCATGATGTCTGTCGGTATGTCTGTCAGTCCGTCTGTCCGTCCGTCCGTCTGTCTGTCTGTGTATACGTGCAGATCAAATTAGGCTAAAAGGATTTTTATGAAACTGCATATTTAAGCTTTTGACATCAATGGCATGAGTTGTTCAACTTTTGATAAAAATCGGTTGATTAGAAATGGGAGTTAACTCGTGTCGATTTTATGATAAAACGAAACAATTTTGGAAAATTTTTCGAAATTTTTTCTAAGTACCTATCTATTTTTTTATACTTATATGTAACAAAACGTTACATATATGTAACGTTTCCATGGTCATGATAAATAATATATCTGTAGAAAATATTAGGCAAAGTTATTTCTACTCTGCTGCTAGAATGTAGGTATTTTATACAAGTACTTTGTGATGGCGGTCGTTCCTGTGGTGGCCACAGCTGATTTTTTTTGTAGGTATTGGTCCGGATTTTTGTATGCAAATATAATTTGGTTGGTATTCTAACGCTATTCTAATGCTTTGTTGTAGTTCATAGCAGTGCAAGTTTTTTAATTGCATTTTAAATAATTCATATACTTTAATGAGAAATGATACATAGTTTATCGACATACCACGTAATGAGAAACTCTTGAATATCGTCATTACCATAACGTGACATTTACTTTGGCAATGTGACATTTCAGATTTTAGGACTTTGTAGTTATGATTAAGAAATCTTTAAACCCTCGCTCATGTTTCTGTTTGCCTGTCTGTATACTTATTGTGTTTATTTCATTTCCTGTATATCTGTTTATTTGTCTAATGATTATCTGTTTGTCAGTCTGTCTGTCAGCACGGTAAAGTTTGTAGCCAAATGGCATATGATCCACATATAGTAAAAATTAAGATATTCAGTTTTTCTATGTTTTGTAGATATATATGCTCAACCTCTTATATCATGTGTTTCTCGCATATAGGAAAATGCAGATAACTTTTGTGAATACATTATTGTTACGAGTGAAAAATATATATGTTTTTTAATTTTGAGTGGGGTATCAAAAGAGTTCTTGATACGCAGAGTAGTTGATCTAAAATCCTGAAATATTCTTAGTAATACAGTAACAAGATAGTAACAATAATTCTTGATCAAATAATTTTTTATAAAATATAGATTTTTTGGGTCAGAAAGAATTAATTATTTTTTTTTTATAATGTGGGGTATCAAACGCGATTTTAATAAAACAATTGCTCAAGTAATGCACATGCCGTCTTGTTTTTGATTTTATTGGTTTCGCCCCTTAAAATTGTTTCATATTAGGAAAGAAAGAGAGAACAAAAACAAAAAGTACCTCCTAGCCTAATTAATACTAGTTACTATCCCTATCCCACTGTAACACCTACTTAAATCTTATTAACTAAGATGTTAAGCTACAAATGTAAAATCTCTAATGCAAAAAAATATACCTTATTTGACAGAGAAGCTGGTTTAAAAATCTGAAAAAAATCAGAGTAGTGCAAACTGACGTGAACGGGAATAGTATGCTCCGATTTACTGCTCAGTTTAGTTAAAAAATATATATAATGTTTTTCATTATTCGCGGGGCCTCACATAAAACGTCTTAACCCTGGAACGAAACACTGAGGTCTATGGGGCCACACGTTATGATTATTTTCCCGCCTTTTTGTAGCCGTATTGCTTTTAAGTTTCCTACTGCCATATTTGTAGCCGTATTGCTTTTAAGTTTCCCACTGCCATTCTTATCAATATCTGTTGCACTAGTTTCAAAGATGCAGCTGTTTATTCTGTTTTCTAAGCTTGTGCTGTGAGGATCTGAACTATGTTTGTGAACCCATAGACCCAGTGTGCATTTCTAGGCACTCTTTTCTTGCAAGTGACTGATTTTATTCTTAAAATAGATTACCAAGTGTTTGCTAATAAATTTATTCTTTCTATAAGTATACTACAGAAGCGAATTTTTTGTGAAAATGTGAAAAAAGTTTTTTAGTGTAGACAACAGTGACAAAAATGTTTGGATGTTCTGCAAGGAAGAAGAAAAAAATAATAATAATAAGAGTAAAAATTATATGCTTATGTTGTTACCTTAATGCAATTTCTTGAATATTAATGCAATACGCCGGTCTTTCTTAGCAGGAAATTTATCTATAACTTTATCGGTAAAGGTCGGTATTGATGATAAGATTTTTTTTCTATTGACAGCGCTGAAAGGGCCATTAGACAATCTTTACACATCGAGTTTCTGAGAAAAGTTTTTGTCCGTTTTAGATTGAAAAAACAAGGTTCAGCTTCATCAGTAACCATGAGTGTGGTTACAAGAATTTGTAAAAAAAAATTGTCTCCGCCATCGATTCGTCCAAATTATTTAAAATTATCAATTTTAGGAAAGACAGCGCCACATATTTTTCTGCATTCACTATTTGAATATATTACTTGAAATAGTGCATAAAAAACCGACCAATATTATTGATCATGGTTATCAAACCAGGTTAATGAGTAGTAAGCAGTTTAAAATATTAAAATTTAGTAGTAAAGCAGGGCAAAAACGTTTCGCATATATAGGACCTAAAGTCACATAAGAAACAAACTACCTACGAAAATCAGAAATATAGAGAATGTAAACAAATTCAACAGGGAAATGAAAATGTTTGTATTGGATAATAAAATATTATTTAAAGATATAATCGAACATCATTTATAAAGCTGTTGGATCAAAATTTGATTAACGCGGATATTCTCATCCCTTTTTATTTATTAATTGTTATATTATTAAATAAAGTATATTATTACAAAATTAAGTGTGCAAATATATATATATATATATATATATATATATATATATATATATATATATATATATATATATGTAAATAGGCACCCCCCCTTGAAATTCGTCAAAATATTTCGTTAAAGCGGAAATTTGTTAACCGAGGTCCGCATATAAAAAAATTATCCTATCATTGAAGTGGCAATATTATAACCGTATATACAATATTTCATCAAAATATTGGCTTTGATTCCATAAATTTGCAAATATTTTCATTGAAGAAGGAATCATTAAGTGGGCTGCACTCATAAAAAGTATCCTGGATTGGGTTTTACGTAAAAAATAAACTCTGACGGACATACATATGGCTATTGGTTGTATGATAGAAGATTTACAAAATAATTCGTTAAAGCGGGAAATTTGTTAACCGAGGTACGTTCATAAAAAACATCCTATCATGGAAGCGGCAATATTATAACGGTGTATACAAAATTTCACCAAAATATTGTTTTTAAAACAAGGGATTTACAAATTCTTTCATTGAAGAAGGATTCGTTAAGCGGGGTACACTCGTATAAAATATCTTATTATTCAATTGGCAATATTATTACCATATATACAAAATTTCATCAAAATCCAACTAGTAGTTTTTGAGTTTATCGTGGTCAAACAGACACAGACAGCAGACAGATAAAAATTCTAAAAATGATCAAAATGGTCTAAGCTAAGCATATAAAAGCTACATAAACCAAACTCCTAAAAATAATTTAATGTATAAACAGAGCCTCCAACTTTATATATGTAGATAAGACTTTAAACAAACACGCTATTTGTAAATAATTACCAATGTATTAGGTCGTCAAAGATGAAATTTTGTAGAAAAAAAGGCAAAGTTGGTTGATAACTTACAAATATAAGGAATTATTTTATTTATCAAAGTATGCACCCATATTGTCTATATACTTTTGCCATTTATGTGGCAGATTGTTCAGGCCGGTGGTATAAAATCCTGGCGGACGAGAGTGGATAAAAGCATGGTCGGAATTAAACTGTTTTCCTATTTAAAAGTTGTCCAAATTGAGGAAGAAGTGGTAGTCAGTGGGGCTAGGTCTGGTGAGTATGGAGGATGATGAAAAAGTTCCAACTCCAATTCCTGTAGTTTTGCCAGAGTCATTTGTGCAGTGTGTGGTCTAGCGTTATCATGCAATAAGATAGGAGTCGATCTGTTGACCAATCTAGGCTGTTTTTCTTTAAGTTTTTGCATCATTTCGTCCAGTTGGTTGCAGTATATTGCTGCTGTGATCGATGAGTCAGTTTTTTTTTTTTTTTTGTTGGTTTTTAAGTTACCTGCACGAAATTTGGCGAACCAATTTGATATTGTCTGCTGCGTAGTAACACTAGAGCCAAATACACTACAAATGTTTCGCGCAGTCTGCGATGCCGTAGTTCCACGTGAGAACTCATACTTCATAATAGTGCGAATTTCCGACCGTTCCAGTTTCAACAAATTAATTGTAAAAAAAGTTTTGATATTTTTTAGAGCATACAATGATTTCTTTAAACAGGTGAGATGTGTAATTTCCAAAAAAAAAAAACAACGGTAAAATATTAAGTCAATGTCAAATAATAAGCTGGTAAAGTTGGCAATATTATTAAGCACAAATTTCATCCTTAATGACCTGTTATTTATGCCAATCGTGGCGGCTGCAACTATGCACCCGCAAAATAAAATGAATTTAAACATTACAGACGTTTATTTATTTTTTTCGCTCTCTCTCTCTCTCTCTCTCCCTCTATAAGTTATGTACGTCTATAAGTTATGATATAAAATGACTCGATGTTCTGCGTGCTTTCACAGCAACAAATGCTTATTGTACTGTCGCGATTGGTAATGAGTGAGGGTAACAGTGGAATACAGGAGCTATACCTCCCATCGAAACTGCAAACTTTTGCAGTTAAAACCTTGCGAAGTGTACGTTTGATTACAGATATTTTTATATTTTTAATATTTCATTATTATTTTTTTTTTATGGTGTTGCGTGTATGCAAAAAATAGTATAATTAATTCAAATTCTTTTAAAATTTAATTAATCTTTCAGAAACAGAAGATGAATATAACAAATGCATACATAAGAATACAGGGCATCGCATGAATCTATACAGCACATAATAAGTTAATGTTCTTCTACACACTTGACTAATACATATTAAATCATAAAATGCAGGTAATATTTCTATATTTCAGATGGTTTTATTTGTAAGCGTTTATGTAGTTAATGAATTTTATGTCCATCTTAATAACGATTTTCTTTACTTTTCCCAAAACAAAATCTCAATTATAGTTATTAGAGCCGCCACTGAATGACAAATTTATTCAAACATAAATAAAAATGTAAATATAAAAATTTTATATTTGAATAAACCAATAGTTTTACGTAATTTTTGCCAAAAATGTGTCAATATAAATAATTAGTTAATGTAAATAGGAATATTTAACTCGAAAATATAGCGCTGTGTCGTTGAAAAAATTGTGATATATACTTTTTTTTTATAATTTATTGTGTAACATCAGAACAAAGCTCTTAAAACGTAGATTAATGAAACGAAAGTAGGTTTTTAATTTTTTTATTTAATTTGAATCCGATTTTTGCCAAAAATATTCTTAAATGCTTTTACAATAAAAATATAAAATATAATAAAAATGTTCATTTTGATGTGATTATACCTAATGTTATCCTATTACTTACTATTATAGATATCTATGAAATAGAAACATTACAAATTCCTTCCTTCTATGAAAAGTGCCAAAAATCTCAATTCACAGTATTATTATTTTTCTTGCTGTTAATACTATCTTCAAATTTTTTAACTACAACGTATATAAAGTGCCCTTATTTCTGTCATAATCTAACTATATAATTTTGTTAACAATAGCATACATGAATAGGTTTTGTGTAAATTAGCTCCATCAAAATAGCTTTCATAAAAGCTTTAACTTAACAGGGGTGGATTGAATCTATGAATTCTAACAATTTTTCTTTTAAAAGGGGTAGCCTATATTATATTGCAGTTTGCACTAATACATAGCGTTGTATACCAAACCATACCGAACTGAAAAAGGAAATTCAATTTTCACCCCATATTAAATCGTAGTTGGTATGAAAGTTTTTACGAGCTACATTTTATATTGCATATTCGTGTTTAGCATAAAATTGATGTTTGTTTTACTTAAATGACTCTAAATATATATTTTCTACCTAACATATTTCACCATTTCTTTATAATTTCGTAGGAAAACCAAGAAACTTTTATAACGACATATGTCTGTCTGTTTGTCTATACCAGGGCTGTTCAACCTTTTTGTATTTGGGATCTACTTTTTTTATATATATTTTATATAACTTTAACACGATCGACCAGAATGCGTAGCCGGCCACTGGTGGGGGAGGTTATATAGTGCCTTCCGAGGGAGGGTCCGCCCTTGGGAAGAAGATTTTGAAAAAAATCATTACATATTGCAATTTGAAAGATGTGTTTCATGTAAAACTAACCTAAAACGAAAATGAAATTTACAAAAAAAAAAAATTATGAAGATTCTTCATAGGCCTTCCAAGACTGCATTTTAAACCCGACGGTTAACACATTGATCGCCAACGAATTTTATGCAAGATGATTAGAAAATGGTTCTTTGTTTTTAAGTTTTGTTGGTTAGGATATGTTAAGATAAGGTATTTTTTTCGGTGTATTTTTATAAATTAGTGGTTTTTTTGATGTGCGATCACTGGTCTTCGTTACGGAAAATTTAGGAAAATTATATATTACATTGCACCAGACTATCATCTTGCCAGTCACTTATCCCACTCAAGCTAACGTCAGCGATTTGTTACTTTTACCGGACTGTTACTTTTCGCGCGTTTTTCGTTAGTAGTTTTGATTTAAATTTCTTTGCCGATCACCCGCGTAGCAATGAATGTGTTAAGGTGGTCCTGAATTTATTGAAAAAATAAAATTCTATTATATAACGTTTACATACAACGTTTATTAAACATTTCAATCCGACATTTGAACGTAGGTTAGCGAGAAGCTTGTTTTAATTTTAACTTTATATTTATAAAATGTATTTCTAAGTACATGGAAGCAAGAGAAACTAAAGATCTACTTAAAGCCACGCCGCGATCGACCGTAGATCGCGATCGACTGGTTGGGCAGCCCTGGTCTATACGATTGTGGACAAACAACTGAACCTAGAAAGTTTAAATTTGGAATGCATATACTTTTTCAATCCATATACAAGACAATATATTTAGCGGCAAGTTGTTAATATATGAATAATATCCGACATAAGGCTGCACACTAACGGAGACCTAGGATGATATTTTCCACCTCCGAGAATGTTCCGTTGACATAAACTATTTGTTTCCGACTCGTTAAAAAGAATTTGAAGAATTTTAAAGCCATATTTCTAACTCTATTATTTTAGAGCACTTTTTTTTCCAGTAATTTTTTATGTATGACTACAAAATATAATTTCCATCATTATTTATTACGGCTTTCTAACGTTGTACTAATTTTTCGTTAACCTCTGTAAAGAAGTTTTATAGTTTTTACTTAAATTAACTGATCAGGTGATTTTCTACATCGGTCATGTTTCGAAATTTTTCATTTCTGAGTGTATGTTTCATAGTCCTAAAGGTGAAAATCGGAAGGCGCGAACTCGGGTGAATACGGTGGATGTGGCATAATTTCCCAGCCTAAGTCCTGAATTTTTTCACCAGTTATTTTTGCAGAGTAAGGACGTATATTTTCGTAACTATTCCTTTTCGGTTAAATAAATTTGGAAGTTTTTCCTTTAGTTTCTGATTTAGTTTCAACAATTAGAGACACTTCACAGTACTCTTTAATGTAAGTTATGGTTTTATACTGTATTTTTTCTTTTACTAACAATAAAACTTCCCTGCTTGTTACGGTATTTCTACAATAACATGTTACGAGAGTTACCTTTTATGTTTTTACAAAAGACCACTAGATGACATATTGAAAAGTGTCATAACTATCTTCGTAAAATTTGACATTTGTTATTGTTAAATCAGTGAGAGCTTATAAATTGACCGAGTAGTTTGTTGACAGTGTGCGTTTAAAAAAAATTGTGAAAAAATTGATATTACTCGTGAAGGTTTTCGTTGGATGATTTTTTACGATTTTAGTAATGGCCTAACTCAACAACAATGCATAGATTCGCTTCGTTCAACTTTTGGTAATGAAGCCCCATCAGAAAAGACTGTTTACAATTGGTTTGCAGAATTTCGTCCTGGTCGTGCGTCCGTCAGTGATGAATCTCGTGAAGGTCGACCAAAATAGGTTGTGATTCAAAAAACATCGATGTTGTGCGCAAAATATTTGAAGATTGGCATGTGCCTTACTGTGAGATAGAGGCATCGTTTGGCATATCGCAAACTGAAATACATGCGATTTTGCATGAACATTTAGCTGTGAAAAAGATAACAAAAAAGGCTCGTGTTGATTAGTGTACGGGAATGCTAAAAAAATTCAACATAGGCACTGCAAAATCCGTATACAACATCGTTACAGGTGACGAAACTTGGATTTATTCATATGAACCGGAAACTAAGCAACAATCCACTGTTTGGGTCTTCCAAGATGAACCGATACCCACAAAAGTTGTTCGTTCACGAAGTACTTCCAGGAAAATGATCGTTTGTTTCTTCGGCTGTACTGGACAAGTCGCAACCGTTCCTTTAGAGGTTCGGAAAACAGTTAATGCTGAATGGTATACAACAATTTGTTTACCAGAAGTCATCGACAAAATCAGGAAAAACAACCAAAAACTTCGAATCATTCTTCATCATAACAATCCAAGCTCCCACACAGCACGTCAAACAATTGATTATTTGCAGAAGAAAATCATCGAGTTAATGTCTCATTGCCCGTTTTCACCTGATTTATCCCTTAACGACCATTTTTTGTTCCCAAATGTCAAACAAAAAATGCGTGGACAACGATTTTCATCACCTCAAGAAGCTGTTGAAGCCTTCGAAAACCATGTTTTTGAGATACCAACTTCTACTAAAATAATTTCACTGTCTTTTAACCAATGTTCTGCTAAACAAATCATATCGAATATATTTTTGTTACTCTGAATAAAAAAATCTAATTCATCTGCTTTAGTTCGCACCGACTGGATGTAATATAAAATAAAGAAAACATATTACTAGCTTTATTGACTAATTCTGATTGTATTTTTTCTTGTGTATCGAAAAACATAATGTTTAATTAATACATTTTTTTTGACCCAAATCGTTACTATTTAATGTATCTGAAAGTACGTAATCGGCGCTAATTTTGATAG
This sequence comes from Liopterus haemorrhoidalis, assembly GCA_963971575.1. Lineage (NCBI taxonomy): Eukaryota > Metazoa > Arthropoda > Insecta > Coleoptera > Dytiscidae > Liopterus > Liopterus haemorrhoidalis. The sequence continues at coordinate 124,743,771 of OZ020611.1, forward strand.
TAGCATTTGCATCTTTTACATCCTGGGCGTCACACAGGGCCGGATTATCCCCTTAGACAAAAAAGACATTTATCTAGGGCCCGTAATTTGCAAGGGCCCGGATTTGGTAGGTGAAGTCCTTTTTTTTGCTCTCCACTTGGATTTGGGAGGTGAAGACCTTTTTTTTTTTGCTCTTCACTTGGTTTTGGAAGGTAAGGACCTTTTTAAAAAAAAACATAGGTTGAGGGCCCGTAAATCAAAAATGTCTTGGGCCCGGCGAAGGCTTAGTCCGCCACTAGCGTCACATATACATCGGTTTCGGTAGCCGTGTTGGCATTGCGGCTACCCTTTGCATGGCACTGGCGTAGCTTATCTTAGCTTGCTTATCGACTAAGTAATCTTCTGTTGATATAGTTGATCTAGTTTGGTATTTATTTTCGTTATGATTTTGCATATTTTGGCATATTGGTCGTGTTATAGTTTCCACCTGTTTTTCTTGTCTATCAATACATGTCGTTCCCCAATTAGTTATTAGCATATCTATCAAAACTTGCTGATTTTCTAATTGTTTTTCCATCTGCGCAATCATTTTATTCATAAAAATATTTTCCATTTTAATTACCTCATAATGAGTCTTCTGTTGTTTTGTCTGGGTATCCAAGTTTTGAATAAACTCTTTTAGTATAGTTGATGGTGTAGGTCGTTACTTTGTATTAATAATAATTCAATAACTATGTTTTTATTTCACTTATTAGGACATTTTCAAGTGTATTTACAAACTTACATCTACGTATATATATGTATTCTACTAGGATAAGGATGATAGTGGGAGTGTATTTTACAATTTTAGGTTCAGTAAAGGGGAGGTATTTAAGTCTAAATGTTCGTTTAAGATATTTTCTGGTCTACTATGTTTAAATTTATTAATTTAGACTTAAAATTATAAAATACACCCCCAAGTAGAGTACCTATATATACGTAGATGTAAGTTTGTAAATACACTTGAAAATGTCCTAATAAGACGAAACTAGTCGTGTTGTTAAGTTATAATTAATTTAATAAAAGTGAAATAAAAACATAGTTATTGTATTATTATCATCAAACTCTTTTAGGCTAACATTTTCATCCGCTTCTTCAATATCACAATTGGTTAAAACTGACTTATTCAAATCATTGTTTGATAACTGCTTAATGATCTTTATGAGTTCACTTTTTTCAATTTATTTAACATTAAAACGTTTTTTATATCGATTTTTTAAGACTTACTTGAATGATTGGTGAATTGACCCGGTAAAACTTTCTTCCCAGTCCGCCCCTAGATATGACCCGTTTTTCAGTTTGAGAATTATGGAAGGGACCCCTCTTCTAGGGTCCCTTAAATGCGCGCGGTCAGAAGTATTGCTTCCATTTGAGATCCTGTAATTATGCCACTGATTTTCATACACTAATGAATATATGATTTTCAGCACATTATAGTAACGTATTGTAAATTTATTACTCAAAAATTGTTGTTATCCATTGATAATTTAAAAAAATAAACAGAACTCTCAATGCATCAATATTGTGTAGGCAATTACCAAGTAACAACTTAACACTTTTACTAAATACGGTCTTGTATTGCTAAGGCCATAGGGACGATATGAAGGATACTTATTTATCACATTGTACTACAAAACTCTAAACGAATTCTCAATCCACTTAGAAGTCGCGTTGTAACATGTAAGAACTATAGTGCACGACCTGTATTTATCTGGCAAGTGGATGTGATAATTTATGAACATTGAAGAAACATTAGGATTGTCTACAAGTGTGAGTGGACGACCGTTTGTTTTGCCGTTGCGGTTTAAAAATATAAATTATACTTCAGTGATTATACTACTTTCTTGATTACTCATAATAATGGAGCGATGTACATATCTGTTCTGTTCGATCTCCATCGAAAGGCTTTCTTTCGTCAAGATGGGGGGCAGAAAGTAAAACGACATCTGATCCGGCAGGCTATCCCCTGTTGATTTAGCATATTTTCATCTTTCCCGGAGAACACGTTGTTTTTTTATTATATTTATTTTCCACGACAAGTTTACGTGTAACTTTCTTATATACTTCCGTCAAATTATTTACCTCTAATTTGAAATCTATCTACCATGTGAGGATTTATAAAAGTGGTCAATTTTCCGAGTGAGCATTTTACAGTGTGAGCAATTTTCGTGTGAGCATTTATCACTGTGCCTTATTTTCGGTGTGGGGAATTTTATATGTGAGCATAATTCCGTGTGAGGAGGTTTTCGTATGAGCACTTATGCGCACTTTTCTGTGCGCATTTTTCGCGTGATCATTTTTCTTGTGCGGATATGTCTGGTCACGCATTAAATGAATTGAAAAGCAAGTTTTATATGTATATTGCTTACGAAATGATATTTGAAATGTAAAAAAAATCTATTTCAAGTTCTGAATGTCTTTTGATTAGTTAATAGACAATTTTACAGTTCATAGCTATAGCAGGATCAAGAATATTCTGTTGTTTTTCATAGTGTAAAATAATAGGTGAAAATAAAAACTAGTTTTCTATGTAAATATATGAACTACGATAATATTTCAATATTATTTTTATAATGTGTAAAATCATTTTTAAGGTATGTATTCCTTTTGATAAGTTAAATCAAGACGTATGTTTTCTTCTTTTTCACGGAGAAAAAATACATTTTTTTAAGTTAACAATGCATTTTATTTGTATATTGATGACGATATAATATTTAGAACATGTAAAACCGATTTTAAACGACTAGAAATTAAGTTAATGCTACATAACATAAAAGCAATTACTTTTCTCAAATTTTTATAATAAATGTTTCTTTCTTTAGGTATTTAATTTAGGATAAAAGTTTTTTTTTATTATCTCTTAAAGGTGAATTCCTTATTATAATGAATTTTTGATAAAGCAAATATCGTTTTTGACATGGATTTTCATGAAAAAAGAATTTATTTATTTGTAAATTTACATCTGTCAAACTGTGTGGAACATCTAAGCTTTCATGGTAGTTACTAACATTATACTAACATTTACGAAATGATACCAAATTATTTTAATACTGTTAGGTGGGTGTTTTATTATTTAGGTGTTTAGGTGTAATTTTAAGAATATTATGAAGTAATACAAATTTTTTTAATATAAATATAAATTACATACCCTGTTAGTTAAACAAATGCCGGTAAAAATGGAAATTTATGTAACAAAAATTTGTTCAATAATTTGGACAATAAAAGGATGTGTGAAAATTTTAGAAAGAGAAAATATATGGAGAGTCACGTGATTAATAGTGTATCAAACGAGTTTTTGTGAAGTTTACTAAATTAAAGGTAAAATTTGTTTTTCTTACTAAATTAAAATAGATTTCACCATAATTTTAATTTTAATCATCACCTCACTTATATAAATATTTCTGAATGCATGCCGGCGAACCATGTCACTATATTACAAAAACTTGCTATCAAATTGTGGAAATAGCTATCAAAATATAAAAAATGAATACCTCCTACAGTTCCAACACAGTGATAGAAACACCCAATCAGATAACTATACTCAAATGAGATCATACCTTAATGTGACAAAAATATTATCTTCCCCAAAAAAGATCAGGCCATAGGCATACACAGTATCCAAATCTTAACTACAAAAGACTACATACTAGCAATAAGCAATATTGTTGGACCAAAAATATAATTTTTGCCTCAAAGATTACCAATCAGCAAATAAGTATATATCTTTCAAAAAAATAAAAGACTTATTTATTTATTTAAGATGGCGGCGTTGTAAACGGGACAAACCCAGCACTACAACGACAAAATTTACAAATTGTTACATTAAATTATAACGACTATAAATACATACATACATACATATATATATATATATATATATATATATATATATATATATATATATATATATATATATATATATATATATATATATATATATATATATATATATATATATATATAACAAGAAGATAAAAAAAAGACAGACTAACTTTGACAGTGTGTAACAAAGTCATCTATAGAATGTATAAGCTTTTATAGTGAACTTTAATATGTTTTTTTATATATTCTAGGTTATTATAGAAAATATTAAAATCAACATGAGCTGAAATCTCATTTAGTATTGCTGGAAATCTTATAAGTGGAGCATTTAAGTTAGAATTATTTCGGGCAAATGGTTGGTATATTAAATTTTTGTTCCGAAAATCACGAGAAGGAACGTTAAGATTAACAAGTGACAGTAACGGCGGACAATCAATTAAACCATTTAAAATTTTTATTATAGCAACTACGTCAGATATAGAGCGTCTGTCTTTGAGGTTGAGCATGTTAAAATAATGACAGCGATGAATGTAATCGGCAGATGATATAGGTACTTTCCTAACTAGATAATGGACAATTTTTTTTGTATGCTCTCTATCCTAAAAATGTATTTCTCATATTGCGGATTCCAGACTGTACTGCAATAACTTAGTTGCGAGTGAACATAGGCATTAAAATGGATTTGGTATTTTTAAAGTGTTTTGACGTTCTTATTATAAATCCTAACATTTTGTAAGCCTTCCGGGTAATGTTATCTATATGAATATTAAATATTAATTTTGAATCAATAGTTATTCCTAAATCTTTAACCTGATTAACATTTTTAATTATATTTGTATCTATATTATAAGCAAATAAAATTTTATTAAAATTTCTAGTGAATGAAATGTGAAACATTTTGAAAAATTTAGATATAATTTATTTAAGTGTCAACAATTGTATAATCTTGTCAGATCGGCTTGTAGTAGGTGACAGTCAGAAATAGAAGTTATTTTGGAAAATATTTTAAGATCATCTGCGTAAAGTAAAAATTGTGCGTGCTTGAAGCAATTTATTATATCATTGATATATATTATTAATAATAAAGAGCCTAGATGAGAGCCCTGTGGCACACCCGAAGTTGCGATATAAAATTTTGATTTGTATCCATTGACTGTAACCGCTTGCGAACGGTTATTTATATATGAACATAACCAGCGCAGTAAGATACCATGTACACCGGCTACGACAAGTTTTTCATATAGTATAAAATGGTCTATTTTATCAAAGACCTTGCTAAAATATGTATACACTGCATCTACCTGTATTCGCGAGTCTAACGCACTAGATAATTGTTGTAAATAATAAAAAAGATTAGATTCACATGATCTATTTAAAAAAAAAAAACCGTGTTGTTGTGGTATGATCATATTGCATACATTCGAGAAAATTTCATTATAGATAATAGACTCAAAGACTTTGGCAATTGCTGATAGCTTCGAAATAGGCCTATAATTATTAACAAGAGCTTTATCATCAGTTTTGTAAATTGGAACAATTAATGCCTTTTTCCATACTGCTGGAAATATTCCACTAGATAGGAATTTTTTAAACAGTATAGCTAACGGGACAGTGAAACCGGAAGAACAATTTTTTAATAAATATGTAGGGATATCATCGTCCCGGCTCCTTTGGTAGGATCTAGCTCTTTAAGTCTTGTGTAAAGACTACAGTTATCAATAAGATTTTCGGCGTATACAGACTCTTCGCAAAAGAGATTTAACTGATGTTGATTTTGATACTCCGTGGACGTTGGGGCAGGCTCGAAAACAGACTTGAAATAATCAGAGAACATTTCAACAATTGACTGACCATCGTTTGCGCCCAGATTATTGTAGAACATTATATTTGGTATGTTCGAATGTCAATTTTTCTTATCTTTATAATACTTCTAGAAGAATTTTGGATTATTTATAACATTATTCTTGACGTTTAACAAATAATTATTATAGTGGTTTTGAATTAAAAATTTACATCTTCCTCTAAGAGTACTGAACGTCAAATAATCGAGTCCATTATTGAAACGTTTCCAGTGCGTTTTTCTTTTATAACTTTAATAGTTGATGCGCTGTACCACGGTGGATACCGTTTATTAAAATTCCGCTTTCGGGGCACATGACATTCCAAAATTTTGTTTAACATTTTATAGAACAAACTAACTGCTAAATCAATTGAACAATTTCCTAGTAAATTCTGCCAGTCTGTAGCAAGAAGGTCGTTATCGATTCTCTCAAAATTTGCCTTTGAAAAATTGAAACATCTGTTAGAAATATTATTTTTTAAGTTTGAAGTATTTTGAGGATAGGTTTTTGAATAGAGAGTAGTGAAACACGTGACAACAGCTAGTGATATTCTTTATTTATTTAACTAATAATCTTTAATTATACTTACATCCCAAAGTATAGCACATATTAATCCTAACATCCTTGTTAATCCTGAATAATACCTCCTCACATCCTTTACCAAACAATCCATTAAAACACAAAATAAAAATCAAAATTTTGAGTGACAACTTCAGGTGAGTGAACTATTGCAAACATAAATATTATGTCAGTCCGAACGTTCATTACTTGAATTAACCCGCTCAACCGATAACGATGAATGACCAACAGCCATCGACATCCACCGGTATTAACACATCAACTTATGCTAACCAAGTTAAAAAGAAAACTACATTAACACCTAATAGTTACCCAGATAAACAACAAGCCATTATAATAGATGGCGCTGATAATATACATCCTGAATTATGTCTATTCGCAATAGGAGATATAATTGGACCACAAAATATTGAACATGCGCAAAAAATATTTAAAAATAGGATATGTATATTCCTCAAATCAAAATACTTCGTAGATAAACTGATAACCGAAAATAACACCATCAAAATAGACAATACTATCGTCAAAATAAGACGTATGACCAACCCAAATCTGAGATTAATAATATCAAACGTCTGTCCATCAATTCCAAATAAAATTATAGAAAATGAACTGCGTAAATATAACATAAAATTAATGTCTGAACTGCATTTTATACGGCTAGGAATTAAAAAAAACGGTTATGAACATATTTATGGCTTTAAGCGAAATGTATATATAGAACCAAACAACACAAATATTCCCGAAACAATTTTATTCGAATACGAAAATTTAATGTACCGAATATTCCTAAAAATTGACACCATTTGCCTGAAATGCTAAAAATGGGGCCACGGCGAGGACAGATGCAACAACAATGAACAACCCAACGGCACCCAAACACCCAATACCATAAATCACCAAATCGATGAAACAATACATTATCCACAAGTAAATAATGTGCTAACACAGAATCAAACTAGTGGAATAAACACCCCCACGGTACTCACACAGCCAAACACACCACACAACATGACATAATCGAACTTCTACAAGAAATATTAACACAGGCTAATCCTATAATGAATTCACAATACGAAAAAGAAAACTCACAACTAGTTCCCAGCAACATAGTATGTTCTCAAAACAAAAGCCAAACAACTGACAAAGTAAGCGAACTTATTGAGCAAACAGAAAATGGCATAACTCAAGATCAACTACAAAATATTAAAAAACTAACAAAAGAACATGAAGACACTCCAACACAACTAAATACTCCACAAGAAACACAAGACACGCAAGACAAATCAAAAACACACCCTAAAACACAACAGTTTAACTCTGAAACTCTCAAAAATATAAGTAAAAAGGAAGCGGAAGAAATTCAGCATTTCTTAAATAAAATTTTAAATAAAACATCTACAAAAAGGCCAATGATATCAACAAGCTCAGATGAAAACTTGACCCAAGAAAATGAACAACATCTTGAAATACAGAAACAAAAAAGACCGAAATCTCTCATTTCTAAAAACGAAACATTCACCACACTACAAAAGAAAATCCCAACAAATATGTTCTAACATATGATAAACTCCATGACTTTCTAGAAAATTCACAGGGACATACCGACGTCAAATCCTTAGCAGAAGATTATACTTCAGATACAGAAAAATTAGCATCAATGTTGCAAGAGCTATATCCGCTAATAACTGATAGCAAAATCAAAAATAAATTCACCCGAATCACCAAAAAATTGCAACCGACTAAAAAGAACTAATCGCCAGAACTTCACATAACTACAAAATGACTACATTATGTTGGAACCTCAATGGATATTTTAAACACCTAGCAGAACTTCAAATATTACTTTACAAATACCAACCCGACTTTATATGCATCCAGGAATCCCACTTAAAACCGACTAACACGGTCAATCTACGAGGGTACAATATCTATCGCAAAGATAGGCAAATTAACACACATGGCGGAGTAGCCATATTTCTTAAGCAAAATAATCACAGTTCGGAAATACAACTAAACACAAATCTGGAAGCTATCGCTGTCAGAGTTATCTATCCGGAACCATGCACTATCTGTACACTATACATGCCACCAGATTCAACCCCACGTCCAGCCGAACTTGAAAATTTAATAAAATCTCTCCCACCCCCGTATATTATATCGGGAGATTTCAACGCACACAACCCCCTCTGGAAAGGTACATACACCAACCACCTTGGAAGAATTGTAGAAAATATCCTAGATAACGTGTCATTACTAAACGATGGTAGCCCTACACATTTTAGCAGTCAGTACGGAACATTCTCACGAATAGATCTGACCATCTGTGATCCGAAAATCACCGCGAATCTCCATTGGGAAGTGACACCACTACTCTACGGCAGTGATCACTTTCCTATAATAATAAAAAATCTCCTCAAAAGCGAACAGTTACCAGCCCAACAATCTATTAAATGGAATTTAAATAAAGCTAATTGGTCACTATATACAAGTGAAACTGAACACATTTACGTCGACTTACATAACCAAGATAACATCGACAAAATTATTGAAAATTTTACAAATCAAGTCAAAACAATAGCTACAAAAAATATAGGTTCTAAAAATACAACTAGAAACAACAAATGTGTTCCATGGTGGAATGAAAAATGTAAAAAAGCAATAAAAAATAACAAAAAAGCATTATATAAATATAAAAAGCAAAACTCCTTAGAAAATCTAATAGAATTAAAGAAACAAAGAGCAATAAAACGGCGTGTGATAAAAGAAAGTAAAAGTAATTCGTGGCAACAATTCACTTCTTCAATAACCCCAGAAACACCATTAAAAACCGTATGGAACAAAATTAATAAAATAAAAGGAAAAAATACAGTACACAGAACAACAACGTTAACGAGCAATACCACGGTAATAATCGATCCTCAAGAAATCACAGAAACATTCGCAGACACTTTTGAAAAACTATCAAGTAACGAACAATACACACAAGAATTTCGGAGCTTCAAGCAAAAAGAGGAAATGGAAGAAATAAATATAGTACCCAACATCGATCACCTCCTCAATGCGCCGATTAAATTCGAGGAATTAAAAACTATTTTAAAGGATTTAAAGAACAACAAAAGTCCAGACAATATACAGTTCGAGTTAATAAAAAACCTGTCAGAGAAAGCCCAAAAATTACTCTTAAACATCTACAATATTATTTGGAGAAAAAATTTGTACCCGAACTCATGGCGCGAAGTCATCATAGTTCCAATATTAAAACCAAATAAAAACCAAAATGAACCCAGTAATTATAGACCAATTGCCTTGGCGAACACAATCGGCAAAATTATGGAAAAAATTGTGAACAAAAGACTTTCATGGTATCTTGAAAATAAACTCTTGCTGGCCAACGAACAATGCGGTTTTCGAAACGGACGAAGTACCTCTGACCAATTATTCATCCTAGGAACAGAAATACAAAACGCCTTCAGGAACAAACAACAATTGGTTGCAGTATGCTTTGATCTTGAAAAAGCGTACGACACCACATGGAGACATATCATCCTCAAAAATTTGCAAGAATATGATCTGGGAGGAAATATTATGTATTTTATAAAAAATTTCCTAACAAATCGCCGATTTAGGGTAAGATCGCACGACTGCGTATCAAATTATAAATTTCAAGAAAACGGTTTAACACAGGGTGCATCACTCAGCGTCACACTGTTCCTCGTCGCAATAAACAAGATTACATCATGCATCAACTTTCCCAATAAAATATCACTATTTGCAGACGATCTGATAGTATACTGCAAAGGAAAAAATATACAGACCATACAAGAACAACTTCAAGCAACAATCAACAACCTAGAAAACTGGACTAAATTTACAGGATTCAAATTCTCACCAAACAAAACAAAAGCCATACATTTCTGTCGCCAACGCCGCCACCACCCAGACCCAACGCTGAAAATCTCCAACATCAATATATCATTTGTAAATAACATAAAATTTTTAGGCCTAAATTTTGACAAGAAACTTACATGGAAAAGTCATGTGGAAGAACTTAAACATGATTGTTTTAAAAGACTCAACATCTTAAAAACACTTGCAAGTCACAATTGGGGTGCACATACTGAAATGTTACTGTTAATTTACAGGATGTTAATAAGATCAAAAATCGATTATGGGTGTACTGTATACAATAGCGCCAAAATAAATACATTAAATTCAATAAATACAATACAACACAAAGCGATTAGAATAGCTACTGGCATATTCTGCACTAGCCCAGTAACAAGCCTGCAAATTATATCATGCGAAAAACCGTTACACTTAAGAAGATCCGAGCTCACCCTGAAATATTTAGTAAATATAGCAAGCAAACCGTCACATCCTACTTTTCGACACATTTATAGGATCCACAATGAGCAACTAAAAATTAAAATTCTTACCCTCTACCACAATTTAATTCAAAAACAAGCCGACGACCTCGCCGTACAAATACCCAACAATTTTCATGTTAGACCCATTAATTCTACACCTCCTTGGCTAATCCACCAACCTAATTTCAACACATCACTAAGCTGTTTTGTCAAAGAAGATACTAGTGCACTTATATATCAACAAGAATTTCGTCAATTACAAAATCAATACAAGGACCATCTGGAAATCTACACCGATGCTTCCAAGAGCGAAGACAAGATAGGAGCCGCAGTGGTCATGCCAACAGCAACCCTCAAGTACAACATCCCAACACCAAGCAGCATCTTCAGCGCAGAAGCACTCGCCATACTAAAATGCCTGAATCTGTCACTTGAAATAAACCCAGACAAAAGAAAGTAATTGTCTATTCCGACTCACTGAGTGTCGTCCAAGGCCTACAAAATATGTACTCAAAAACGGAAGTAATCTGTCAGATTCGAGAAAAAATCCACGACCTAAAAAGAAACCACATAGAAACGACAATAGCCTGGGCTCCATCTCACGTGGGTATTCCCGGGAATGAGAAGGCAGATGCTGCAGCCAAGGAAGCCACTCATGAACCTCTTACGCCAAATTCGTCAATACAAATAATGGATCTCCAAAATGACGTTAAAAACAAAATAAACAAAAAGTGGGAAATCACCTGGCAAAACATCCAAAATAATAAATTAAGACACATCAAACCTGATCTATCACCCTGGAAACCAGAGCAGACAAGAAAGAAACAAATACTCATAAACAGACTAAGAATAGGACACACCAGGGCCACACACAGCTATCTATTTAGAGGAGAAAACAAAGAAACTTGCGACTTATGCCAAGTAGCAAAAACAGTTCCCCATCTGCTCCTAGAATGCCAGAAGTATGAAGCCACAAGAAATAAAGTCAAACTCGGGAGAGATCTCACAGAAGTCCTGGGGGACAACCCAGAAAATAAGGAAAAGTTACATAGGTTCTTGACAGAAACAGGGCTATCAAAAGAAATATAATATCCACCCTTAGAAGAATACTTACATATTGCCTCACTTGTATATTTGTGCATGTACGTGTGTATGTACGTGTATATATGTATGTACATATGTATATGTATGTAACTATTACTATTATAACTATTATTATTATATTATTATATGTATTACTACCTATAATAAAATGTTAATTATGAGGGATGATAAGAACCTGCCGCTACAATGGGAAAGTTACTCTTTTCTACATATCCTATGGCCTGTAAAGTATTTGAAAGGACTAAATCTAGAATATTATTATTTACAAAGTTATTTATAGAATTAAATTGTGTGAGCTCGCATAACGACATTGTGTCCACAAACAGTGTAGACCGGTTATCTGAGTAGTTAGTAGGTATTAAGCATTCTGTATTACCTCCCGTCCGAAAAATGGTAGGTAAATTAAAGTCTCCACATATGAAAACAGTGTCGTTACCAATGTCGCTCATAATTACGTCTAATTTTCCCATGAAAGATGAGAATGCATTCTCGTCTCCAGGAGGAAGATAAACTACACAAAGATGAAATTTATTTGATCCAGTACCAACAGAAATCCAAATATCTTCTGCCGCACTATTCCACGTATCACGACACTTCACTGGTATTGTTTTTCTTATTGCCACAAGAACACCATCATAGTGAAAACAATCATACAACAGCACAGTACAATTACCGCTTAAGTTATTTGGCAGTTTGGCTAGTTTAGAATAGGAGAGATGTTAGGCGACGTCACTTTCTAGTACGGTTACATGTGAAAGTTTATTTTTTGCAAAAACAGCACACTGCCACCTACTTAATATTATTACAATATCAAGTATGTATTTAAGTTTCACACCTTGTAATACTATTATGATTTGATTATGAATGAATTCTCGAGTGAGTCCGCTCCTGACAGCAGTTACTTTAAAACCGAAATTCCCGGATTTATTTACTTGAATGAGTGCTATCTGCCAGACCAGTGATGGTTGTTCTCTGCTTATACACTTCATCAACTGTGAAGAAGAGATTTGGGTAACCAGCTAAATCATGTTACGCGAATACATTTTAGTTCGAAAATTCAACAGACCTTAAATATTGGTGATTTTAGTTCAAGTTACATCGTACGAAATGTATATTTTACTAAACTAGATAGTTCTGAAATGTAAAATAGTTCACGTGAGGAAAATTTCAAAGCATTGACCTTTTAAAATATGATTTTCATTAAGTGGAGTGAGGTCATTTCATTCTATACAAATTTAAATAGCTTTTCTTTGACGCGTTATATTCAAGATTTTTTTATACTCGTAATATGTTTCTACGTTTGTGTTTGTTTAAAGACAACTTTACTACCAAAGCTTTGTTTTAACTTTAAAAACAAAATATTTTCATAGAGAGAAACAAAATCTTTTGTGTCCGATATATTTAATCTGCACATTTACTTATTTTGCGATTATTTATTCATATAAATTTTTTAGAGTTATTTAAAAAGTATATATAGGTATTATTTGTAATTGTAAAAATGTAAATGTAAAATTGTTATCAAAATGATGTTCCCGTTCGTCGTACGTTTTAAGGGATTTGTAGTTATTTCCAAAAAACCCTTATAACGTCATTCGTGTCTGACTGTCTGTCTGTACGAAAGAAATTGAAGCCAAACGGCTGGACCTAGAAAGTTGAAATCTGGCATGCTTCTACAACTCTTTAACCCAAATACAGGAAAACAATAGAGACTAGAAAAACACATTGCTTAAAAAATATAATCAAATATATATTCAACGAAATACTAAATATTTGTTTAAAAGTTTGAGTGGGATATCAAACGAAACCTTTTAATGCATGGATAAACTAATAAATTTTTATTTTTGAAAAATCACACTTTTTTATGGTATTTTCACCGAAAATGTGTCAAGAAGCTTTTGCCCCCTCCCATTTCCCAAAGGATTACGTCTAAAAATTTAATTTTTTTAAATAGTTTTCGTTGATAGGAACTCGAATAGTGCAACAAGAATTTTTGATAATTAGTTTTTCGAAAAATATTGCATTTATTGTGTGGTTGAAAAATATTGAATTTTTTATGTTTTTGAAAAAAGAAAAAAAAAATTATTTTGTGGTAGCAAATGAAAGTCTTAAGACGTAGGCAATAAAGGAACGAAATAGTATATGAAAACACAAGTTTCATAAGGCATGATTTTGCCGCCTACATCGAGGTTAGACAACGAGTTAAAAAAAGTGCGGCAAAAAGTCTTAGTGTTATTTTTTCTATTTTACTTTTCCATGTCTTTTAAAATAGTAAAATTGCATTGTATAACCAAACAACATCGTCAATTAGGGAATTTGGTATGTGAATGTAGCGGTTGGCAGGACTGCTTTGACTTTAATTATATTTTGTAAAATTTGCAGGTTATTGTACCATATTTTCCAATTTTATGATATAAAATGTTTATGCCCGGTTGCGTTAAATTCTTAAAACTTGATGTAAATTAAAACTCGATATAAAACAGAAAAATATCTTAGCAACATTGCTAGATAATTTTTGTATTTATATCGAGTTTTAGTTTACATCTAGTTTTAAGACTTTTATGCAACTGGGCATTAGTGACATAATGAAGCTCATTATAATACTCGATTCAGTTTCATAATGACTCTTATAAATTGAAAATAGAAAAACTAGATTTAATTTTTTTAATTTTAACATGATTTTTGCTAAAAAATATTTATCTGATCGACTGGAGAACTGGGTAGCTATAGCTGGATCTTGATGCGAGAGCGTTTTGTAATTAAATATGCTTGTAAGTCTTTTCATGAAATCAGGTGGATTATTCTTTTATAAGTTATCGAAATTTATGATTTTTAATATGTATTCACAATTTGTTATCACTAGAGAGCGGATTAGTAAGCATTATGCTTATACTGAAAATTAAAAGAAGTAAAATAATTTCTAAAAATATGTACGAATCATACAAAACTGAAGCATTTGACACTAACTTCTTTAAGCTTTTTTTGCTTTTTTAGAATTTTTTTGCATTTCTTATGCATATTTCCGTTATTTGCTTATTTTTCACTTATTTTCGGTTCTTTACTGTTATTTTTCAAATATATCATAATCAAATATATCAATTTGCATAATAATACCTAAAAAACTAAGGATTTACAACTGTGATCTATGTGTTTAGTTCATATTTCCAGTACAAGATAATTTTAATGATCTATTGGATTTCTTCTGAAGTACAGAAGAATGTCCTTTTTGAAGAAGCAGTGCTAACTTCACGCATATTATTATGTTCCACGTGCGTTTTACACACATTTCTTGATCTTATTTGTTGCCAATATTTTACAATATTTGAACGCTGTTAACTCTTAGACTCTAATGTACATAAAATATCATGTCATAAAATATGAAAAACATAAATTATTTTGCAAAGTTTGTGTTAAAATGGTAAGAGAAAATTTTTAAATAATTATTTCAGTTATTAAGGTTTCAAAATTTTAGGTTCATTGCAACAAAAAATACGACGTAGTTCAGCACGTAAATACAGCAATGCACCAAGAAAGATTAAAAAAGTGTAAAAATGAGTCAAATAAACAACAGACAATTGTGACTGCGTTTGCGTCTACTTCAGGCAACAGTGAACAAGCCCAATTTAATTTTGATCTTTGCAAAATGATGATACAATTCAATATACCTACCCCTGAAGAAATTACGAAATAGTTCCTTCAAAATGTTCCTGGATAAGTATTACCACAAGCACATTCCCGATGATAGTACATTGAGAAAAACTTTTGTAGGCTCGGTTTATGAAGAAACCTTCCAGGAAATTAGAAATATGATTGGAAATAATTATATCTGGATCAGCGTGGACGAACCAACCGATGCAAGTGGAAGGTACGTGGCTAATTTATTTATTGGAGTATTAAATAATGGAATTCCAACTTGATTCCAAATTTGAGGACTTTTTTTCCAAAAATGAAAGCTTTAAAATTTTACATCAAATTTCAAAAATTTTAACTGGTGAAATTGTAGAAGATTTTGAGGTGGATCCGGTTATTGTTGCTAATATAAAATATTCCGCAATAACTAGAATTGACGTAGAAAAAGGTTTTTCTACATACAAGAATATATTAAGTGAAAGGCGACAAAATTTAACAATGGAGCATTTAGAATAAAATTTAATTATTAACTGTTTTTGGAAGGATTCAAATACCTACAAAACCCTGATATGTACGAATATCTACACTGCACATACATTTCTTTTTTATACAGTGTGTTGCTGCCGAAATGTAATAAGCTCATAACGTGAGAACTCATAACTTTCTTTTTTTTTTTTTTTGTTCTTGAGTTCTGGGTTCCGTTTATAATAAACTAAAATGTTTTACGTCATTTGTTCGAACGAAAGGGGGGAAGAAATGGGTGAAATTTTTTAAATGCGACGGTATATATTTTATTGCATACTATCTAAGGCCTAAGGAATCGTATTTCGTATGATGGTTTTCAAGATATAAGAAATTTTTTATCTACTTTTAACGACTTAATCCGTATTATCTCTGCGAGGTTCCTAAAATAAACAACAGGACATCTAAATGACTACACTACATATTAAAAACAATAAATAGATAATTAAAATCTTATATGCATACGCAATAAAAGAAATCTTACACGACAAATACAAATAAATAAGATAAAAAGTCTGTTCGAAAAAAACAGATACAGGGTAATGGTAAAAGGCTGTAAAGGGGCCAATTATCATCGAATATCACAATCTAGAAATAGAACACATTAAAAAAAGGTGAAATAATTCACAAATAAAACAAAAAGTTTTCTCAGGAAGAGTATCAGCCTGTACATGAGTACTCTGTCGTTACCTAATGTAATTGATAGGTAACAACATAGCATAGGCCGAACCTCTCCCTGACATCCTCGAACTGTACGTACTGAGGTAAAATGTGTAACACAGGACATATAAGAGACTCTTCACCTCGAAGCAGGTGTCCATAGGTCCACCAACAGTGGCCTGTACGGAGGCGTATGATCCTCCCTGCGGTTAATGCTGCAAAAAGAATGCCATGGTTTAACGCAGTGGTTTCCAACCTTTCTGTACCTCCGCCCCCCTTTTTTATGAAAAAATTGTTGGGCTCCTCTCAATTTTCGTAATAATCTAATTTCACAAATACACATCTGATATTGTAATTTATTTGGTGGGCTACAAGATAATATACCATATTATGTATAAATATACATCAAATATTTATTATAAGTAAAAATAATTTTAAATGGAAGAAAATCAAATTGTTGGGCTTGTTTTTCAGCACACATTTTCTCAAACCGTGGTATCATTGTAGATATCGCTGTTCTTAGTTCCTTTTCAATCGCTAAACGTGGTCGATACTTTTGTCTTCAAAACAGCTCGTTACCGAAAGCCGAAGGCGTGACTTGAGGCGCAACCCCCTTGCAAAAGTCTCGAGCCCCCCTAGGGGGCGCGCCCCACAGTTTGGAAACCACTGGTTTAACGTCTCCCTTAATTTGTCTCAACTTAATAACCTGTATGCTGCTCCACTCATGCTGCTACCTGGCTAAATCCAAATGTTTCAGATGACTCCTTGCGTCATTTGGAAATATGAAACTCACATGGATCATAGATCTGTGGGAGGCGGCTTTTGCAACGACATCCACCGTTACATTACCTTTAATACTAACATATCCCGGTATCCAAAATAGTTCTACTCTCACATTCTGAGCATTCAGATTGCGGAGTAGCAACAGGCTCTTTAGGATAAGAGGATATACTGGATCTGAATCTTGGATACTGTTCAGAGCGCTCAGCGAGCCTGTCAAGATAACACTTGGACGACTTTGCCCTGACGAAACTAAACAAAGGGCCTTGAAAATAGGGTAGTTCATCAGTGTACACATTCGTTATGGAGTGCAAACTCTACTGAAACTGCTGACGTGGATTCAAGACAATGAACGCACACCCAACCCTGGTTCCTGATTTTGATCCATCAGTAAAAATGACAGTATCCCCGAACATAGAGACCACTATTCTTTGTAACTCAGGTTAGTATTCAATAGGCAACGTAATATCTTTATCAAACTTAGTAAATGTGAGATTCACATGGTGGAACAGCACGCAAAATGAAGTCTTCCATTTCGAGCAAATTAAACTCAATATCACTCAAAATGTCGGAAGCCCTCAGACCAAAAGGTCTATTTTTAGGTTCTCGGTTTTCTGTCATAAGTCTCTTTATGCCAATTTTGTAGGATAGGGTCATACGCAGGATGATCTGATTTGGTAGTGAGTGCAGCCATATATCGTAGGGATAGAATTTTACGCAGAATATATAAAACATGTATTATGTATACATTACGTTACTATATGTATTATTATGTTAACTACAAGTTATTATGAAGTCAATTAGAATAGTTAAGTTGCGGTATATTTATTGAACACAAATGAAAAGATATCGCGAAGAGAAGGAATTTATGTTACTTGGACGAAATGTGGAATGATACGCATGACGTTATTTCCAGAGAAAGGGTTGATTATTCAAAATAGTGTACACTATATGCACCGTCATCACGCGATCATCGAATTGTTATATCGCATGCTGAATTTGAAAACGGCTGGAGTGACGTATTGTTGATATCTGCAAATATTTATAAAATTGCTATTATAAAAATTGATATTCACAATATTTAAAATTCATTATGGCTTGTCGTAAACCTGAACAAAATGCGAAGCTAAAACATTCTTTTCTAATTTGGACCTGGAAGAATCGTCTTTTAATAAAAGTCGTTATTGTGGTATTTCCTACTAGGCGGGGCTTGTTAAATAGTCAAAAGTTATATCTTATGTCTTAAATTTCACTATAGTTAGGTACGTTTTTTGTTCTATACATTTTTGATATAACGTAAATAGTGAGATTCATCCCAGCAAACATTCAACTAACGGCCGAATGCCGGCAAACTGCTTTTATGCTGGTAAATTACTGGCACCAAAAGTAAGTGCAACGCCAGTATTAATAATGTACTTCACATTTGTATTTTGCATTCCGCCTATACGAAGTACTTTACCAGCATTTTATAAGCACTCTTCTTCACTCATACTTTTTACTTAAAACCATCAGAAATAAATCTTGTAACTAATGCGATTATTTTGCACTTTACCGTTGCTGGGCCGGCAACTGATACATCAATGGGCCAGTAACGGCCACGGGGACACCCGGGTACTGGCCCATTACTTTCAATGCCGGGGAGTATATGCTTTACCAGTACTGGCCTGTATAAAAATGTTTGCTGGGATATTTCAATTAAATCATCTTATGAAAAAATGCATTGAACAAAAATAAATCATGCCTTCATTCTAAACAATATTAATTTTGTGCTATATATTTTTGTTGTTAAATAAATAATAAGTTAGATATTTCAAGTTAATATGTAAGTAGCCACACTATATCCCTTCCCCCATAAGAACTGCAATGAGCAGAATATAATTGATGTTCCATTTTATACAACTCTTCTTGTATAAATTTTTGCTGTTAAGTAAATAATAGTTAAGATATTTCAAGGTTTTAGTTTTAGGATATCTCTCTCGTAACTTCCCATATATTCATCAAATTGACAAAAATACACAGGACAAAAAACATTCGTTTTTTATTTTAAACAATTTTTGTCAAATGCGATTTGTTGTTAAGTTAATAACAAGTGAGATATTTCAAACGTTTAGTTTATTTGTCATATACATACCCCCCCCTAACTTTTGTCATATACATTTTTGATGTAAATTAATTAATAAGTGAGAAGACAAGATTTTACTTTTAGGGTGTGTCTTTTCTCGTAATTCAACAAATATTCACTTAATTCATAGACAAAACAAAAATAATTTGTTTCTTTATCATAGACAATTTTTGTTATATACGTTTTTGATATTACGTCAATAATGAGGCAAATATTTTAAATAACTGCCGAAATATTTATTCAGTTGAAAAAACGTACAAAGCAAAAAGGATTTTTTTTAACAAATTTTGTCATATACGTTTTTGCTGTTAAGTCAGTAATGTAGCATATTTAAGTTATTTCATTTTTTTTTTTTTTGATTTTCTTTTAAGATAAACAGGTACATGTGAAATTCATTTTCTTTATATCTGTGGCTCTATGCACACCTGTATAAATTGTTATTGTTTATTTAATTTGTGTTAAAATTACAAGTTTAGTTTTTATTAACCACAAATGACGACGAGAATGGGCGAAACAGCTACATTCAACAGTTACATTCAACAGTTATCGGACAAATTGTAGAATTTAATCCGAAGATTAATGATTGGGAAATATTTTCCAAGCGTTAGAGCATTTTTTTCGCAACCATTATGATACCGGAAAAACATAAAAGACTTAACAGAGTCTTTTAAAAGAAATTGCATTTAAACTGATTTAAGATTTATTAAAAAAAAATATTAACAATTTTGAAATCCCTATATGATGAACTAAAAGCCTGCGGTATGAAGTCATAAACATAGACGCAACGAGTATTTTTGGCTCCTATGGTGAGAAAAGAAAACTGAGCCGTAATTGAAATAAAAAGCATCACTTAAATTATATTAAAATGTATGAGGATCTTTGGCTAGTTTAGAAATTTTAACAATACAATAATTTAAATAAATTATAATTAAACTTAAAATGCACTTAAATTATTGTACAAATTTTTTAATTCAAAATTATTGAATAATTTTTTATCAACGGTCTTAGAAACCATATAAAGGGTGAGTGGGGAGGAATGGGCCGAACTTCAGGAATGTATTGTACATGTAAAAATTAGTAAAAAAAAACTCATGTTGTTATGCGATTTTCTTTTATTCTCAAGTTATAATGTAATTAAAACACTTTCTATCGAACACCGTTTTAATTTCGGTGTGCTAACAAGTTTTCAAAAATATCACCGTTAACTTGTAAACATAGTCTACTTCGCTTACGAAGAGCGCCCGTTGCTCTCCTGATTGTTTCATGCATTTCTTTAATATCGACTGCAGTATTTTTAATTCGTTAAATTATTTATTAAACAGAAGACAATCGTATAACAACGTTAGAGTTTTATTTTACTTGATTTTACATGTACAATACATTCCTGAAGTTCGGCCCGATGTTCGATAGAAAGTGTTTTAATTACGTTATAACTAGAAAATAAAAGACAATCGCACAACATTAGAGTTTTTTTTACTTATTTTTACATGTACAATACATTCCTGAAGTTCGGCCCATTCTTCCCCACTCATCCTGTACATATACTTAGAAAATGCGCATTTTTATGCTCTTCCTAATGATATTTTTTATTTTTACAATCGACCCACGACTTTTCCTATATAATACGAATTATCCCTGTTAATTTGCTATGGACACATTTGGAATGAACACTGAGTATAATACTACTATAATTTATCAATCAAGTCCGAGCGCTTGTCCGATGAGCACCTTATCTAGATATAATTAGTGTTGTGTACGATTACATTTAATTACATAACAGTGATTAATTAACGTAGAAAATAGTGTGATTTCTTTAAATTTAAGTGTATAAATATAAATAACAGAAAGATTCTAGCTTCTAAACAATTAAATAATACCAAATGAGTGTTCTAATAAGCAAATACTGGGGGCCCAGGGCCCCTGCCTAAAAATTTCAGGCAGTGCGTTAAATATCGGTACTTGTATGATACAAGCAATGGAAGTAGTTAACGGAAATATTTCCTCAATTCAGCAATTAAACCATAATACAGAATTAACACAAAAGAGACAGGGAGACAATCTTCAAGGTTCTCGCCCCAACAAAATGTCCAACGACGGTGCAATTAAAAAAAAAAATGCTTAATGAGCCGATAAAAAATTAAGTTATTAATAACCCCAACCCAACTAATAATAACTCGTTCATAAATCGTTCACCCTATGATGAACAAGTTAAATAGGTATAGCAATGTAGACAAAGGCCCGTATTTTGTCCTAATAGAAAGTAATGGTGGCAACATTGTTCTCCTTCATAGAATGAGTTTGGGGAAATTAATGTTTAAGAACTTCAACCTTGCTAACAACGAAATAATTAATATACAAAATTTGGGGAAAAATAGGATAAAACTAACAGTTCAGAACGCTGTAATTGCTAACAAAATTTTGGATGCAGAAATTCTGCCTAAAAATAATCTCCACGGATATATCCCGGAAAATATCCTATATCAAAAAGGAATCATCCGTTATGTCGATCCTTCACTAACAATAGAAGAAATCAAAGAAGTGATTCAAAGCAACGTGACCATAAGTAACATACGCCGTATTACAAAAAATATATCGACAAATAACACCCCAAATATAGTCAACACAGGGACTGTCGTTATTTCATTCCGAGGACAATATTTACCGGAAACCGTTATAATTTATGGAGCTAAGTGCGCCGTTCACCCGTATATATATATATATATATATATATATATAACTCAAGTTACCTAGTGTTCTAACTGCCTACGATTCGATCATATCTATAGGCAATGTAAAAGTGCTTCACGTTGTGCTAAATGTAGGGAAGATCACGTAACGAAGTCCTGTACAGCAACAGTGACAGAAATCATGTGTCTCAACTGCAAAGGACCACACCCAACAACAGACAAACAATGCGAGATATATAAAGATCAATTATTAATTAAAACTTACATGGCTCAAAGAAGCCAAAGCAAAATATAAATCGTACGCAGACATTACTTCTAAAGCTCCAACATTAAATTTTTCAAATGTGCCCCAAATAAACCGGACATTCAAACAAATACAAGCGCCACAATATTTTCAAACCCAAGAAGAAGATCTCCATACCCCCAACGCAATACGATCAGACCAATTCGACTCGTGCGATATTCTCCGTCAGAGATAATTAAACCTTTACCCTCCACATCAGGAATTAGAAATCCGTACTCTACACAAACACATTTACTGGCACATAACCGACCGATTCTGCAAAATAATAATAATAATACAGATACAGTAAAAAATTATCAGTTATCGCATAGAAATTATGTCCAATCTCCTATTAGCTCACAAAACATAGGTAACCTAAATAATATGTCTAATCTTCCAGTAACTACAGACCAGCTCAAGGAAAAAATTAAATCCGTCCTTTCTCACACCTAAATATGGATACTTTTAATATCCTTCAGTGGAATGCCTGATCCATTAGTGCACATAAAGCATTTCTGGAAACCTTAATTATCTCGAACAAAGCCTCACTTGCTCTAATATCCGAAACATGGCTACTCCTGACTGACAAGTATAACATTTCAGCCTACAATATAATAAGAAACGACCGCCAAAATGGTTATGGAGGATGTTGTATACTCATTAAAAAGGGTATACCGTTCACCATTATCAACGTTAATTCCTTAGTTTCGCACATATTCCAAATTTGTGCCATTACAATACACCTAAAAAATAAAAATGTAACAGTAGCATCGATCTATTGCAACTCTAAGCATCGAACAACGAACATCTCTTGGTCTAACCTATTTCAAGCTTTTCAGTCCCCCTTTATCTTCGGGGGAGATTTTAACATGCACCATATTTCTTGGGGCTGTGAAATAAATGATTCCGAAGGCAATGAATTTCTGGAAGCAATCAACAACTGCGAAAAGACTATACTAAATGATGGATCACCGACTCGTCTCACGCCTCCTCAAGAAAGAAAATCAGCCGTCGATATTACTACCTGTTCCCCAGCATTATCCCCAATCAAGTGGTCTACCATAAACCACACAATGGGCTCCGATCACTTTCCTATCATTATTCAAATAAATATTCCCTCTAATAACAAAGTTACGGTATATCCAAAAACAAAGTGAGATATAAGAAACGCAAACTGGCTAGAATATTATTCCATATCCGATAAGCTATCCAAAGAGATAAATCTAGCAGAATTTAACATTTTGAGCCCAGAGCTTAAATACAACATAATAATAAATCTGATAAATGAAGCAGCAACCAAATCCATTCCAATAAAATCCCGAAAAACTATAAACGCATTTAAATGTCGACCTTGGTGGGACGAACATTGTAAAAGTCAAACAAAAGTCTAATATTGATAACTACATAGACTGTAAAAGAACAATTCCTAAATCAAAATACTTATTTAAACAGAAGAAAAAATCAACTTGGCAATCATTCTGTTCCTCAATTCATAGGACAACTAGCATTTCAGAGACATGGAAAAGAATAAAAATTCTCCAAAAAAATAATAACACCAATACACACAAATCTATGGCTACTAACTCGGAATGGATAAACCAGTTCTTTAATTCTCTCACCCCTCTATCATGTGAAGAAAACTATACTCAGCCAGACACCACTATCGATCAAAATAATGACTTTCTTGACAGCCCTTTCACAATTAATGAACTTAACCATTGCCTTAAACACACAATTAACACGTCACCTGGCTTTGACAATGTCCACTACCTTATGTTAGCAAACCTGTCTTTAAATGCAAAATCACTTCTTATCAATGTAATTAATGATATTTGGATTAACAGTATTTGTATTAAGGAATGGTCTACTCAACATATAATACCGATCCTCAAGCCGAATAAAGATCCTAATAAACCCGAATCATAAAGACCAATCTCCTAATTTTCTTGTGTGACTAAAACCGTAGAAAGACTTATTAAATCCCGATTAGAATGGTGACTGGAGAATAATTCGTTACTCCCGTTATATCAGTTTGGTTTCAGGAGAGGTAAAAATACGATGGATAACCTTTCCACGTTAATAACAGACATACAGTTAAACTTCTCTCGTAATTATTATCTGCCATTGTTCTTCCTCGATCTAAAAGGGGCATATGGCCATGTTTCTATCAAACATCTTCAACAAAAAATGATATATATCGGTATTTCAACTCGAATGACCAGAGCTATCATTAACTTAATAAAAAATAGAGATGTTTATATAAAATACCAGGGAGGTTTAATAGGTCCCAGGAAGGCCTTGTTAGGACTCCCTCAAGGGTCGGTTTTATCTCCCCTATTATTTAATATATATACGTATGACATTAAATACTTATTTAATGTTTTTGTATATCTCAAGAGAAGTCAGTTTTATCGGTGTACACTAGACGTTGACACTCAATTCCACAAAATATGACTTTAGCAGGTAAATCCTTCAAAATCTGCCCAACCGTTAAATATCTGGGAATGCTTATAGATTGGAAATTAACTTGGCTGCCTCATATTAACTATACCATCAAAAAATGTGAAATTAGGATGAATATTTTATGCACAGTGGCACACATCTCTTGGGGTGCAGATCCAAAAACTATGCTAATGCTGTATAACAATCTCATACTATCAATAATAGACTACGGTAGTCATTTGTATGGTAGTGCTCGAACGTATATTACTAAAAAACTAGACACAGTGCAAAATAAAGCCGCTAGGCTAACTATCGGTGCCATGCATTCCACCCCAGTCAATGCCCTATTGGTCGAAACTCATGTCATGCCTCTTAACCAGCGCAGGAAATTACTGTCCTTCAAATTTATGTTACCCAGAATGTTACTAGGGACTAAAATAAATATTGCCTCCTTGGCAATATTGGAATCTAAAAAAAAAAAAAACCCACTAGTGGACAGTTTTCTAGAACTTGCCAATATTTTAACACCCTTAAATATCCAAAAGGTCCTACCTTGTTTTACCTACACGTATGGTTTATCGCTACCTAACAACTATTTCATTAACGACCAAATTCTACCTATAGAAAACGATCTTTTTATGGATAAAATAGAAAAAATTTGACCCAATAGACGCTATCTTTTTACGGACGCCTCGAAATCCGCCGAAGGGGTAGGTTGTGCATTCATCGATTCGTCAACTAACTACCTAGAAAAGTATAAACTGATAAACAACACATCACTATACTATGCGGAAATGACGTATGCTCGTAATTAAAAGATGTATGCTCTACATTTGGCAAAACTTAACTAGAGGGTAAAAATATATTATTTTTTCGGACTCCAAAAGTATCATCCAAAAACTAAAATACCCAAACTTTCAACATAAAAACTCTTCTTCCTTGTACGAAATCCTCGAACTCGCAAATAATATAAATCAGTACGGTACAGTACTAAAGGTCGTTTGGATTAAAGGCCATGCTAACATAAGGCTAAATGAACAAGCAGATATTCTAGCCAAAGAAGCCATCACCACGGGGACAATCCTAGATAACCCTCTAGAAGTCCCGGATATATATACGAAATATAAGAACACAATAATATGCACATGGGAACAAGAGTATAAGTTATCAATTCAAACCAAAGGTTCTTACTATGGCACTATCCAAACTAAACTTCCGCACAAACCTTGGTTTAATTCAGATACCAGCAGAAAGTACATATCCACCATATGCCGCATGCGCATTTGGACACACATACTGCAGACACCATCTCCATAAAATAAA
This sequence comes from Liopterus haemorrhoidalis, assembly GCA_963971575.1. Classification (NCBI taxonomy): domain Eukaryota; kingdom Metazoa; phylum Arthropoda; class Insecta; order Coleoptera; family Dytiscidae; genus Liopterus; species Liopterus haemorrhoidalis. Next base: position 124,769,951 of record OZ020611.1, read on the forward strand.
CATGAGCCCCACACCCAACTGTACTTGTGCTAACACCAGAATTGAAGATATCAACCATATTGTATTCGCATGCCAAAAATATGAAAACAACAGGAACCAGCTATACACAAAACTGACATCCCTCAACATCTCACTACTAACAAACATACAACATTTACTATACCTAAATAAAGAATCAGTATTACTAACCATTTTTAACTTTATAGTACAAAATAGAATTAAGCTGTAACTAGTATGTAAGATACAATGTACTGGTAAATAGCCAGAGTAGCTAAAACCAATAAATATATACATATAATATATATATATATATATATATATATATATATATATATATATATATATATTAGGAAATTATTTGGGAAAAAGAAGTAAAGCGAAGGATAATGCAATTATTTCATAATTGATCCAATATTTCGTTTATTCTTCATAAACTTTATCAAGGATTTCTATAACAAAATGAACCGGTCATAAAAGCAAACACAAACTGTACAATTCCCTTACCGAAATAGTTAAGCATGCCGCCAAGATGTAATATAAGTAAGTGAAGTTAGACCCATGGTGTCCAGAACAGTAAAAGAGTTGTTAAGAAACACTTGAATACATCAAATATTGAAGAAAACAAGTTAAGATGTTAAGGCAGATATGACGCCATATTAGTTACTGAGTCACATGACTTGATACGCAAGGCATTGTGGTTATGCCAGTAACAAGAAGAAAACTTCCTACTTCTAACCCCGGGAAAATATGAAATGTTTGACATCCCATGGATGTAAACAAGTAAAACTCCTACGAGGATTGTTTACATCCATGGGATGTCAAACATTTCATATTTTCCCGGGGTTAGAAGTAGGAAGTTTTCTTCTTGTTACTGGCATAACCACAATGCCTTGCGTATCAAGTCATGTGACTCAGTAACTAATATGGCGTCATATCTGCCTTAACATCTTAACTTGTTTTCTTCAATATTTGATGTATTCAAGTGTTTCTTAACAACTCTTTTACTGTTCTGGACACCATGGGTCTAACTTCACTTACTTATATTACATCTTGGCGGCATGCTTAACTATTTCGGTAAGGGAATTGTACAGTTTGTGTTTGCTTTTATGACCGGTTCATTTTGTTATAGAAATCCTTGATAAAGTTTATGAAGAATAAACGAAATATTGGATCAATTATGAAATAATTGCATTATCCTTCGCTTTACTTCTTTTTCCCAAATAATTTCCTAAGATAGTGCCTCAACAGAAGATCAAAAATTCTCCGTGCTGGTTATATATATATATATATATATATATATATATGTAATTTATTATTGGCGTGCATTACTTTTAATATTCACGGATAAAATAGTTACTGTTTTGACAAGATGTCAGTTATTCGCCAATCAATTACGTAATTTGTTCATAGCAAGTCAATCGTGTTTGCAGCTTACAGCAAGAACTCCAAGTCACAACACGCGCGTTGATAGTTTCGTTGAATTTAAATAATAAACTGTGTTCACCCACTAAAATCTACACCCAGTGGCGCGCCAACGAAATTTGCCGCCCGGGTGTAAAACTTTATTTGCTGCCCCTACGTATGTCGACAATAAAACACAATAAAATTTTAAATGTATCTATATAATCTCATATTTTTAAATCCATTTGAAAATTATTATTTGACTCTAAAAAATAAAAAAAAAAAACTCACATTTTAAATAACATTATTAAACAACGATTGACCAGGCTTTTTGCAGCCCTTGAAATTTGCCGCCTGTGTGCGCTGCACTCCTTGCACCCTCGGATTGGCGCGCCCCTGTCTACACCGTGATTGCAATCTTATAAGTCAACCAAATTTAACATTCGCGGTGACAGGAATATCTAACACGTCTCAAGTTGGACATGCGCATTAAATCTGTTAAATCTACCTTTTCAGAAACTTCATCCGCGGACAAAGTTAACGTATATTTTAAATAAGTAAATAGATAAACCGGTAACAGATCTAATCTCGCGGAACCAAACAATAGTCAAAAATTTCTGTTCGGCGCCGTCTTAAGATTGGCATCTATGGCTGGGGCCACATTCACCATAGCCTCGGTTCGTTTCTGCTCATAAATGAAGTGAATAATTTTCCGAAACTAAAGGTAATAGTATAGGGAAGTCGGCCAAACAGTGCAGTTGAGTCTCTGGAAACGTCACATTTTTTGTGACGTCATATTAAATACGTTTACATAGTATCCATTTAACGAATGTAATATTCATACGCCGTCATTTGTATCGAAATGAAATGAAAATATAAGAATACGAACAGAATAGAGACAAATAAACTATCCTAATAGGCAAACTAGTCCTAAAAAAGTCTGATGTGATCCAAAAATATGATCAAAGAAAAGAAAATAGAAATAATTTGAATTTAACCTAAAAAGCTTTGCACTACACACAATATCAAATAGAAATCTATAAGATATCTATAAGAAAATATATAACTAAACACAAAACTGCTAAATAAACAGCAAACTAAATAAAAAAGGTTTTTAGAAATTACTATAAGTTAGATATGTGAACACAAGTATCAAAACAAATCCGAACGTATTATAAAACGTCAAATGTAAACATATTTAAATCTAGCGATACCAATACAAATGTCCCTATATTAAACAAAAACTGTTAAAATTTGTAAATTTTCAAAATGACTATCGAACACAAACGAAATATGACTTCAAACGGTATGTTTTAGTAAAATAAAAGAGTGAAGAACAATATTAGTCTATAATTCAGATGTAACAAAAATAGATTTAGTTATTTTTTCGCCACTAAGTTTGTCATTAAAGTTATGACGCAAAATGACGAACTGCGTTGATTAACAGACTGGCCTATATCAGTTGAGGTATAATGCGTTGTGATTAGAGATGGGTCGTTCATGAACGAACCGGCTCACAGAGCCGGCTCAGTACACTGCCTGAAGTGACACGGTTCACCAAACTGAAATGAGCCGGCTCACGGCTCACTGTATAGTTTCAAGTTTTAAGGATACGATTGGTCGGGCGATTGTGAGCAGTGACCGGAGTGATCCGGATCTGGACCGATGTCATGTTGAACTTCGCGAGAACTCGACTTGTAATGTATTATCATAAAGTGTATTTTGTCATCAATTTGTAGGGCAGTTTATTTGAAACTAATAGGCTTAGTCTGTATTTTATTACAACCATACTATATAAAAATATTAAAAGTATTGCCCAAATCCCAGATGTCCGATTTATAAGGGCAATAAACATCGCCATAAACTTAACACATCTGGTTTAAAATACAGTAGCTACATAAAGTGAATTGTTTGTTTCAAAAATGTTAGATAACAGCCGGGGCTAAGCGACGTTCTACCTACGAGCGAATGACCAACAACTGACTGACCTGTGTCACCTGTTTACAGTTCATATATTGCAAGAACCGGCTCTAAGCGACGTTCTACCTACGACCGAACGACCGACCGACCTGTGTCTCGGGATCATGTTTATAGTTCATATATTGCAAGAATCGGCTCTAAGTAAGACCGGCTTTAAGCGACGTTCTACCTACGAACTAAGGACCGACCTGTGTCTCGGAAACATGTTTATTTAACCGGATCACTGAGCCGGATCAATGAACCGGCTCAACAAACTGACCGACCTCCACGGATCCGGTTCCGCAAACTGAGCCGAAATTCCCACCTCTAGTTGTGATCCAAATTTAGTTATAAGTGGTAGATGCATCACCGTATGGTCTTGGAGTAGTGTTAACTCATGTTCTTCCCGACAAGTCTAAAAGGACGGTAAACAACGGTCAACTACCATCACCGGCATGGATTCCGCATGAATTTTTTCATCCAAATACGTAGTAGTTTTGAATTCTTACTAAGTTAAGTCAGGTTGCGTTCAATCTTTTTTTTTTAACAGTTTTATAGTTATTTATTTATTTATTTTTTTTTATTATGAAACGGATAAAATATGTAATTCCTAATATTGCCAGAAAGACGTTAAACCAATATTAAGCGTTTACATTACTTTAACTTCAGGTGTTAGATCACTAATACACTTTGTCAAAGTGAATTTCGTTAAACCTGGACCTAAAGTACTGCGCTTTACTAATTCCGAGAGTAAGAGTGCATGTAAACAAAGTAATTGTCACAAGCGGAGCAAGCGTATAGTCAAATTAATAAAGAAGCCGTAGCCGTAGTAATCATGATCACAAGTTTCATTAATACTTGTACCGACGAAAATCTGAACTAATGACAGGTCATGTCCTGCTTATTTCAATTTTCAACATAACAAAAAGGTTCCCACAACATGCTGCAAATAGATTATTGATATTAAATAAATAAAATCTAAATTAAATCAAACAGATAATTTTTCAAGAGGGCCAATGGAATACAAGGAAACTTATAATGAATATGTGGACAATATTCAATTTAATTACATGTCAGAAGGCGGAATTCCATTTAAATTTAAAGATATAAGAAATTAAACGAATAAAAAAAAAAGAAAAAAAAAACGTAAAAACGAGTATTTTGTGGAATTCTATTGAAAAAGAAATATTTCAAATGATCTTAAACTATAATATTAATATTGGTATAAACGTCAAGAATTAACAATTCTTAAAGATAGTTCATGTTTCATGAAAAGTTATCTCAAGAACTTCAATACCTTAATATTAAATTTCCAATTACTTGAAAACAAACTAACCAAGTACCCTCCCTGGATACTCAAGAAACCAATCTTTAACGTAACTCTCACCCGACATGCAAAAAACCTCACCAATCCTAACATATTTAAGAAATCCTTCTACTGAGCGTAAACGATATGGTGATGGGATATAGGCAGAATAAACCCAGTTGGATAAAAGCAATTGTTTTAAAATCTTTAGGTCAAAGACATTACTTAGTAAAAATTGTAAATTCTAAATTTGTGTGGAAACGCCATCGTAATCAAAGCTTTCTGTATGCTCAAAGCTATTGAAAAAATAAGAAAAAATCAACAAGAGCCAAACAAATACATTATTCACTGTGACTCTTTCAGCGTAATCCAGGCCATACAGCAGCAACATTCAAACAATCCAGTAATCAGTCAAATGCCAGATAATATCCATGAAGCGATTCTAGAAGGAAAGAAAATAATAATTATGTGGATACCATCTCACAACAGGCCAAAGACGCAATCCACGAAGAACTAACGAAGATAGCAGTACCAGCCAGCGATGTGAAATTCTTAATTAAGCGGAGAGTTAAAGAAACATGGAACAACCACTGGAAGACCATACCAAATACTAACTACTTCAACTGCATAAAACGAGACACGACCCACTGGGAATCAAGGTACCAAAGAATAGAGCAAATTGTGATAGCAAGACTTAGACTAGGACACATATCAGTACATCTTCCATCATGTAGACCAGCATTTCTCAATCGAGGGGCCGTGAAATCTTCGTCGGGGGGCCGCGAATCCTTACAAGATCGAATCATGAAATCTTTTTTGTTATTTTTTTTTTATTATGCTCCGAGCTACAGATAACTAAAGAGTATGCATACGAAAGTGTTTAAATCAAAATGGAAGGCAACAGGGCCGGCGCTAGGCATGCGCAGCATGTGTCGTGGCACATGGCCTCGCGCATGGTGTGAACTTTCTGAACCGCGCGTACTCGCGTACACCGAACTTCCATCTAAACTTTATATATAGTTTTCGAGCGCGCTGAAATTAGAAAGAAGAAAACGGGTGGGGTGCTTTGCATTAGCTGTGAAGCGCTGTGATTCCCCGAATACGAGAGAAAATCACACAGCCGAAATTTGTTATTGGTAGATGCCACAGAAAAAAAAATGTGTAACTTTCACAAATGTATCCCTTATTAAAATATATACATTTGAAACATTATTGGAGTATCTAATATGTAAACATAAGATATAAAAAAATTAAAATATCCAGCATAAATATTATCACACTACAATGCAGTTATGTAAATGTTTCTTTTCAGATTAGTCCTTCCAATTAAAAACAGAATACAGTTCAGTTCAAGAAATATATTGATTCGCACCGAGAAATCTACAAAACTTGGTTCAAAGCGTTTGACTGCATCGATATAAATTTTTCTTGTCAATCTCGCACATGGCCTCGCGCTTGGCCTGGCACATGGCCTCGCAAATCCTAGCGCCGGCCCTGGAAAGCAATTTGAATACTTGTAGCTAAAATACATCATTATAGAGAGTAAAATTTTTCGTCAACAATAATATACATTAAATAAATGTTTAAGTAAAAGTTGTTTCTTTTTAAAAGCTCTATCCAAAGATGACATACGTTCCCATTTAAAAACTAAAACTTGTCATTGATATCCTTCACTTCCGGCTGATTCGGGAAAATGTTAGTACTATTATTCAATTCTTTGGATAAACTTTGGTCATCAAATGTTTTCTCCAGCTTGCTAACACGTCGCCTTTTCTAGTAAAATCGTGTCCCTACATCTTGATACACACAATATATATCGTCCTCTTAATATTACAACTGGGTAACTCAAATTTTGGCTATTTTGAACTATTTGCACCTTCCTATCCAATTATTTATTATCTTTGTTAAGGTAAAGTGCTGCTATATGTTTTAATTAAAAAAACCCAGTAAAATAAATAAATAAGTCCCTTGCTGTTTATTGCTCTTCAAAACTTAAAATTGATTTTCTGAGACTCTACTAATTTCAAGTTACCTGGTTGTAGTATTAAGGGGACGATATATATAATTGCGGGGGCCCCATACCAGAAAAGGTTGAAAAACACTGATCTAGACCCACCTCAATTCAATGTGTGTGGCACAACAATTACAGTCAACCATATTCAACTGCACTGTACACATACCATACACAGCGCATTCAAAACAACCTACCAAACAAGATAGAAGACTTACTAGGCAACAACCGAGACACTGAATCCAAAATCATAAAATTCTTGAAAGATATAAGATATAAACATCTACACATAAATATAAAGTACGCAGTTGCCATTAGCCATCGTAACTGAGGCATCCGTAAATTCTTTAAATAAGAAGAAAAAAAAAAAAAAAACACAATTTTGTAATAGATAATCGTAACACTTTTCATTCGACAACAGGTGGATCTCCGACTAAATTTAATGTTGGGTCAATATTTCAAAATACGATTAGATTTGTTAAAAATACAGAGATATACTTAATTCTGTAGATTTAAAAATTAAACAAAGAATACGTACTGAACAAAATAATCAAATTACGAATTACTGGGGGAAAAGAGAAATAAAATTTAATGTTAACGATATGGTGATGGTACGGGATATAGGCAGAATAAACCCAGTTGGATAAAAGCAATTGTTTTAAAATGTTTAGGTCAAAGACATTACTTAGTAAAAATTGTAAATTCTAAATTTGTGTGGAAACACCATCGTAATCAAATGAGAATATTTTGTTTTGATACGATATTACTGATAATAAAATAAATTATTTAAAATGTAATGATGATAGTAAATATAAGGGATGAAGATGATATTTTTGAGAAGATTCCAGATAATGATGACTTAAATAACGAAGTGATCACAAATAGCAATTTAATTGATACCCAGTAGATCAACGAGAGTAATGAAACCTCCAAATAAGCTTACATATGAACATATTAAATAAATAAGTGTTTAGAATTGTAAGGAAGGAAATGTAGCATATTCAAGTTTATAAGTTTTTATGTGGTTCATTAGTATGTTCACAGCCAAACGAGTAAGATCGGTGTTAAAACAAGCTAAACGTATAGTGATAAGCTGACAAGGGCTGATAGCTGTCCTTGTCTCTCGTGTGTGTAAGTGTATCTTCCATCTCATGGGGGATGCAAATAATACGCCCATGGATACTTCCGGTTCTAATATAGACCCGGAAGGGTCCCGAGTTAGTAAGAAGCGTAAAAGTGAGTCGATTATCAATGTGACCACCTCAGACAGATTCGAAGTGTTATCAGATTCCGGCGACGAAGATGAAACCACGCTAAAATCGACCAAAAATTATACCGGAATCCCGCCGGTAATAATATACGGTAAATTAAACAATAGCCAAATTAATGAATTTAAAACTAAAGTAAGTAAAAATATAGACTTTAACTTTAAAGGCAACAGATTTGAAGTGTACACCCAAACACTTGAAGAACATAAAAAAGTACTCGAATTAGCTAAACAAAATAATCAAGAACATTATACTTTCACACCGAAAGGAAAACGAAACTTAAAATTTGTTTTAAAAAATATTCCGCCGACCATAACGGAAACAGACATAAAAGAAGACATTATTAACAAAAAATTTAATGTAATTAAAATTAAACAAATGATTAAAAAAGTGGACGGTAAAGATATAAAATTACCTATTTTCGTAATTTACTTTTCATCAGATACTAACAAAAATCAAGTTTTTGCGATTAAATCAGTGTTCAACTGTTTAGTTAAATGGGAAATATATAAAGGCAAGAACATAATCCTGCAGTGTTTTAAGTGCCAGGGATTTGGCCATTCCTCAGTCAACTGTTACAAAACGCCTAAATGTGTTAAATTCGCGAAACCTCATTACTCTCGGAAATGTAAAATCACAAGTACTGAAGAAAGAAAATGTGCTAACTGTCAATGTAATCACATGGCTAGTGAGAGGTTTTTTTTTTAAATTTTTTCTCTATTTTATAAAATAATTAAAATGTAAAAAACAGCATAACTATCAAAACCATGTAATAATAGAGGTTATGCGTATAAGTGGTACTCTAGTCAATAAGAAAAATATTTTGTAAATTTTTAAAATTTTGAACAATAAAAATTATTACTATTATTATTATTATTATTATTATTATTATGAATTATACAATTTACACACCTGTGTAAATTGTAAATAGTTTATTTAATAAATTAAGATTAAAATAACAAGTTTAATTCTTACTAAACCGCAAACATCACAATAAGGGAAATATTTTAAGTTTTTTAATAAATAATTTAAGTTTTTTTAGAGTTGCCGTGGTAAGACAAGTCTGTTCTGGTGGCCTACGGAGCACAGGGACGTGGGTTCGAATCCCCTTACCTCTTCCGGATTTTTATCTTCCGATATTGTGCAGTAAGCTCTGGGGTAGACTCAGCCTCAAATATTTAATACTTAAAATGAGTAACTGTTTATAGAGGGATAATACGACCGGTAGAACTGACCACGTGACTTTCATATCTATGGTCGGCGGTCTAGAAACGGAGAACTCACCTTATCTGCCCCTTATACGCATATCTAGGCATCGGGAACCTATCATTATTATTATTAGTAAATAGTTTAACTCCGAAATTCCCTTTAGAATGAAACTTTTGAGATGCAATATAGCCTATGTTCGAATCCTGGTTTTACTTTATAATTAGGTATCGTAATATAATCTCAGATGACACGTGCAGACACTAAATATGATACAAAATATTATTGTCGGCTTTGGTAGCGTAGAGGTAGCGCTCCTGCTTCACGAGCCAAAGGTCCCGGGTTCGAATCCCGGTCAGGGCATGGATGTTTGTAAGACACAGTGTAATTGGGACATTTAGTCCTGTTCTGTGTTTTTTAAAAAAAGAAAAAAAAGAAAAAGAAAAAAATAGAGAAAGATCCTCCAATTTATTATATATTATTACAATAAATTCAATACACTTTGATCATAACCAGTTAAGATGCAAATGGGCTGTTGCATAAGGCAGACAGAAATTGATTTTTGGTAGATATTGTCTTATAACCACATGAAAAGCATAGAAACGTAGTTAGAAGACAAAAAAAAAAAATAAATAAATAAATAAATATAAACAGATATAGCCTTTGCTTTCTATGATCTTTTCTCATCTCGGATAAGTTTCTTATTTCTATACGAAAAAAATCAGCTATGGCCACCACAAGACCGACCGCCATCACAAAGTATTTGCATAAAATACATACTAGCAGCAGAGTAGAAATAACTTGGTCTAATATTTTCTAACAGAGATATTATTTATCATGGCCATGGAAACGTTACATATAAGTATGAAAAAATAGATATTTAGAAAAAATTTCGATAAATTTTTCAATATTTTTTCGTTTTATCAAAAAATGTCTCAAATAAAAGTTGTTATAGCCCCAAATATGTATCTAATTGAAAAAAAGGCATTAAACAAAAAAGATTTATTTTATTACTATAAAAAAATTTGTATAATTTTTCTGTTAAGTCAATAATAAGGGAGATATTTAAGTTTTTTAATAAACAGTTTTAACCCCGAAACAACCCCCTAGAATGAAAAACTTTAAATGCCTTATAGCCTATGTTCGAATCCTGTTCTTACAATCTTAAAAGAAAAATAAAATACTTTTTTATTTATTTTATTAACAAAAAAAAAAAAAAAATGGGAAATTTGTATTAAGAATAAAACAAAAAATCAAAATAAAAAGAAAATGACATTTTAAAATGATATTAACCTTAACCAAAAAATGTTTATTGTAAGTATGATTTACAAAGCTTAAACAAAACTGCCAAAAAGCACGATTTAAACGATGAAAGTAACTAGATTGCAAAATCTAGTTCCGCCTAAACGTTTGGAATAACCTATACATTTTTATTTTTTCTGTCATTCTTAAAAAATGTCTCATTTATTATTATTTTTGTTTTGTTTTCAATATTCTAAAAATATATTATAATTTATAACAAATATTTCCATGATTTCACTGTTGGAATTTTTAATTTTCACATACCTACCAACATTAAACAAGTAATAACCCAAGCAAGGTTCCTTCTCGTGACAACCTAAAAGAACGAAATACTCGAACGAAATTTAGTTGCGCTTAAAGGTTTGGAATAGCCTATACATCTGAAAATAAAGATAGCTTTGTTCTTTCAAGAATTAAGAGATTTAATTTATGCGTTTCATAAATTACAAAGTATTATTTCACAAATTCTTAAACTTTAATTACATTAACTTATATTTCCTTCCTTCAAATTTGAAAGTAAAAAGTAACTTGAGAAGTACATTGTCACTTTACTACAATAGTTACCTAGCAACGTACGGTTCCACATTTAGTTCAAAGATTTTAACTTCCCTTAATGTATGTTAAAATTAATTTAAGTGCAACGGGAAAAATACTTGAAACTTTTAAGTAATGCCTAATTTGCTTGAATTTCAATGTGATTTCAATTTTAATCTATTGATTATTCAACGCGTGTCTCTTCAGATTCTGAAATGCATGATTCAAATACAGGAGAAGCGTTGAATAAAACAGTATTGAGATTTCAACATTCTCCTATCTATATATCAAATTTTTGTTTATTTTGTTTTTTCTTTGTTTTCATTCAATATATCTGCATGAACTTGTAAGATTTTTTTACTTGTCACAACCTGTCCAGATCTACGATAATGGGGAAGAACTATTCTCAAGACCTTACTTTCATTTTGCAGTATTTCGATTTTTTCCTCAACATATGTATTCATATTAGTGATGTGCCGGATTACAGATACGGATTATCTGTGCCCTGATCCGCGGATACGGATGTGGATACGGATACAGATCTTGCAGTCAAATAGAAAACTGCCGAGAAAATCTAGTTCCGCCTAAACGTTTGGAATAGCCTATATATTATACCAATTATTGTAATAAAAATGCCGAAAGCTATTAGTAGCCATGCTTAATAGGGTTTCAATATCTTTTTTAGCAGTAGTTCGATGTAACTTAACTTTTTTGAAAATTTACGAATTGGCGACAAGGGAAGGTTTTCAACTGTGACGTCATCCATTAGTTATGGTAAATGGACTCTATATGCTTGTCAAATAAAATACTATTAATTCACCCCAAAGTCAAAGTATTTCCATTTCCCATTCCCATAATCCGCATGATACATGATATTTAATAACATGACCCGGAAAACACCCATTAGTGTTTTAAATAGCGATTTACAGTTGTGATTAACAATCTTTGTTTTCGTCCGGCTCGGGTCCGAATATAATCTATATTACCCGATCTGCCCCATACAATTCTCGAGTACAGACAGACAAAATAACAAATACATGAGTATATGGGTTTCTCGGTCATACCATCGAAATCAAAAAAGATAATTCGTCTAAGATTACGAATCCAAAAATACTTTTTTAATTATCTTAAGCAAATAAATATTTGAAAACATAAATCATACTTTTCATTTGATGAACTGAAAAAAAAAAACAATACTTAAAGTTCATTTACGATAACTATGAGATTGCCTTGTTCGCAAATTGTCAAAAAAGTTAGGTTATATCGAACTACTTCTAAAAAAGATTGAAAGCCTATATTTCCTATGGAGGAAAGGAATGAATGAGAATTATGATTAAGAGCAGTTCTTTCCAACCGATTTGTCATAAAATTTATGATTTAAGTTATATTAAAATGTGTAATATAATGTTGAATATCATATATACAAATCTAAATCAAATTAAATGAACATTTCAGAATTATGTGTTAGAATTATCAAAAATAATTGTTAGAAATGTTTCGTGTTCATCCTTTTTGTACAATTTATTTTAATTTTTCGCCTGGTTTCTGGCAGACAAAAAGATCAGAAAGCAGTGATAAAGTGTAATATTTTCTATAATTCGAATCGAAAATTTTAAATTTTAAAATGTTCGATACAATTTTACTTCAAATATTGAATATTCAAACATTATTACCAGTTGTAATTGCAGTTCTTGGTAAATTTGGACTGACCGGTTCGCTCAAACTTCATTAATATTAAAAGTCTCTCAAGTTTAGGCTTCTAGTCGACTACTTTCTGTCCTAAACTTATACTAACTAAACCTAACCTAACTACCTAGTTTTTAGGTGGACACTACTCTATTTTGCCCCACATTAGCCCAATTAAAATTGTGCATCATTGTATATTCGTTTTTATAATATAAATACATAAGCGGAGCAGAGATTAAAATTAACCCCAGTTCTTTTTTAGGGATAATAGAATTAGAAAAATATCAATAAACCTATTCGTAGTCAGTTCAAATAGATTTTTACCATTAGCCACAAGCGCAAACTTCAGTCCGTTAAAATTACTTTGCGCTTGCGTCTGATGATTATAAAGCATCGTGGCTCTACGAACAGACTTAATGTTAAAATTAGGAAAAATAATGAGTGTAACAAATTTAGATAGAACATATTTTATTAAAAACAAAAAATTATTTGTACTGAAATTTGTACTTGTACAAATTTGCATTTGTACTGAAATATATGTATTTTCTCACAGTTCAGGATTTTATAGGGATTTAGTAAGTGATAAAAAATTGTGGGTACATATTAAAGTAAGAAGTTGACTTCGGTTAGATAATCAATACACTGAATTAAACTAAAGCAAGTATTAAAATTATAAAATTCAATAACTTTTGAACTGAAGTCGGTTTCTTTGCTTTAAGCGGAACAAGATATTCAAATCTAGTAACTTTTACCGGTTGATTGAAGTTCTTTAATCATCTGGTACAGCAAAAGTCCACTTCAATATATAAAAAGTTAGCTAGTGACAACTTAAGAAAATAATATTACATTTAGTTCCGCTTAAATGTTATTAAATAGCCTGTACGCAGAACTTCGTCTTGCGAAGAATGATAAACATTCCCAACTTTGAAAATCCAGGTTTCATATATAAATTTGTAGATTCCTTCCTCTTTTAATTTCATGTATTCTTTAAGAAATTTTATCCTTTTCAGAACGATTTGGGGAAGTTCCATTAGACCATTTCTTAGGTCTTCCTTTTTATATTTAAACCCAGTTTTTCTTGAAATCTTCCATACGGAAGTCACCTTTCGTGTAATTTAATATTTCATTCTCGTTAATAAACATGCTCGCCTAAAAGCAAATGTATTTATACGCTACGAAAAGATTTTCAGTGTCAATACGTAAAGATTTAATATATCTCATAAATAACATATCCAACTGTTATAAAATTAGCTAATTCTACCACAGATTCAATATGTATCCGTTTATTTTTCTGCATTTTATTAATTTTTCAAATACTGAAGCAACTCACTACAATGTTAATAAATAATTAATTTCGAAAAATATACAAGTGAAAAGATCACAGGTATAAACAAAATATAATACTTACAACTATTACATATTTCAAATCTATTAAAGGCCCACCATTATCTCGCTCTTCTTTGGGAGCGGCTACTAAGAGCTTTCAGCATATTTATTATAATAATATTTGGTAAAATTCAAAATAAAACGTAAGCATAACTTCATTTCTAACCACAGAACATCAGTAACGTTCTAACGTCAAACAAATGCGATAAATCCCGAGGGAAAGGCGGCAACGATGCAAAACGATACCACTCTAGAAAAATCATAAATGACAATTGTTACAACTGAGTACTGTTAAAAATTTGGGTACATTTCATTTTGAAATTGGTAATTAAATTAACCAAGTGTGACGGCATCTCATTGCTACGGTAAATGGACTCTACCGCTTTTTTTCTTGTTATAGAACAATATCCTCGTACTATTGATTTATATATCAAAGTAAATAGGTAATGCATATTTACTGTAAAATAAAAACTCCAATTCCTAATCATGGTAAATAAATATTGTACATATGTATTTTCAATTTATTAATAAATGAAACAAACATGTTATTTCATACAGTTGTTCCTTTAAAACAATATTCCTCAAAACAGACCACACAAATGACCCCTCGGCATCTATATTGGCGAGAGTAAATATCCCTTTACTTTCAAATGTACTCGGACGCGTAGATACCGTTGGGTTATCTGAAATCGTTGGTGCATGCACTAAGCGCCTATAACAAAAGAGGAATCTGTGAAACACTATTTACCAGCTAATAAGAAGCTATTTTCTGTATTGATATTTTATTGATTATTGTATTTTTGTATCACTCGAATCACTCATTTTTCACAGATATTAATAAAATTTCTTTGATGTAACAAATTATCGACATTTACAATTACTTATCGATAGTATATATTTTGAAATTTTGTTATGGATTTGTTGTACAACATCCAGTCTGCAAAAGTGGCAAGTTTTAGTGGGTAGGTGTATTACATACCCAAGCCGGTACAGGAACGTTTTTTCTAAACCAGGTCATTTTTTGGTGAAGAAATTTCAATAAAACAACGCCGGTAACAATCTTTGTACCTACATGTGAACTAACCCAGTGTTTCTTAACCAAAAACGCACCGCGGACCAGTAAAATATATAATTTTCTAACGCGGACCACTAATAATAATTGTTGGTTCATTTATTGCAAGAAAACAAATATATTTAATGTGCTATTATCTGTCTCATTTTGTAATACGTAACTAACAGTAAAAGTTCATTTTTTATGTTGTATATTGACAATACATTTATAATATTATCATAGTATTGGTTCACACGAATACGCCAAAGTCTGTTTACACCACAACAGTCACCAAAGTAACCAGATCTAGTTTCGTATTACAAATTGAGACGGATTATACTAAATACATTTATTTTATTTCTAGAAAATCACAGAAAGTTTGCAATATATATATAAATTATTTACATAAAATATGCATAAAAATAACAAAAATACCGCAAAAAACATATATTATCTGTCTCATTTTGTAATACGAAACTAAGAGGAAAATTTCATTTTTTATGTTATATATTTAAAATATCATCTTAGGGTGGTAATTCTGAAATGGCACCTTTCAAAATATTTGACATTTCTATCACAATTTTGACATAACCTCGATATAATAAAACTTAACCAAATATTTAAAAGCCAGGTTTACAAGTTCACATGTTTCCATAAAAGTCTATTTACATCACAACAGTCACCAAAGTAACCAGACCTAGTTTCGTATTACAAAATGAGACAGATTATACAAAAACTTTCGCGGACTACTAAAATTTTTCTGCGGACCGTAGGATTTTAAAAGCAGCTAAACTGGCGCTAGAAATAATCTCTCTACATGTTCGTACCCTTAGAGACGCGATTGCCGCCTGTCAAATTTATTCCTCTTTGATATTTTAAAAACTACAGACTAAAATAATTCAGTCAATAGATTGAAATATACCAGCAGTATACATTCACACATGAACACTACGCAACTTGCATCACATAACGTATTATCTCGCGTACATTAATTTAACTCGATTCTCATCTGTTAATTTTTTTTTAAATTATACTTTAAATTTCAAAAAAGTGGTTGTCATCGTTTAGCCATGAATTCAAAAAATAATTAATTTTGTCAAAAATACAAGAAATTCATCATATCTTTGAAAAATATAAGCTGATTAAAAATTCCTATCGTAAGATTCCGGTTCATTTTAAAGTGAATTATTCAGATTTGTAGATTAACCCCCTTGGGTTAATGAACCCCATATTGGGACAAGACTTTCAGTACATTTTTGGCAAAAAATCGTGTTAAAATGAAGACATATTAAGAAACTACTTTTCGTTCCTTAATCTACGTATTAAGAGCTTTTTTTATATTTCACAAAAAAATAATTATTTTTTTTCAACGACACAACAAAATCGATATTTTTCAAAACTCTTTTTTGTTCAAAATTTTCTATTGAACTATTTCGGTTCCCATCAATGGAGAATTTTTTCAGATTTTCAGATCAACCCCTCTGGGAAATAGGGTAGGGTGCATAAATTTTTTGACATATTTTTGGCAAAAATATCATTTGGTTTATTCATGCAGGTTTCATTTTATATCCCAATCTAAATTTTTAACAAAATTCAATTTTTTTTATATAAATACATAAGTGTTTATATTTTTCCAGCGATGTGATTTTTGAACTCTCTATTGTTTCTCTATAAGTGGGTCAAAGAGTTGTACAAGTATGCCAAATTTCAACTTTCTATGTCCAGCCGTGTGGCTACAATTTCTACCCTACAGAAAGACAGACAGACACATACGTGACGTTATAAGGGTATTTTGGTCAAGGTATGACAAAAAAAAAAACCTAAAAAGAAATTATTATCTAGTTCCGCAGGAAGCTAAGAAACGGGTAATACAATAAAAGTTGGGACGCATTTTATTTATTTTTTTTGTAATTGAAACAAATAGATAATTGAATGAAATAAAAACATTAAATAAATAGCAAAGTGTTCTAATAAATATATTATAAAATATAAATATATTACTTTAAAACGAAGAAAGTAGAACATAACGCTCACAGCGTTAAAGTTTAATATATAAAACGATAATATAATTTGCAAATAACTATTGGACGACGGGAAATACAGAAATCTCCAGCACTGCCATCTATTGGTAATTCCGTACGAAATACCGACAGACATGTACAACTTTCAACATTTCTGCGCAGGCCTACATTTTACACTATGATGATAGGTATATGCTCTTCCGGACTTTTTTAACTTTAGTTTAAGTTAAGCTCTAGTTAAGATCTACATTTTTTGTCTACATTATATCGATATATCTCTGAAGGTTTAGCCTACGTAATCAATTTAAACTGCACGGAGTGTGAAAAATGATGGTTTCCCCCATAACGCCCCTAGGGGAACATGAGCAAAGTTAGAACCTTTACTAAAACCTTTCTCGGATTATTTTACCCCCTGTACTAAATTTGGTGAAAATTGATCCATCCGTTTGGACTCTGGCTTTTTCCTCGATAATTTTTTGAACAGAACCCCTGTATAGGTCTTTCCCCCATTAAAATTGATCATTTTTATATATTAACTAAAATAAAAATATGTCTCCGGAACGCGTAAGTACTTATCAAGAAAGAGTGGTTTGGAAAAAAGATATATGTTTTTAACGAGAATCTTTTTGACTACAAATTATTAATACTTTTTATAAAATCCAAGTATCCCCCCCCCTGGATGCGCTACTGTCAAATTATACAATTGTTTCTTTCTTTTCTGTAAACTCGCCGATATTGATACGCTTACCAACCTTTGAGTAGCACTGGATTAAAATGATAATAGTGATTTATGATTACCTAGCAACAGGTAAATAAATGATCATTATAATCTAAAAACGTATGAAGTACGAGGAGATTGCGATTAAATTATATAGAGAATCGAGCTACTTGCGCAGATAGTAGTGATATCTACTCGGATAGTAGTGAGAGGAGCCATGGCCGGCGCTAGGGTCTTTTATGCCTCTCTGCAAGACATAATTCGGCACTCTTAGGCAAGACATAATTCGACGCCCTTAGACAAGACATAATCCTGCGCCCCTCCGGAAGACAGATTTCGGCGATTTCTAAATTTCATTCAGTGGAGATATATGAAAAATAGTAAAATATAAGTACAGTCTGTATAATAAGACGTCCTTGTTGATTTTTTGCGAACTATAACAGAGAAAAGGAAAAAATAAAAATAGTTTAAAAATTTACTGTACATATTATTACGCTACTACCTGATAATTGGTCCAATCTCCATTATTATCAATTATTGCTTGGTACCTTTTCGGTACACTTTCTACCAGCTTTTCGGCATACGACTTTGGCAGTGATCTCCATATCTGCCGTATTTGACAAGTTAGCTGATCTAAATTTTGAACGTTTAAGAATTTTTTTTCGTTCGAAGCTTATATTTCATGTACCTCCTATATAAAAACTAGATTCATCAGAGAAAACCACATCACTCCAATCGCGGTCTAAATTTTCCTTAAACCAGGCGAGTCGTTTTTCGACATGTTTCACCGATAACAATGGTCTTTGTTTGGTGCTCCTGGATTTAATACCATTTTCAATTAAACAACTTCTCAGGGTCATTAGACTTAACTTAATGTTCTTTTTTAACAAAATTGCCTGATATTTACGTAAAGATAACATATAATTATTTTAAAAAACGTTAAAAATCACTTTATCTTGTTTTTTAGTGGTCACTTTTTTTAATTCACGATTAGGTAAATCTTCAACATTTTTATTAATTTTATAACGTTTCACCCAATACTTCACAAAGTCTACTGACTTGTGTATATATTTTGCTGCACTTGAAATGGACATTTTTGGATGTTTTGGGTGGGTACATAAAAATACCGCTTCAAAACGTTTTGCATAAATAGTAACTAAACATTAACTAAACCATTATTATAATCGGTCGTATTAGGTCTTGATGTTCTTATCATGTTTGAACTTATTAATTATTTGTGCACATGCTTTATCCTATAGTTATAAACATGTATGTCTTATTATAAAGAGTGTACATAATTTCATAAGTTATAATTTCATGGTCTTTCGGCGCCCCCTTGCCGTGGCGCCCTTAGGCCGTCGCCTAGACTCGCCTATGGTAAATCCAGCCCTGAAGGGATATCCATAGAGAATTATTTTTATAATTTAATCGCACTTTACGTCAGATAAAAACTTGAAGAAGCTGTAGTTAGAAGTGTCTGAGGTGATTGTACAAATATAGGGACAAATATCCATGTCCTGCTATTATAAAAAACAGACCATAGGTAATTATTCAATTATTGAGGTATTGATGTTAGGAATAAAATCTGTATGCCATATGATTTCAGTTCTATAAAATGTAATCAAAACAAATTCCAGTGAGTAAGCAAAATGTATCTCACGCACACCAGGCCCTAGAGAATAACCAAAGCCGACTGGATTGTAGGAGTAGTCCAAGAATTCTGATACTCTATTTTTTTGCATTCACATATAAAATTTATATGCAAGATATATAAAGCCGTTAGAACAAGACGTTGATTTGATGACAAGGCCATAAAGAAACAGTTGTGTAAGTCAATATTTGATATTCTAACATTTATTTCAAAACTTTTTTCTGCGTTTAATCTAGACTCTAGACTTCTAGACCAGTGCTTCTTAAACTTTTTGATGTCGCGACTCCCCTGCAACTCAAATCCATAACCCACGGCCCCCTAATTTTTTTTTTTTTTTTGGAACCCATGTTGGTTAAAATAGTATATTATGTTACTAGGAGTAGAACGCGCTCTTTTTTGTGCTGAGCTCAAATGTTGCTGTCGAGGCGCAGCTGAGGCTTGCATATTGAGCGAAGCACAAAAAAGGCGTTCTACTCCGAGTGACATATACTATTTTTTCTTCAAGCGTAGGTATTAAAAATTTGCAACCATAAATACTTATGACTTTATAGTTTCAGATGCTATTGCTGCTAATTCCGACGGTGTACATTGAATTGGTTGAGACATTTTTTAATTTTTGATCTTTATATTGTGTATTTTGTAACTAATCACAGAATGATCACAAAATAATAATAAAGTAACTCACTACCCAGCAAACATTGAACTAACGGCCGAACGCCGGCAAACTGCTTTTACGCTGGTACATTGCTGGCACCAGAAGTAAGTGCAACGCCAGTATTAATAATGTACTTCACATTTGTATTTCGCACTCTGCCTATACGAAGTACTTTACCAGCATTTTATAAGC
This sequence comes from Liopterus haemorrhoidalis, assembly GCA_963971575.1. NCBI lineage: Eukaryota > Metazoa > Arthropoda > Insecta > Coleoptera > Dytiscidae > Liopterus > Liopterus haemorrhoidalis. The sequence continues at coordinate 124,790,298 of OZ020611.1, forward strand.
ATTCCTTATTTGTATTAATCCAAGGTTATTTCTAGCGGGCCAGTGCTTATGTTTATAACTTTTTTTGAATGTAATAATTTGAAAAGTCTGACCGTTCTTAGTCATAAAACACCCTAATGGCGTGGCCTTCGAGGGTCGGTACAAGTGATATTCCGTTAGTTCAAGTTGGGACGTGTTGGTGAACAGTTTATGTGTATTTGAATAGTTATTGATTGTGAGCATTATACAGTTTTTTATTGTGATTTGTGTGTGTTTTGTTAGATTTAAGGACGTAGTTTACACAAACTATTTCATATTAAATTGTTTAATTTTTAGTTTAGTTCAATCATAGTTTTTTCATGTAATAAAATTTTCAATTATTAATAAATCTGATACAAGATTATAAATATGTCATTTAAAAAATATAATTTGTCATATTTCATTTTGAATAGTGACATCTTAAATATTTTGTAAATATAATACTAACCTAAAATAATACAAACTTAATCCAAAACTGTAAAGCTTTTTTTACAATATAACCAAGTTTCTAAAAGTCAGTAATACACTATAAAAATCACCAAAATAACCAGATCTAGTTTGTTCTTACAAAAGTGAACAGCTTATAGCATTAATGCTTATAAAATTTGTTTATTGAATTTATTTTAACAAGTATGATTTCTTTAGGTTGGCACTCTTCAAGTCAGGGGGAAAAGATGTGGTAGATAATACAAGACGAATATTGGCGAAAATTATTAGTCACCCCTTATCTTTAGGATGAAATTGGTTTGACCGAAATGGCAGAAAACCATTTTCTTAAAATTCTTCATTAAATTAATAAATTAAAGAAACTAATTCCTGTTATTCCTGAAATTATATTTATTTAATATTTATAAATAAATCAATAAATTATAACTGTTAATTCAATTTACAATCGGCTAGTTTTACCATCGTTGAATAAATTTATTTAACAACTTAAGTTAACAATATCGCATCATTCTATTGACAGCAATGTTAATTTCTTCATTAATAGTTTAAAACCGATGCGATATTGTCAACTTTACTTGTTAAATAAATTTATTCAACGATGGTGAAAATGGCCAAATGAGTATTTATTTTGCACCTAACCATTAATTTATTTTAATACTGGGTAAGTACACATATATTACATTTGAAACACTAGAGAGTGGGTATAATATAAGCACTAGTCTGTCAGAAATAAATCTTGCAACTAATGCGATTATTTTGCACTTTACCGTTGCTGGGCCAGCAACTGATACATCAATGGGCCAGCTAACGGCCACGGGGACACCGGGGTACTGGCCCAGTGCAAAATGCCAGCACTGGACCAATGCGAAATGCCAGCACTGGCCCAGTGCGAAATGCCAGCACTGGCCCATTACTTTCAATGCACTTTACCGTTGCTGGGCCAGCAACTGATACATCAATGGACCAGCTAAGGGCCACGGGACACCGGGGTACTGGCCCAGTACGAAATGCCAGCACTGGCCCATTACTTTCAATGCCGGCGAGTATGTGCTTTACCAGTACTGGTCCGGATAAAAATGTTTGCTGGGTAATAACGTAACTAACTTTTGAATTCACTACAAACCACGCTACAAACATATTAAATTGACAGATGTTTTGTTTATGGCGACTGCAGCCATCAGTGCCATCTGTTGATAACTATATGAACTATTTACTAGTATAAAAATGTTCACATTTTGTTACTAGTAAAAAAATGTATCATTTCTACCGAATGTATTGAACAATGTAATGTTAGCATTATAAACCGCTTGAAGAAAAAACTATTTTTTTGTTTCATTTACATATATATTTTTTTACGCTTTTAAGTTCATTCAATAATCTATAAGAATAAAAATTTTGTAACATTAAAGTTAAAGCTACTTATCCTTTTTAAATAATAAAACAATTAACAAGTGTTACATTCGTGGCCCCCTTGTGTGAATGTCACGACCCCCTAGGGGGCCGCGGCCCACCACTTTAAGAAGCCCTGCTCTAGACCATACGAACCATATTTTACGTTGATACTTCTGTTGATAATAGAATAATTCAGATTGGTATAGAATAAGAATTAATCGAATGTTTTCATTTTGTATACAATTATGTAGTTACCTGAAATGTAGAAAATCTTTATATTAACACCATTTTCGATAACTTCGTGCAGCGTTTGGAGCTTAGCTTCAGAAGCTCATGTCTGTTAGCGTATGGAAAAAAACTTTAAACTGGTGGCTGAAGTTCAGTAGCGTAGCCAGAAATTCTTCTTGGGGGGGCTTTTTTTTCGAAACATGGATTATTATTATGAAATTAAACCACATACTTTATATTATGAAATGTATTTATTTCTTTTCAAAAGAAATTTATATGTAACTATAATCACAATAAGAACCAATACTTATTTCAACAGAAAATATAATTTAAAAAATCATTACCTAATAGAACACAGTAATTTAATTATTATCAGAATATATACTCAATAAATAATCATAACAATGATCGTCGAGGTGTTTTCTTCATTTCATCTATTACTTCATCTTCTTGTACATGTATTTCCCAATGAACAATAATTTAACAAATTTATAGTAATAAATATACTATTATTATTATTAAAATAAATAATAGGTGAGTAGGTATACTTCATTTCTTGTAGATTTACTAGATTTTGAAATCTAGTGATTTTTAATGATGGAATAGGATTTTTGACCAGTTCTTTTTTACATTGTAAATCAGGATGTTACAAAATTTGTAGGTTAAGATCATATCAGTTTAAAATGTCAGTTTCATTAGAGCTTGACCATGAATTTGTCAATTCATAATCAAAATAATCAAATTTGACATTTGCTGTTGTATTTTGCGTAGATTAGCCAACATCAAGCCGCGCTAAGGTACTAGGGCGCCCAGGTGCCAAACAAAAATTGCCGCCTCTAAAAAACCAAATTTAGCAAATAATAAAATAATTTTATTTAATTTTTCGCTTCCCAGAGTCTGCCGTTGGGGTGCTTGGCGCCCCTAAGACCCTCGCTTGGCGTGTCCCTGACCAATATTAAAAAATCACTTCATATTTAAGATGCAGTCAGGTAATATTAAAAAGATAAGTTACTATCTAATTCCACATTGCGTTAGGATATGGACTTTTTTGCTTTCACGTAACACAAATTCAATTAATTGAAATACTAATGCCAAACGTAAATAGAATTATTTTAATTTATGAAAGAATTTTCGTGTACATAATATATCACATTGAACGTCAACTTCTTTTATTTTACAACATACTAAATACAAATCTACAAACATCAAACATGCGAGAACTGAGGTTTCCTGGGATTCACGTGAAATGCACTACGGGTTTGGGGACCTACAGCCTCTTAGCCCCCCCCCCCTTCCTTGGCTACGCCCCTGCTGAAGTTATTAAATCAGGACGATAAATCGCATCCTAAAATGCTCTATACCAGGTTACGGCAACTGGACTTAGCGGAAATAAATAAACAAGATTTCAACTGGACCACTAAAGTACGACTCTTCTTAATAGAACAGGGCTATCTGTACACCTGGACAAGTGAGGTCTTAAACAAAAATATCATCGGTGACATAATCGACAAACATTATAAAAGTCTCCAGGAAAGAGATCTAAGTTACTTGCAAAATTTGAAATATAATGCGCATTACAAAAAGTTGCAGGTTTTTAAATCAGGATATACCATCTCATTTATTACCATACGTTACATTAATGATAATAAATAACCAAAAACATATATGAAAAATTAGCAAATCATTACATTAATATGACAGTCAGTAACACTACCCCCCCCCCCCTTACTGTATTACACTTCATTAATGTAACGTAGATTAATATAAGTATTTTATCAAATTTAAGTCATAGTTTCACATCTGTTTTTATTATATAACATAAATTTTCCTGTTTTCCTATCCTTCTTGTTCGTCTATATACCAAGAGTGGGGGTATACAACTAATAAATGTTCTGTTATTATTATTATTATATTTTTATTATTATTAACTCGAGATCTACCAATTTTAATTCAACCCTTAACCTGTTCTTAGACCAAAATTCACAACTTGGCTTGTAATATAATTCCAACGCCGCATTTTTGGTGTCAGGTCTGTGGTAGTTAATGTGAAAATGCTAGTGAAAAATTACGCCAACAAATTCGTCAAAATTCAATTATCAACTTTCGTCTACAAGTCAACTGTGAATTCTCACCAGCATCCCCGTATAAACAGGTTTTTGAATTTTTCAAGTAATAATAATAATTAAAAACTTTAAAATAAACATTAATAAAATTTAATTTAATTCAAGAAACGAAACTTAAATTTAAACAAATTTAACAACTTAAAATTTTTAACAAATAAAATAACTATCTAAAATAAACGCACTCCATATATACATAAGTGCTGAATTATCAAAAGGAATTTCACGAGCAAAGATTTCCAAGTCATAAATTGGTCATTCGAGCTATAATCCAGAGGCTCCTAGGCTTCCGCTCAGAAAGATTCTTCCTGTTTCGTTGCTGAGTCCAGAGGAATAATAACCTAGAGGCTCCTAGGCTTCCGCTCAGAAACTTTCTTCCTGTTCCGTTGTTGAGTCCAGAGGCTCCTAGGTTTCCGCTCAGAGAATTTTTCCTGTTCCGTTGCTGAGTCCAGAGCAGCAGATACCCCGATCTGCTGCTGTTCGAGTCGACTTCTCTCCGAGGTTTTTAGGCCATCATCAGGAGTAGCTAACCAGTGGCTAAGTCCTATGGAATATCTACCGACGCCAGATCTCCTCCTTGTGATTTTCAATTTGTGAAGTGCAGTGTAGTTTAACGACCGTCAACCCAACTTACAAGAACGACCGACAGAACTCCGGCTAGACCAGATTCTCCCTCGCATGTAAGCAGCTCGAATGAGTGATCTTGAATTTATATTTGGCGAAAATTTTAATTTTAACCCCTTAGGATCAATTAGAATTAGACAATATGTCGTTCTCGACTGATAATGACTTAAAAATGATTCCCGAATTCGATGGCACGCGTGATAAGTTACATGGTTTCATAAATTGTTGTGACATTTAAAATAAAAATGCTAAAACAGGTGCACAACAAGCACAATTTTTAGATACTGTCAGATGTAAACTAACGGGAAAAGCTTATAACATCATAAAATATAAAAAATTTAACGAGTGGGACGATTTAAATTCAACTCTCCAAAATGAATTTTTGGAAAAACGTACTATTGCTCATTTACAAACTGAATTAGTTACAAGTAAACAAAAGTCGCATGCAAGTGTCAGGGAATTTGCCGTTCGTTTGGAAAGAATAACTACGGATTTAGTAGATGATTGTATAGCAAGTGAAGGCGAGCAAAATGCAACCGTTATAAAAAGCCTTAACGGAAAATCTTGTTTAAAAGCTGTCGCTGAAGGACTAAATGACCCCATTAAACTTTTGATCAAAGCCAGTCATTTCAAAACATTTAACGAGGCTGTGGAAAACGCTGTGGAAGAGGAGCGCACTACCGCTCAAAATAAGATCTTGCATAGCAGCATTTCAAAACAAAATTTAAAATTTAAACCAACATTATGATTTTGTTGCAACAAACCTGGCCAAACAGCAAATAAATGTTATGCAAATAATAACAAGTTTCCAAAATTTTCAGATAAGAATCAAAATTTTGAACAGAAAACGGTAAATAAAATTTAATTAAGTTGCACTTTTTGCAAAAAAAAAACAGGTCATCATGTATCAAGTTGCTATAAAAAGCGAAATTTAGAACGTTTTAAAGAAAGAAATCAAAACTTTGGAAATCAAGGGCAAAATCCTTCGGGAAACGAGTACCGTCCTGGTGCGAACCGCGGTGTCGTACCAGCGAATCGGTTAGATTAAGCCGCGATCAGTCTAATAAAATTAATGATTCAAACGATTTTTATGAACTTAAGTTTGATAATACAATTTATTATGGAAATGAAAACACTAATTTAGTCAGTAACTTAAAAAAAAATTTTTTTTTGTCTCAAATGATCGTTCATTATATGTTTGTAAAAAAGGGATCCCTATTGATAATTATTTATGTGGTAATCTTGAAACTGACAATTTTATTTTGGACACGTCCGCAAAATCTTGTAATGCTAGTTCCAACTTACATACATATATAAGGATTGTGTTGAGATTTTCACTGCCGGTGGTCAAAATGCGAGTTTTGATCGGCCCAAGGGACAGCACGCAGAAAAGTTCTTCCAATAAATACGGCACTTGGAATTTTCCACCACCGATTCTAAGTCAGAAAGGACGTACGTTATAACCGGTACTGGGTTAATACCAACCATAGGCATGTCTAAAATACTACTAGACCACGGGAAGGACAGCATTATGTCGATACACTTAGCTCGACGCTGCAAGTGATTTCAAGATGGTAATGACAGAATCTACAGAGAGTGGACTGTACCATTTGGAATAACTACGTGGGCCCTGTACGCCGAAGTATTTATAACACCATCCTGACACGGAAAACACAAAACCTTCAGTTTCCGATCTCAAACCAAAAATAAAAAACTATATCCATACTAAAACTAAATATCTCAAATATCTTGACAATCGCCATTTTAGAAAAATTTATCTAAAAATGTTAGTAATTAATTGTTACTTTTTGCACTTATTAATTCTCACTTTTTATATTTTATAATCTGGGGGTGTATAAAAGTTTATAAATAAAACATCAACAACGAACTTAAAAGTAACAAATGAAGGAACTTAATTATAATCTTGGAATTTCATTAAATAAGTTTACCTTTAGGAAAAGAATCAAAAAATGACAAACTAAAACGTCGATACTTTAATTAAAATATTGATACTGTATTAAAAATTTGATAGGTATTTAGGTCGAACTTTACTGAAGCGAAACAGACTAAGTAAATGTATTGCATTCTCGTGCCAAAAAAATATTTCATAAGTTATTCCAACCGGAATAATACCTATAAAAGACAAATCAATTCTCTTGTTCCGAATTAAAATGGCGTTCATTTGGTTTTTGTAAAAATTTTATTGTTAGCGACTTATACTTTTATACTGTGCAGACAAGGGGCAGTGGCGGCGATAGCTCTTAAAATCTGGGGGGGGGGCAGGAAATTTTTGAGGAAAAATTGGGGGGGCCAGAAAATATTTGAAATTATTTTTTTATCGTTTACCCATGAAAATACAAGTGATGAACTAAAAAAAGGTCCTCCCTTCTAAAATACATTTTTTTCCAAAAAATTGTAGGGAGGCCAACTGGGGGCCAGAGAAATTTTTGAGGAGGCCCGGGTCCCCCGGACCCCTCGCTAGTGCCGTCACTTACTAGGGGTGACGAACCTTTTTGTGCCCATGTGCCAAATACAGTGGCGTATCCAGTGGCACGTGCCCCCCCTTAAGATCGAATGAAATGTGAATTTAACAAATTTAAAATAATCGTACAGAAAAATAACTGATGCATTTTACAATATATTAGCTATATTTTATTATGATTAGATTTGAAATTAATAGAAAATACATATTACTATGTTATTTTTAATTTTTCGTAGGCATAATCAAAAAATCCTTATTTCGTTATATGAGTCCGTTCGGTAAAAATTATGGCCAAGCGGGTATGCTTAGAGAATTGAACACATTATGAGAAATACTGAGACTTTAAAAATATATCCCGCAAAAAATATAAAAAAATATGTATTTATCGAAGAAAAAAAAGTTTCTAAAATTCTAAGGGATATCAAATGACAGTTTTTGATACATGAATTAACATTTTTTTATCAATAATTATTGAAATTATCATCTCCTTTTGTTTATGATATAAACATCAATATAAAACAGCAGGGGTGTCAAATTCATTTGGGTCGCAGTCTATTTCATACAAAAGAATAAGCAGTGACGTCAAATATCCAGAAGAGCTCCTTGAAATTATTTTATAAACAGAAAATGGAGAAGAGAGTATATTTTATATTTTTAAATATATTTTTATCTTAAATAAGCTCAAGTTTTTTTTAATTAACGCTCCACGGGCCACAACGAACGTTGTGGATCTTATGCGGTCCAAAGGCCAAATCCAAAAATCATCAGGTGCATTAAGTTGGAATATAGTCAGAATAATTTTTAATATTGTGCTTTTATTTATCGTATAACTTATCAATACAAATGTGTAATAAATAGGAAACTTCCTTTATAGATCAGCTCTTTTAATTCGACTAGTGATTTTAAAAGAGAATAGACTAGAAAATTTTGAGATACATTTGGAAGTACGAAAGCTAAGTATTTATTGACTAATATTAATCAGATCAATTTTAAAAGTAGATATGTGCAACATTTCTTGTGTTCCTTTATTATAGTAATAAATAATTCAGTGATAAAAAAATATGTGCAGCAACATATTTTATGTTAGGTTTCGGAATCATCGAAATGAAGAATTTAACTTTCATAGCTCATGACCTACATGCAGAAATATTATGTGATGGTACCAGGGCCGTATTTACCATTAGATGCATGAGGTGATAGCTGGGGGTCTCTCTTGACAGGGGGGCCCATGTTAGGCCATCTCGAAAATATTTGTTTAAATAACATACACATTCTTATAACTTAAAATATTTTCACTTGTGTAAAGAATCCAATTGATGTATTTTCTAAATAAAAAAATAATTGGTGTCAAGACATACCACCTGACCTTTGGTGTTTGAGCATGTGCTAGAGATGGTTCTACGAAAAGCCCAAAATATCTAGCACCGTGGACTATAGCTTAATGGACAAAAAATTTTAGAGCATACAGAAGCCCTAAATATAATTTCAGATAAGGTTGAAGATATTATAGTCGTATATTTTAATAATTTTAAAAAAAAACAAGTATCTAATTGTTAGTAAATGTAGTCATGAGAACACGGTCAACTTAAATTTTATGCTTTCAATATCTAAGCACTAATATAAGTCAGATGAATCTGATATAACCGGAAATCAGGATCAGCAGGAAATCACGAACAGCAAGAAATCGGGTTTTGAAAACGTTTTCAAAACGAAATTTCTGTCTACTAACATAAAGATATGGCACCACCAAACAATGGTACGTCGCATACTTATGTATGGCTCCGAAGATAAACCTGAACAAAACGAAATCGACCACACCTCACCGTTTTTAAAATAAAATATTACGTCGAACCTTTGGTCCAATTCAAATTAATGGTAAATAAAGAATCCACAATAGATACTCAAGGCCGACTATCACACGAGAACTGAGAGGTAGAAGATTACAGTGGATAGACAGATGATGAAGATGAAAGAGGACAGAATGGTAAAGAGAATCTGGGAAGGAAAATTGAACAATCGTCGGCCATTGGGAAGACCTCTCGAAGACTTACATATGTGCGTGAGGCCAAAATTCAACTCAACTAACAGCTCTCAAAGAAGAAGACGAAATGAAAAAAATGTACCTATTATTGTCTAATTAACTAAAAACGAAGGGGTTCGTCACAGATCGTCCATAAAAAAAGCGTCCATAGGTTTACAAAATTTTGGATGTACCTAGCTACAGAAAGACTATGCTGCCCTTCAGTAGAGGTCACAAGGGGAAAGAAAAAGAGGTAGAACTAAGAAGAACTGGTGACGCAGAGTCAATAATTCTTTCAAGAAAAGGATAACCCTAGCCAAAAAATCTATGTTGATACAATATGAATTTGAGCTATATTATTATTATATTATTATAGGTTAATGCAAAAAACATTTTATTTATGATTGTCATTCACTTTATGACATATCCTATTCATAGAGAGACAGCCTAGAAAGATAATTTAAAACATGTCAAGTATGGTTTAAAAGATTTAGAAAATGTAAAAATTGTATTATATAACCTACACAAATGGAAAATATATAATATTATACTACTATTTTATTTGTAACTGTACGCGAAACCATAAAATGCACTTATGGTCTAGAAAAATATTCCTCCAACTATTGAAAATAAATTTTAATTAAAAATAATCATCAGTCTACTCTGACGTCACGACTTGACGGCCAAACCATAAGTACAGAATATCAAGGGTAAATTTGATTTTTTAAATGGGAACATACATCGTATTGGGTATGTTTGAATAGAGCTGTTGAAATGAAACAACTTTTATAGGAAAGGACTTAATAGGAAAATCTTTTTATTTAGAAGTGTTTAAGTGCCTTTCAGCTTGGTTTAAACACTTTTGCATCCTTACTCTTGAGGTATCTGTAGCTAGAAACATAATAAAATTAAAAATATTTTACTTTCAAGTAGGTATGACTTGAAAGTGTAATATTTTTATTTTTTATTATGCTCCAAACTACAGAGAGCTCAAGAGTAAGGATGCAAGAGTGTTTAAATTAAAAAGGAAGGCACTTTGAACACTTGTTAATAAAAATACTTTACTTTCAAATTGTTACAGAGAATACAGTTTCTCATAAACCGTAAAGTATTAAAAAAATGTTTAAGTAAAAGTTGTTTCTTTTCAAAAGCTCTATCCAAAGATAGCCATCACGATATACTTTCCCATTTAAAATATCAAAGTATCAACACCCTGTATAAACAAATAATGGATAACATAATAATAATAATATTTAAAATATTTTACCCACCGGATAAAAAATACTACATAATAATAGAGAATACAGCATATTTCTGTTTAAGTTCATCAATATCTATTCCATTTATGGTTTGTAATTACGTCTAATTTTAAAAAGTTTATGGTGCTTCAAGAAATTTATTATTTTTTCTTAAATATACCTACCCTTTTTTAAATATACAGCGTTTGATGTACAACCAACTTCAAAATAATTGGAAAGCATTTTGCCAATTCCTATTTTTGTTTAAAATAACCAAAAAGTATTACTTAACCGTAAACCGTAACCGTCAGATTTAAAATCAAATATTACGTTTATTTACACCATAACAACTTATTAATTCTCATTGATATATTAAATAGATATCTTAGAAACAACGTGACCAAAAAAACAATACAATTAGAAGTACCAAATTTAAATAATTCTAATTTGAAAATTGCAAAATTAACAAGGCGGTATATGGCTTCAACAGTTTGTTATACCTCCAAGACGTAAGATGACATCTTGTGGACTATACTTTAGTCTTTAAGAGAAGTTTGATCAAGGCTGTATGACTGATGTTATAATTAACGTATTGATGTTATAATTTGTATTGTTTCTATCTCTCTGACAGTGGCGGCTCGTGACATTATTTTCTGGTGGGGTAAAACGCATTTTTAGGGCAAAAGCTTATCAAAAAGGTTTTTGAAGGAAATTTTCTTGAAATAACTTTATTGTATTTTATTTTTTTTTTTTCTTCGGAACTCGGTAAAATGAATTCCGGTCTTAGTGGTCCTAAAGTTTTAAGTCTAATTTTTATATCATGAGTTCAATTATTTTTGGAAACCAGTTCTAAAATTGAACTAACGCTATTTTCATTCTCATTTATTTTTAAAATTTATTTATTTTTTTTTTTTTCAAAATTCGCCACTTACATAAAACATAATCACATAAACTTAAGAAAATGTAGCGAGTAAATTATTATCAAATATACTAATAAAACACTATTTTAATAATGTCATTATTAAGACATCGAACATACATAACCTTCTTATAACACAGAACTACAAACAAATGTTAAAATAAAGCACTCCGACTGATAATTAAAACTACGGACAAAATATGTTTTGACCCTCTTGCAATGGCTGCTACAGGTTACATACGATTGCTCGTCCTTCCTACCCCGCATCTACACTCGTATAAAGATTGGGACATTCGCTCTTTTGCCCTGCCTGGCGTATGTCCATTCTAAAAACATTTGTTTTAGGAAGCGAAACGCGGCGCGATGCGAATTTAAGTTATAAACATTTCAATATAACTTTTTTTAAAATGTTTAAAATGGAAATAATACATGTTACTATTATTATTTTTTATTATAATTAATAAAAAATTAAATATTTTCTTCTTTTTCAAAAGTAAATAATTGGAAGGGCATTGCTTCGTTGCCCTCCCTGCACCAGCCGCCACTGCTCACTTTAGTAGCTTGTGAAAGAATTATAAGTGCGCAGTTTATCAAACTACTTTGTTACTTGTTTAAGCGTAGAGAAGACAAATGTACATATTCACTGTTCGTGTCTGTGAGAAAGCACTGTGTGTGGATTAGGCTTTACCTACTATGCTGGCGCCTGTGTGCCAGGAGTCACCCGAGGAACAAGGAAAAAAATAGTGTTCATTTAATAATCAATTCGTATAAGGTAATAAAAATAGGATGTATGCCTATGTATACATGTCCTTGGAAATAAGTTTGATAACTAAATGTTTTCTATCAAGTATTGCATAACGGACAAAATTTGTTGATCGCTCTGTATATTTAATTAGTTTTTATAACAGATTTAATAATGTAAAAAATTCAATAGAAAAGTCAAGATACGTTTGCCTAAACAAGCTTAAATTACTTTAAAGTTTACGTTGTTCTCCATTGTTCTCCATATTGACAATAAAAGATATTATGACAAATTTAAAATTTTGAAAAATTATATCATTTAACTATGCGGTTATCAAAAATATGTTCTTCTATTTCGTTGATTGAAAACATGCAAATTTTTTTTTTCAAGATGAATTTTTAAACATTTTTACATGCAGATCAATTCTGTAAAAAATTACTGTGTAGTAACGTTACTACAAGATAAAATATTGTAAAAAGTATAATGACTTTCATTCATGATAGTAACTGACCTTGCTCATAGTGACAATTTTAGTTACTAAAATCATGTCTGTATTCTAATAAATAAATATGCTCATACCTAAGTTCTTTCTAATTGTCAATATAAGTATTTTTATGAAATTCTAAATTTATTGTGATTTATAAACTTTAGAAAAACTCTTTTTTAGAGAACAAATTTTTCAGATAGACACTATTATTCAGAAGGGCGCTCTTTTTTAATAGGATATTTTTTTGAAAGAGTGTTTTTTTCAGAAGCATTCTTTTTTTTTTTTTGGGAGGCGTTTATTATTTTTTTTTTCATTTGGGCACTTAAAAAAAAAGGGACGCTCTTCCTTCAGAAGTGCGCTCTTTTTCAAAACCTATCTCCCAGAGGAAAATATTCGATCAGATAACTTTTTCGTAAAATGTCGATTTTTTTGTTTTGTTGATAAATATATATATATGTTTTTACATTTATTGTGTGGTATCAAAATAAAGCTCATAAGACGAAGATTAAGAAACGATAAGTTGTTTTTTGAAATTCTGTTCTTTGAAAATAAAGCCCGTTTTACCCAAAGAGTTTAAACTAAAATTCTGAAAAAATTATAGGTAATGTACATAGATTTGAGCCGGAAACGCACGCAGAGAGGAATATTTGATCAGATTGTGTGTTTTGAAAAAAATAATATTTTTTTTAATTCATAGCAAAATTATGGCTAATATCGTAATGGATTATTTTGTAATTATAGCTAAGATAGTACATGTCTTTTTTCGAAAATAAATATATAAAAAAATAATAATAATACCACGCTACACTCTACAGCAGGGTGTCAAACTGGCGGCCCAATAAATGCATTTTAGCGGCCCGTAACGACTTCTTATACTATAATAATTTTTTATACTATATATAGTATAAACATTTATTTGAACGAAAATACCTTGTGACAGAAGCTGTCCGGGCTGCGGCGTCAAGACTTCGGCAAGGGCGGAAAACCAGAAGTCAGGCAATAACTGTTGCAGTTAGCCGTGCGATAGTCGGTAGATCAGCGATTCCCCGTGATTCCAAATAATACTCTCGTAAGCAGAGCTTTCAAATACCACTTTTCTATAGGCGCAACTGCTGTGTACAGTACCACTACGCTGATTTCGACCCGTTTTTGTTTTGTTGTTCGATAAAGCAAATATTTTGGCAAAATTTAATTGTTATTATTTAAATGTTATTTCCTTACTTCCTTCAAATAAATATTCAGAAAAATGGAGGAAAATAAAAAACAGAATAAGTAACAATATAAATATAGGCTATTCCAAACGTTGAGATGGAACTAGATTTTAAAATCTAGTAATTTTTATCTGTTAATTTGGACTTTTGGGCATTTTGTTTAAGCTTTGTAAATCATACTCACATTGCAAATTCTAGATTAAATTGATTGTTATTATAAAATGTCCGTTTCATTTAATTTCAATTTTTTGTCATTCTTAATAAAAATTTCCCATTTATTATTATTATTTATTTATTTTTTTGTCTTCAAAATATGTGAAAATGTATTCAAATTTTTAATAAATGTCATCGTCTCTATGGTTTCACTGTTAATTTTTAATTTTCACATACCAACGTTAAACTTGAAATTATCCAAGCAAGGTTCCTTCTCGTGACAACCTTAAAGAACGAAATTCCCATTTAGTTCCGCCTAAACGTTTGGAATAGCCTGTACATAACGTGCGGCCCGCGTAAATTTTACTTGTTAGAAAAATGGCCCGAGGTTGAAATGAGTTTGACACCCTTGCTCTACAGAGTGTAGTGTTGTAGTATTCAGTTATTTTATTATACTATCACACGTTGTGATTCAACCTGTTGTTTGAATGACTTTATAATTTAGTTTTTAAGGTATCAAAGAGGAATATATCATTTTATTTATAGTAATGAAATAATTATAAATCTTTTTTTTTTGAAGATTATTGACTACAATTACTTATAACTAGTTAACAATTACATGTTTAAGTACCGAAAAATGTTATTGATAAACTTAAACTTCTTATTCTAAGTGGTAGTACTAATTTACAATATAGTTTTAACTTAATTAGTAAGCATAGGGAAAATTTTTTAACAAAAAACCTATATCACTTATCACGTATTCTTTTATAGTCTATTTTCGTATGTTGAGAGTCTTTTCTGGCACTGTTTTACCACTAAGTTTTAAGGCACTCATGCTCACATAAGAATATGTTTAGTAAGTCTGTGTTTGTACTTCTTAAATGGCAGTTCATTTATTTCATAATTACCAATGCCACGGATTAGGGGATAGTCACTCACAAGGCACTTAAAAAAGAACTTCTCTGTCATTTTGTAGATTACGTCTTTTATGAAGGTTATATTTAACTCTTCATATATAATAAATATAGAAGTTGTGCGGTCAAGTTGAATGTACGTCTAAAAACACCGATAGTAATACCCAAAATTTACGGGAACTATCGTGCAGCTGACGTACACGAGTGAAGAATAATTAGTGATAAGCTAAAATAGTTGTTTCTAAATAAATAAAACAGTTAATAACATTAGTGTATAAAACTTATTGTACATTTTACATAGTTAAAAGACTAGGTGTAATAAACGTCAAAGTCTCGTGGCGAGCGGTGTTGAACGGACAGGTTGACAACGGTTCCAGCCGGTCAAAGCATAGAGAACTTACTGCCAGTGGCGTTTCGTGACGAATCATTATTGTATTCTCAAAGCTGCAGTGGCGTAGTGCAAAGGACATCATATTGTATGTTGTCGGTGTGAATTAACTTCTGGTGTTTAAAAAGCAATAATCTTAATTTAAACAATTATAGTAAACACAAGTGAACGTTAAAGATATATGTGAATATTAATTTTTCCTACTGTAATTAAATTTAAATGAGTGGAACAGAGGGCTGTTCAACGCCAATTAGTAAAAGGTCAAGAGAAAGAGGTAGTTCAGAAGAACTCGACTTAGAAAAGTCAGTATTTGCGCCAAGCAAAAGAATTTTAAGATCACCCAGATATAAGAACAAGGAAAAACAAACGGAAAACGAAATGGATGAAATAAAACACATGCTGAGAGAAATGATGGTAGAATTAAAGAAAAATACAGAGGAGGTACGAAATATCAGAGAGGAAATGAAGAAAAAGGAAGTCATGTGGACCACAGAGAAAAAAGAATTAAATGAAAGAATAACACTACTGGAGAGAAAACTGAGCATACAAGAAAAAGAGAAGAGGAAAAATAATACCATACTTACTGGCGTTGATATAGATAGTAATAATTTGAACCAAAATATTGAAAACTTTATAAAAAAAGAATTGCAAATTGAAGTAAAAGTAAAAAAGAGTTATAAGACAAATAATCGCAGAGCTACATCAATGTATATGATCGAATGGATGTCTTGGGAGGACAAAATGAAAGTAATGAAGAATAAGTACAAATTAAAGGCAAATCCACAAAGAATATATATTGAAAATGATTTAACGTTAGAGGAAAGAAAAATACAGTGGGAGCTAAGATCTATCGCTAAGGGGGAAGAATTTAAAAACAGGAAAATTAAAACTGGTTACCAAAAAATGTTTATTGATGACGTTGAGTTTAAATGGAGCGCTGAGGAAAATGGAGTGGTAGAAGTTAAGGGATCAGCCTCTACATCAATATTCAAAGCAAAAAACTAGGGTATGCTGGAAGTAGGACTGATATAAAGACAACGACAAGGCAATTGAATAGGTACTGGAATATTGGAACATGGAATATTAGAAGTATTAAAAATAAAGAAATCGAACTAGCTCATGAATTTAAAAAATCTAAGTTACATATACTGGTAATAACTGAAACGAAGAAAAAGGGGCAAGGTAGTAAAGAATTAGATGGAGGACATTTATTAATTTATAGTGGAGTACCCTTAATAAACAGAGCACAGGCAGGAATAGGCTGCATAATAAGTAACGAGTACAAAAGCAAAGTGCAAACCTGGTCATTCATTTCGGAGAGAATAATGACGGTTGAACTAAAAATCAACCCACAGGAAATGACAACAATTATAGCGATCTATGGCCCTAATGAAGATGATAATGTGTCAACAAAAGATGAGTTCTGGAGCGATCTACAGTTAACATTGGACAGCTGCAAAGGCATGGCTTATATATTAGGCGACTTTAATGGAAGAGTAGGAAACGACATTAGAGGGAAGAAGGAAATTATGGGCGTTTTCGGGGAAGTGGTAAAAAACAATAACGGAAATAGACTGATAGATTTTTGCCTGATAAATAACTTGATAATTACGAACACAATTTTTAAGCACAAAGACATACATAAATATACTCGTGAAGAACCCTCTAGAAAGGAAAGATCCATAATTGACTATATTTTAGTAGAAAAGAGAAACAGAAAATCAGTTATGGATGTTCGTGTGTTCAGAGAGTACGAAATAGGTAGCGACCACTTTCTGGTAAGAGGAAAAATTAAACTGAAAGACTCAATAAATAGCAATAGTAAAACTAAGGAAAGAAAACCTGGCATCAAGGAGAGAATAAAAGTATATAAACTCAAAGAGGAACCGGTAAAACAAGAATATACAGCATTAGTAGATTATGAAATATCCCTTCTAAAGTTAGATAATCTGGTCAATCTTGAAGAAATGTGGCTTGCACTTAAAAATATTTTACTTAAATCAGCAAAGACAGTGTGTGGAACAATTAGACCTATACCGAATAAAAAGCAGACAAAATGGTGGAATGAGGATATAAAGGCAGCCATAAAAGAAAAGAAAGACAGATGGAAAAATTACCTCAATCTTAGAAATGAAGAGAATTATATTCGGTATAAAAAACAGCGAAAAATAACCAAAGAGTTGGTGCTAGAAGGAAAAAAGTCTGCATGGGAAAGATTTGGCATTCAACTCCAAGAGCATAGCAAAAAGAATACGAAACTATTTTATAAATTATTGAAGGAGGCGAGATGTGAAAAAAAAACAAAATTACCGCAAATAAAAAGCAAAGACGGAAATATATTAAGTGATAATGGGGAGATCATGGAAAGATGGAGAAATTATTTTGTAGAGCTGTTAGAAGCAAATGAACAAAGCAAGTGCAATACTATGTGCCTCAAAACTAATAGTAGTTCCACAACAATTAATAATGAAAGGGGCGGAATCAGTAAAGAAGAAATTTGGTGCAGTCTAAAACAGATTAAAGTGGCAAAAGCAGCAGGACATGATAACATTAGGCCGGAAATGCTAAAGTATCTGGGAGAAAATGGGGTAGATTTGCTATACAGAATACTCAATGAAGCTTGGAAAACTGGGAAAATTCCGTATGACTGGGAATGCGCAATAATAGTACCAATATATAAAAAGGGAGATAACAGAGACTGCAAAAATTATAGGGGCATATCTCTGCTGAGCGCTGCAGAGAAATTGTATGAATTGATACTGGTGGCGAAGTTAAATAAACTTACTGAAAGCAAGCTAGAAACCTCCCAAAGTGGATTTCGAACAGGATACAGTACCCAAGACCACATTTTCTCTATTAGGCAGATCCAAGAAAAGTTGAACAAACATAATAGAACTGCATACTTATGTTTCATTGATATGGTGAAAGCGTTCGACAAAGTTGTAAGAGATCAGGTTTGGGAGGTATTAAGGAAACTCGGAGTAGAAGAAAATTTAATCCAGGCAATCCGTAGCCTCTACACAACCACCAGAAATTACATCAGGCAAGGAAATTTGCAGTCCGATGAATTTATAACAACAGAAGGTGTAAGACAGGGGGGAGTCCTGAGTCCAGTACTTTTCATCATTCTAATGGATGATATCATGAAAGAAATTAAAAATAGAGTAAAGAAACTTAATATTGGATACAGTAATCTACAACCAGTGAACATTGCCGAATGTGCGTTTGCAGACGACATAGTAATATGCGCAAAAAATAAGGAAGATTTGCAAGCAAATGTAAATATATGGAAGGAGGCGTTACTTCAAAGAAATATGGAAATAAACCACAGTAAAACCAAGGTAATGGTCATTGGTAAAGAGGAAGTTGAGATAAATTTAACTCTGGACGCAGTGAAAATTGAACAGGTCAGCAGCTTTAAGTATTTAGGAGTTATATTAGAGAGCAAAGGGGGATACGAAGAAGAAATCAATAGTAGAATTAAAGATTCAGCAAATGTATTCCAGGCCCTCAATAATATCTTAATAAATAAGAAAGAAATAAGTAACGACACAAAACTCCTAGTATACAAAACGATTTACCTACCCACATTAACATATGGTTGCGAGTCATGGGTACTTTCAGATCGGCTCAAGAGCAAAGTTCAAGCTGCAGAAATGAAGTTTTTAAGAAGAGTTAAGGGTGTCACTAAACTTGACAGAATAAGGAGTGAAACAATACGAGAAGAGCTACAGATAGAAGCAGTGGAAAAAACAATAGACAGACAGAAATTAAGATGGTACGGACACATCACAAGAATGAAGCAAGAAAGACCGACAAAAAATATATGGCTAGCCAGAACTTCAGGAAGCAGACCAAGAGGAAGAGGAAGACCTCATAAAACATGGAACCAAACAGTGTCACAAATCCTAGATAAAAAAGGACTGACATGGAAAGAAGCAGAAAATAAGGCTCACAATAAGACAGAGTGGCGCAACTTCATAAAAGAATTAGACTGAGAAGAACAACCTCTACACCGAATGGTAGAAGAGGTTTTTGACTATATATATATATATTTAACTCTTCGTGCATTTCACTAATTCTTTTGTACCTGGGATAGTTTCCTGCTAGTCTTAGGCATTTGTTTTGCACAATCTGTAGCTTCTTGTAATTGATGTTGGATGTGTTGCTCCAGACAGGACATGCGTATATTAGAGTTGGCATGATTATTGTTTTATATAGTAGAATTTTATTTCGCTGCTCGAGTCCTGATCTCCTGTTTAAGATAGGGAACAGGTTACCCATGCACGTAGTTGTTAGCTGGCAACGTTGTTTGCAGTGATTTGTAAAATTCAGTCTATGATCTAGATGAACACCTAAGTACTTGACTGTGGGAGACCATTCTATATCGACTCCCTGTATGCTAATGTTCCGAGTCAAAACGGGTCTTCTTCTGGTAAACAGAATAGCTTCAGTTTTAGTTTCATTTATTTTTATTTTCCACCTCTGCATATATTTTAAGATTTTGTCTGTCGCTTGTTGAAGCCTTCTTATGATGGTGTCTATTCTCCAGGACTGAGTAAAGATGGCGGTGTCATCAGCATACAGAGAGTAAGACACATTATTCATGCGTGGAAGGTCGTTTATGAATATGCAGAAGAGAATTGGACCTAGGATTGAGCCTTGTGGGACGCCTGCTACAATTTGTCGTGTAGATGATTTGCAGTTATTAATGGCTGTTTGGAAATATCGGTCTTGGATGTAAGATTTTAATAAATGGATAAGATATGGTGGGAATTTTAGCTTTACTATTTTGAAAATTGGACCTTCGTGCTAGACAGTATCGAACGCCTTTTCGATATCTAATGCTATCATTCCAGTGTATTTATTTTGGTTAAATCCGTAGGTGATTTTGTCTATTAATCTGGCTAGTTGGCTCGTAGTAGAGTGCGCTTTCCTAAATCCAAATTGTTCTGGTATTATGCCATTTGTGTCTGCATCTAGCTGGTTATAAATTCTACGTAAATAGACCTACTCTGCAACTTTACTTAGTGAACTGAGCAGGCTAATGGGTCTATAGCTAGATGGTGAGTCTGACGACTTATTTGGTTTCTTAATAGGCACAGTTTTACTTATTTTCACAGTTTTTTTTATTTATTTAGACCTGGTGATTTTTTGTTTTCAAGCTTCTTAATTAGCTGCTTAAGTTCTTCAGGAGTTGCAATATCGACATTTTCTGGGTCTATTATATTCTTGTTGATATATTCCTTTACAAGTTTGCTTACCTTATTCGTGAAGCTGGTTGTGCCAAGGTCGATATTTTGTTTATGTACTCTTTCAAATTGATCCGCTAATGCATTTGCTTTGTCTTGATCTGAGTAATTGTACATACCATTTCTTAGTAAGGGTGGAAGAGCAGAGGATTTCTTTAAAATTGTTTTTGAAACTTTCCACAAGTTTCCGCTTTCAGGTTGCAGTGTAGAAAGAAATTTGTTCCAGTTTTCGTTGCGCATTTTCACAAGCACTAATTTTACCATATTACTGAGCTTATTATATAATGTACGGAAGTGCCTATTTCTCGTTTTCTGATACTGTTTTCTGAAGTAGTTTTTTAATTTAATTAAGGCGGCTGTGCTGTTTGGTAGTTCCAGCTGGTTTGCGCATATTTCGCTCTTTGGTATGTGGTTATCGGCGGCAATTGGTAGTACCTCAGTGAGGGTAGTTAATAGTTTGTCGATGTCTTGTGGGCTATTAATTGGTGCATTGTGTGGAGTGTTGCCTTCTATTTCTGCTCTGTATGCCTTCCAATTGGCTTTAGAATATTGGTAGATCAGTAGTTTGGGGTTATACTGGGCACTAGCACCTAGTTTTAGAAATACCGGTAGGTGATCCGAACTTAACATAGTTTTTGTTACCGGTTGCGAAGTACTGACACTGTTTCTGGTAATGGCAATATCTAAAACGCTTGGTTTACTTCGGTTGTTAGTTGGGTAATAAGTAGGCTCCTCGGGTGCTAATAGTTTTAGATTTGTATTTTGCATTAATAGTTTCTGTAATATTTTGCCATTTCTGTTATTAGTGTGGCAGTTCCACATTGCATGTCTGCAATTAAAATCTCCTACAATAATAACTTTATTACCTATTGCCAAGAGACTCGTTATATCATTTTGTGTCATTGGTGTTTCTGGAGATATATATATTGCTATTATGTGCATTGGTCCTAAGATGGTGTCAGCTTTCAAGCATACGGAGTCTATGTTAGGTTTTACGTTACTTAGAGGATATTCTTCGTGTTTAATGCCTCTTTTGATGAGGATTGCTGTTCCGCCTCCCATGGAGTTCCTATCTTTACGGTAGATGTAGTATCCTCTGAATTTTAATTTATTTGTCATTTCTAAGTGCGTTTCAGTAATAACTGCAATGTCGATTTCTTCAGTCCGTAGTACATGCTCAAGTTCTAGAGTTTTATTCTGGATAGACCGAGCATTCCAGTTCATTACTTTTAGGTAGTTTTTGTGGTTCGCCATTACGGTTCAAACATTGATACTGCGAAATCAACTACGATCATCAGCTTACTTGTTCCATCAGGGGCTGCAGCTAATCGCGACATTAAAACTTTAATATTCTGTATCGTTCTCTGCAAGTCAAAGTTTTGTAGAATACTTTTGATCAGATTTAATACTTCACTTATACTGGACGTTGGACTTTCAGACTGGTTATTTGTATATATTGGCCATACTGGTGTTTTTCTGTTTTGATTTTCGGGGCTGGCATTTTTATTTAGAGGAGGAAAAGAATTATTGTTAAATGCTGGTGGCTTAGGGATTTGAGGTGAATTACGGTTGAGGTTTGGTCTCGGTCTCCTATTACATAGTCTGTAGCTGGCAGGATGATTCTCGCCACAGTTAGCAAATTAGGTGTTTGGTCTTTTTGCTGGCATTCTTTAGTAAAGTGTAATTGTCCGCAGATAACGCAACGCGGTACCTTGGTACAATTCACTGCAATATGTCCGAAAGCCTGACATCTGTAGCATTGGGTTGGCCCAGAGTTCTTGATTTTCTCCCACTGAATTATGCAAACAGATTCTTTTATGTTGCACAATGGTTCTGGTATCTGTACCCTTTGCAAAGGTCACTATGTACAGTGGGTATGCATGGACTATCTTGTTATTTTCCTTCTTGGTAATCTGCGAAACGTTAATTACAGGAAGATTTTTGGCTTTCAGGTCTTCTATTATTTCGTCTTTATTTATGTTGGGAGGAAGATTTCTAATAATAAGCTTATGTTCTCTTTCACTTTTAGGCGTTTTTGTCGTATACTGAATCTTTGCTAAATCTAGCTCTTTTTTAACTTCATTGTAATCTAAGAGATTTTTTGTCAGCACAATTATTCTCCGTCCTTTGTATTTTAGGTCTATTTCTTCATTTAGATCCTTTTGAAGACTAGTTATTGTTTTAAAATGGTCTGCGAAATAACTGTAAACTACAATGGGTGGTACCTTTGAATGTTGTTGGCTTCTGTTCGATGTTCTTAGGTCACTGTTCGCAGCATCAGATGTATCTTCTTCCTCGCTGAGACTGTCATATGTGTTATTGGTTGGCACATTATACTGGAATGACAGATTCGTCTTTTTGGCATTCGTTTTTAGCACATCTGTGGCTGTCCTCTTTACGGATTGACGTGATGTTGAAGGGATGGACTGAGATACCCCTTGTATCACAGACATTTTTAATGCACTATATTGTATCTACACTGTGCACATTCATATATTAAATTTATAAAAACACGTGTTTATTTTATATAGTTGTATACATGCGATTTTGCACTTGCAAAAGCGTTGTATAAACTTGCACAAACTCAGGGTCACACACTATTCACAGAGATACGTTCTCTACAACGGTTGTCACAAGACTGAATTATAAATCAAATAACACACTGTTAATAGTGAGAAATACGTTTCTGAAATTGAAAAAAATTAAGTCATTTATCCATATATTTCTTATTAATCTAATGAAGACTTGAATACGAAGCAAATTCAGAAAAAAACGCTGGGATTTATTTAAATTTTGCAAATTGGCAAATTATTTAAATTGTGTTTAAAAAAATTAAATGGAAGCTCTTAGCTGTCAAATAACGAATAAGAGTGATTATTAAAAAACTGTTGATTTTGTTGTGATTATAGACCAATATTCCTAGACATCCAGTATTTTGTTTCTTACAATTATTAAATACCTACGAAATCCTGAATTGTGTGAAAAATCACACTTCACATAAATTTTTTTTAAATAAATACTCTTATTTCGGTTTGACGCTTTACATAAACGGGCGCTAAAAAGAGAGATAAAAATGAGAGTTGTGTAAAATGATGCTGTCACATATAATGAAATTCTATGAATAAAGTTAGTTAAAATGAAGATAAAAATTACATTTAGCTATTCCTTATTTTTTCGTAATTTAAGTATGGACTCTACGGCCCTAGTACCGAATTGGTCAGTTCAGCTCTTAATCTGGCACTACTAGTAAGTTCAATCAATTTGACACTATAATTTTTATTTTCTAGTCATTTTTCGATCATCAACCATCAAGTAAGTCCTTGAGATAGGGAAATAAATGTTAATCACTTGGTACAAGTTCGGGACTGTATGGTGAATGCAGGAAAAGTCCTAGTGAAATTAATTGTTTTACTTGCGTTAAAGTATCAAGGGGCGAGCAAGCGTTGCCGCGCAGCCAAATCACTAGTTGATTTTCATTGGCATGCTGTAGACGTAATGCGCCACAATAAGCATAAGCATTTATTGTTACACCTCGTTCCATAAAAAAATTTCGTCATAATTTGTTTATAATCATCATCATCTTCATTATCTTTTTGTGTTAGGCCTTAAGGTCTGTTCCGAACCTTCACCCCATATCTGTCTTGGTCTGCCCACACTTTTCTTCCCTTGGGGTCTATAGTTGGAGTTTAGTTGACAGAGTCTTTCTTTGTTCATTCTCTCCAGGTGGGCTACCCGATTATTTCGGCTCTGGTCAATTATCCTGCAATTTGTATATCTGTAAGGCTATTCTAATGGAGATATTTGTCAGTTTATCGAGCCGCATGCATCCTTTAACTGACCGTAGGAACCTCAATTCTGCCAACTGGATGTTGTTTATGTCCCTTTTTTGGATCCAAGTTTCCCAGGCGTATAATAACTAAACCTACCGAGAGCTCTCTGAAATTCATTACGTGTCTGCCAAGACTACAAGTTCTCATGAAAGCAGATGTGTACTTTTACGTGAATGGACGATGATAAAAGAGTAAATTAGATGTATTAAAATTTTTGTTGATGTGACTTTTATAAAGTGATTGATATTGTTACGTGTACGGGTTCTTCACACAAAACGCAGAATTTTGTGGTAAAGAAATTCATTTACACTTAATTAAAATTACACTATTTGTATCACAGAAAACAAAATTCAAACTATACTTTGCCCTCAGGCTCAAACTATCAGACTTCTTGCCAGAACAAGAAGTTAACCCCAAATGAATTAGTAAACGTGTAGGTACCAAAAAAGCTCGCAACAAACAGCAATGAAAATTGTTGTCCATCCTTTTAAAGATTCAAGATTCTTCTTCGGTTTCCAAGGATAAAACTAGAGAACTCATCGCTCATCAGTTTATCGTATACTACAAATCAGACGTATAACTGTAAGTGTAACCTCCAAACCGTAGTCATCTTAACAGGGAAACCAAATCATATTCCTTGCAATATACAAATCATATAAAAACAATGAGTGGGACGAATGGACGGCAGAAATCCGGAAAAGCACTTGAAAAGTGAGGGAGTAGAAATTTAATAAATCACTTGAAGATCGGAGATCAGAAATTCACTTGAAGAGCAAGATGCAATATTCAGAAAGCCACTTGGATTAAATACTGTCAGCATTATGTAAAATAAATTAAATGATTTATATTTCATGCGATCTGGATAAATAATGATTAGACCCGGACACAATCCTTCAAAACCCGGAACTTCCGGGTCAAACCCGAAGAGAAGGCAACCTATATGTGAGTGAAGCCAAAAATCAACCTGATTGTTAGTGTCCAAAAAAGAAGAAGAAGGAGTCCTTGATTACAGTTTTTAGCTTCCTTTTAACGTTCATTAATACAATAAAAAAAAATAGCGTTAACTGGCAGTATTCTTTTACAACCAGAATACTCTACGAGAGTAACATTCAACAAGTTAAAATCGATTTTCAGTAAAACGTAGTTGTTTCGATATGTTCAACTTTCCCTTCTAAATGTTTTGGAAAACTGCGTTATAAAAAATATTGAAATTTAAATATTAACTCTACGATTCGCCCTTTTCGTTCCGTTGGAATTGTTATACAAGGCAGGTTATTAAGTACTTTCTGAATGTGGAAGGAAACAGAGTCATTTATAAGATTATATACAATTGAACAAATACGCAGAAATAATTTTATTTTACATCTCAACAAGTTTATTTATTTAATTGTAAATTTAATTATATTTTTATTGTTCTTTTTTTTTATTTATTTATTTTTGTAATATAATATGTTTAATTACATTTTATTTTATGTATATTTTTTGCTCTTGGGCTATGAAATATATAATTTGCAAAACGTACGTTATAAAAAAAACAAATAAAATAATTATATTATAATGGGAGGAGACATGTAAAAACTAGATGGTTTATGCTCTTTTCCTATAAAGACCTTTAGAGTGTAATAAAATTGTGTAATGATCGTGTATTTTAGCCTTTTTTACGCAACTACTAAATGAGCACTCGCTAACCTGAATTAACTTTGTAAAAGGTTCTTAAATGAAATACTTGGTAAAGTTCCAAAAATAATTTTATATGCCATACTGTCTGTCTATCCTTAACGAATTTCAAAGTGCCAAAATATAACGGCATGACAAAATATGTACATCGAACTACAATTGTTGCACGACAAAATATATATTAAAATTTAAAGCGATAAATTATTTCATTATACGATAAATTACAGGGTCTTTGCATAATAGAAGATGACTTTTGTGAAGATTTGAACTACAAATATTGCACTCGTCAGTGCGTTCGATATGTTTTGGTATAGGTTTATATATATGTTCCAGATATTTAGTAATGTTTTGAAATTTTATTTTATGTCCAGATCTCTGTTTATGTCTAATATTATATGGTTAATTTATAGTTCGGTAGTATATTTTATGCAGTCTGTAATAATGTTTTTTTACTGTCAATGGTGTCTTACACGTTTCACACTATGATTTGTCTTCTTTTTGGAAGATGTGTCCGTGTGCCAGTCGACATTGTCCGATTATAAGTCTGGTGATAATTATTTGGTCTTCGTGTTGTTTAAATTTGTTAAAGTTTGTTGTTCATCGTTTGGATCCATTCCTTTTGCCAGATGATTTGGATTTTGTTACTGATGTGGTTCTTGAAGTCTTCGGTCTCTATCCTGGTTTGGATGGCTATCTTGTTTATGGTTTCTTTGTCTACGTGTTACGTTGTTTTCTTCATGGGCCTTATGGTGGAGTTATTGTATTCAGATAAGCCGTTTACTTTTTCAGGTACATGTGCTGAAGACTTTGAATCGCACTCAGTGCGTTGGTACATGTAAGATGTACCAACTTGTATAAGATGTGTCTCTTCTTCCATTTGTTTTTATATATTCGCTTTTAGAACACTGTAGGTTTCTGCCTTGAAAGCAAACAATGTGTCTGGCAGACGGTATGTTTTAATATTGTTCCTGATCACTATAGTTGTTCCAATTATCCCTGATATTTCAGATCCATCCTTGTAGATGTGGCAGACGTTAGGTGTAAATTTTTTGAAGCAATCTTGTAAATTTCGCCTAGTATGGTCGTTTTGTTTTATTTTGTCAGCTCGTTATTGATTCACGGATGATAATTATCCAGGGTGGTATATTGCCGTATTACATGTTGCTTAAGGAAGGTAAAGGTAAAGAGTTGAGCTTCTGGAAGGTGTTGGTGGTGATATAATACTCAATATATTGTACTGTTCTAGACTAGTACTATCAGCAATGGCAGACGTCCAAAATAATGTATAACATATTTGATGGAAAAGGGCTACGCCAGTTAAAATTCTGGAATATCTTCCTTATTATTTACTACAAATTCTTTTGAACAAATAATGTCCAGTCACATGTACATACAAATATGTACATATATGTTGATGTAAAATAATGATATTATTAATAAGTTTGTTCAAGCGAAAACGCGTAAAAAAGATTTTTCATCTATTACATATCAAAATAAACTAAATTTTTCAAAAATATCTGGGATTTAAATATACACGGAATTAATAACTATGCAATAATTATGGAGTGCCAAACTAATGTTCCATCCTGGGTGTATAAGCTTTAGATACGACACTGCGCTCACTCTCTACATTCATAGTCTATATTTGAACCATTGTATTAAATTCTTATATAGTTTTGATACATAACCCTTTGAAATAATTTATTGCTTTAAAATTGTGTTATAAAATTTGATATTTGTGCATTAATAAGAAGAAATTTGTTAGCACAGCAAGTATGTATTCATTTATCTTCGTTCTTGTTAATCTTTTTGAAATTCAAAAGCAAACATTTGCGAACTCATACTCACGCCTGTGTGCTCACTTTGCAAATATAGACTGTTCTAAAGTTGAAAAAGTTATACATGAAATTTAAACATTAAGTAACAAACAACAACATTGATATATAGACTTTCGTACTTATTCAATTTAAACTTGATTCTACTGGTAATACAAACAATATATAAAAAATAGGATTCCAAAGCCTATGTGGCGAATAAATTCTCGTTTATAAAAGGTCCATAACATAAATGCATCGCATATGCATAAGGCGAATCAATGGTGTATCACTGTTCTGCTTACAGTATGAATATCTGTTTATAATAATAATAATGATTATTGACTAAGATACTATACAGAGTAAGTATTGTTTTTAGTTAGCCAAAGTACAAATTTTAAAATTACATATTTTAGTTAAAATTAATATTTTCTAATTCCTCAAAGCTATACTGTGGATTTTTATACAAAATAACTTTAATTTTTGTCTGGAATTTTTGGAGAGGTAGCTTTCTAACCTCCTCAAGTAAAAGATTAAAAAATTTAACGGAATAATAACTGTAGCAGTTCTTAGATATGTTTAGGCGTAGAAAATTGGAGCGAATATTGTTTCTCGAACGAGTATTATGGCTGTGTGTTGCGCTGTTGGTTGGAATATTTTGCAAATTTTTAAAGATATGTAACAGGCAGTAATAGATATACATATAAGGATGGTAGGGACATTGTATGGAATATCACAAAAACATCCCGGCAGTCGGCAGAGGCCATTATTCTCACAAGTTTACGTTGTAGAGCGAATATTCTTTTGGCAGCTGGCGAATGTCCCCAGATTAATAAGCCATAGCTTAGTTGGAAATGAAAAATAGAGAAAAAGGCTTTTAGAACCACGTCAATATTAACTTCTCGTTTTAAGTTTCTAATTAAATAAGTAGAAGATCTTAGTTTACGACTGAGAAATTCCGTATGCTGGTCTCAGCGAAGATGGGGATCAACATGAATGCCAAGAAATGTTACTTGCGCGGGATTGTCGTAGTCATGTGGTCTAGTTGTTACAAGCAGGTTCTGGGATTTGTTTGCGTTCAAGCACAATTTATTGCTAGTAATCCATAAGTAGACATTGTCGATGAGGGGTTCATTTTCAGATAGAAGTAAGTTTAAATCTGAATTTGCAGTTAATAAAGTTGTATCATCAGCGGAAAGGATTGTTTTAGACTCCATAAAAAAGGAGAAGTCGTTGATATAAATTAAAAATAGTAGTGGGCTGCGAACCGAGCCTTGGGGGACACCGAGAAGAAAACGAAGAGGTTCAGACATATATTTTGATACTTATGCCATGCACTTGTGCTATAGATCTGTTTTAAATGAGGTTTAAAGGCAGAGAAACTCTTCTGTTTCTAGACCTCCGGTGCTATATTTAACAACTAAATTGTCGGCGTGGTCAGAATTCTTGGCTGGTCTCATTATTCCTGTACATTCAACTTAATTAAGAGCAGGGTAAACACCATAGTTATTTCAAGATTCTACATAACTAACAATCTGAAATAATATTAGCAACAATTTATACATCAAATTTGCAACGAATTTTTATCTGTGATATTTTAAATTATAAAAAATATTATCATGAAATTAAGTTATGGGCGCCATCTTGTAAACCAATCCACGCATATTTGGGTACAATACAGCAAAATATAGATAAAGCTTCATTTTAAAAATATGTCTGTAGCTATTTTGTTCTATTATGAAAATTACTATAGTTATTATACTTGGTGGTCTATTTGTGCCGCTATCTTGAATCTTCTGCAGTTCACAAATAATGCATTCCATTATTATCAAAAAAAGTACTTTTCGTCGAAGATTTTGCATTATAAACAATTATATTATTTGAACAATTGTTTTTAGAAACCGACAAATATGTCGACGTCGCTATAAAGCGTTTCAACAAAATTTCATAAAAATATATTAGTTTTAAAACAAAAGATTTGCTAACACTTTCATTGTAGAAGGCTTCGTTAAGCGGGGTACACTTTAAAAAAAATCCACGATTGATCTTATATGAGAGAGAAACATACTAATGGACATACAGATAGATATTTGTTTTTTAATAGTAGATATACAAAATATTTCGTTAGAACCAGAATGCGGTAATCGAGATGCGCACTTAAAAAGTAACCTCAATAGGGTCTTGTATAAGAGAGAAAGAGTCTAACGGACATACATCTGAATATTGGTTGTTTAATATTAGTTTTACAAAATAGTTCGTTAAAGCGGTAATTCGTTCAGCTAGGTACCCCATAAAAAGTATCCTATCATGCAAAAGGTAAAATTATCATCATATATGCAAAATATCTACAAAATCTGGCCCATAGTTTTTCAATTTTGCGTAGAAAAACAGACACACAGACAGACAGAGAGATAGCTTTACAAATAAAAATTCTAGAAGTGGTCAAAATGATCTAAACTAAACTATGATATAGCTTCCAAAATCAATTTATTAAAAAAAATATAAAGTACAAACAGAGCCTCCAACTTTATATATATATATATATTATAATTATATAAAGTATTTATTTTTTTTTTCGTATTTATTTTAGGAATAATTAGAAATCAAAGTTTTAAAGTTAATTTTTGGCCACCTGTATGACACAATGGCCCTGAAGATGGTAAGCAGTGCCTTTAAATGACTTTTGAATTGGATGGACTGATGCAGGAAGAAATCATTGAACAATTTATTTCTTTAAATAACCTATTTATAGTTAGTTGTCAGCCCTGTATTATTGGATGGTTCTTAATTATAACTTATTTCAAAATTTGTACTTTTTAAGAAGTTAGTTGAGTATTACCTTGCCACCTATTTCATGTTTTGTAATGTCTTGACAATCTGACAATCGCCCTTAGCACAATTTAAAGTAGCCCACTCAAAAAGTTAGGTTGCGCGGTTTATATTTCAAACTGAACTTTTGCGTTTCAAAAGTTAAACTATTTGAGACGTGATACAGTTGAGTTTTATCATTACGGTAACTAAATGAAAATTAGCAGTCTAAAAAAAGATAGGTTTTAAGCTTGCAATACAAACTTCTACAGAGCGTTTGAATAATTTCAAATTAAGTACTTTAATTGTTTTTTATAGATCGTTTATTTAACTCTATCAGTATGAGAAACAAATTTAGTTAAACGCCACCTCTGGCCGCATTAATAATACTTTCAGCCACTTTCCACATATTTCTGGTAATATTTGAGCGATTTCTTTCTTCGTTTACTGTTTTCTTTAAGGTGTTGAATTGTTTCTGAATTTTGAGCATAGATCAATGCTTTCCAACCGCTGTATCTCGACACTTGAATGTGTACCGACGCTTTAGTAAGGGTGATGCGAAATGTATGAATAAATGATTATACCGCTTTTTGTTATACAAATCTATATAAAACTAAAAACAAAAGCTGCA
The DNA here is from genome assembly GCA_963971575.1 of Liopterus haemorrhoidalis. Classification (NCBI taxonomy): domain Eukaryota; kingdom Metazoa; phylum Arthropoda; class Insecta; order Coleoptera; family Dytiscidae; genus Liopterus; species Liopterus haemorrhoidalis. The sequence goes on from OZ020611.1 coordinate 124,821,693, forward strand.
GTTTTTAAAAGTCGTTAAAAATGTATTTTCGAATTAAGCATTTTGTTTCTACAATACATTTTTTCTTCAAGGGAGTCACTTATTTCTAAGTAATACTAAGTGTGTGGCGTAGACAAAAAGATTGGAAGGCACTGGCGTAGACTTTTTCCTTTAATCAATATCACCAAATTATAAAACTGTTCGGCCAGGAAATACTTCACGCAAAATTTTAATTGTACGCGAGCTGCGTGCAATTTCACGTGCACGAGTCTATCCGATATTCTTTGCTTGTTGCTGATAATTCGTGTAATTCTGATAATAGGAACAGATAAGTTTCTGTGATAATTCTTAGGTTTTTCGAAGATCTGATTCGACCAAATAATTTAAAACTTATAAGTAATCTACGATGGTATAATGTTGATGGTCTTTACAATGTCTTTGAATTTCTAAAACCAGCGTATGATCCTCGTCAGTTTTAGGATTTGACTTTTATTCCAAAACTAACTTGAGATGCGAAGTGAAAATATATAGAGCGTATAGTAAAAAAAGCAAATTTTTGATGCAATATACAAAGTAATGGAATACTTTTCAGCCCGTATAATATATTTGTTCTTGTTTTCTATACTTTAGTCATTATTTTCTCTATTTAATCGGTATAAAAAATATTAAATATTAGTCTATAAACCTAATAAACTTTTAATAATAACAGTATTACATAAATAAATCATGCATATGATAATTTTGTTATGACCCAGGTTATAAATAATTTTAGATAAGCAATGTTGTGCATTCAAATAAGATACAATTATTTTAATCACATATCAGGGTAATAATGCACCTAAAATATATAATAAAACACACAGTAGGTACATATTGTTTATAGCTTCTATCTTTCACTATTGGAATTATGTATCTGCATATCATGAACTATATATCTTTCTCCGTATCTGTACGAAATTATGGGTTGTTATTTTTGTTTAAACCACAGAACAGGACTCAAGACCAATCAGACTGTGGCTCACATAAACATACATGCCCTGAAACGATTGTAGAAATTCGGAAGGTCGATTTCTAAAACCGACGCAAAGGTTAATCGGATTCCCGAATGAATCAACATTAATCGAAGATAGACTGTTAAAGAGGTTGCAGAAGAAATAAGAATATCATTTGGATTCTGTCAATGCATTTTAAGCAATATTGATAATCACGACCATGCATCAGTTAACACATCGCTTATATGGTACATCAGTTTTTATAAAGAATAATGTAATTTTCGTTACCTTTATCCATCATGTTGTTCCCAAAACTGAAGAGTTCGTTCAAATTATACCGTTTTCAAACGACGGAAAAATAAAAAAAGAAATAGGAAACTGATCTAAAATCGATTGCAAAAAGTGTTTCTTGAAGTGAAAAAGACACTGGTAGCGATTTGTAAACACAAAAGGACAGTACATCTAGGGTGATAATTTAAATTTAAAATAACTTCTTATTATTAAAGTTTTATGGCGCAATTCCGTATTTTTTGTTAAATCCGCAGGTGTAAGAAAGATCTTCGATGAAATTTCGCCATATTGTACGGTTCATCGCTAGGGCCTTTATTTAGCTGTTCAATCCCCTCTTACTCAGAGGTGCACCATCATATATATTTGAGTCTCTAAACTCGCTCTTTGTCCTGTAAATTTCAATCCAATGCTCTTCTCTGCAATGTTGTCTTGCTTTCCATTTGCCCCTCTTAGTTTCCTACCTTTCTATTTAATATAATAATGATAATATATATGGTACTGATGTAAATGATCTTTATTTTTCTACAGTTATTCTTTCAATTTTTGAAAGTATTGAAGGAGTCAGATTTAAAATTATCAGGCAGTAAATTCATTTTTTTTAATTTAAATTATAGTGCTTCAACTGTGGTGTCATTAGCACTTCTTAATTCTAATTATAGTATTTACATATTGAGTATTTCTATAGTATTTATATATATATATATATATATATATATATATATATATATATATATATATATATATATATATATATCTGAAAAAACCATCTACCCTATAGTATTTACATGATATATATGTATAAAATATGGTAATAAGTATTTAAATTTAAATTTGCTGGTACAGGTTAATGTCTTTAAGATAGTTTAATGTGTTTGTGATAGTTGTGATGTTGTTTTGGAGAGCAGTTTTAATGTCGTTCGGTATATTGTGTTTTATTCTTTCTTGTCTGTATTTGGTGCACTGGGTGATGAGATGTTCAACAGTTATTTGAGTGTGGCATGTATCACATATTGGAGCGGTTTCTTTATCAAATAAATGTTTGTGCGTGTAGATGGTGTGTCCTATACGTGCCCTCGTTATGACAATCTGGTCCCGTCTTGCACCGATTGTTGGCCATTTTCCAAGGTCTGGTTTCGTGATTTTTAATTTGTTTCCAGTAGTTTTCTCACATATGTTGCTCCAATAGTTTCTGATTTTCTGTTTTACTATGGTTTTGAAGTCATCTGCTGCGATGGTGGTCTCTGTGATGGGAAGTTGCAGAGCTGATTTCGACGATTCATCAGATTTCTCATTGCCGGTTAAGTCTTTGTGGGACGGTATCCAGACAATTCGAACCTTGGTTTTCTTCTCGACGGCTTTGTGCATGTTTTCTTGGGTTTTCTGAATTAATGGATTCCTTCTGTATTGTTTGAAATTCACATTTGAAATTCTATGTCATGTTGGTATTAAAAAATTATAAAAAATGTCACTTTCTTAATAATGATCATAACCAATAAATCTAAAGTCAGTTTTACAGCGTACGGAATATTTTTAATTTAAAGCACGTAATACACTCTAAAAGTAACCAAAAAGATCTGGTTTGTCCAAAAGTGAACAGCATATGTACATACATATTTTATTATGAGAGCAGTTAACTAGGAAAATATTAGAAATTGGGTTGGTATCTGGATGAGTACCAACTGTAAAGTGATTGTCTGTCAAGTGGCGAATTCATTTCCCGCCAAGCCAACAAAAAAAAAACTGTAATTTATATATCTTACATGTTATGTGTTGGTTATTTCGATATATCGAAAATATCGATATTTTTACTTCGATATATATCGAATATCGATATCACACTTACGATATATCGAATCGCGCATATATCGATATTCAAAAATCAATTTCCATCCCTATATGTTAGTGTCAGTATATAATAAACATTTATTGTTAGCAGTGGAAGGAAAGTCGTTCATGTATATGATAAATAGTAATTTTACAAGAAATGGAATTGTGGAACACCGATATCAAAGGGAGTATGGGTCAACTTAAAATTATATAGAGCGACGAAATGGATTCTGTTGCTAAGGAAGGATTCTATCAAAGTGCAGCTAGTTTTGGCAAGTTCGTACTTTTTTAATGTTTTTATAAAAATTTTGGGTGATTTACAATTAAACGCTTTAGACAGAACAAAACATGTTGTAAGGCAGAAATGTCAGCTTTCCATGTTGTTGGTAACTTCGGCAATGAGATTTAATCTACTGTCGCATGTAGATCTATTCACACGGTAGTCGAACTGCAAATCATTAAACCACCTGTGAAACTTCAAACTGGGAATATATTTGAATATACATAATTTTTCTAGAATTATAGAGAAAACGACTAGAAGACATATTGGCCGATAATTGTTGGGTTCGTGTTTATATCCTTTCTTGTGCAATATTATTTCTTTTGCAATTTTTAATGCGTCAGGAAGTATTGTTTCTAATACAGCATTTTATTCCTTTGGTAAGTGGAATGATAATGGTGTTTTTGATTGATTTTAAGAGATCTACGTTAATACCGTAGGCGTATTTGGATCTGCCGGTTTTGAATAAGTCTATTATATCTCTAACTGTATTGAAAGACACTTCGTGGAAAGAAAGAAAGAAAAAAAGAAGAAAAATAATTTAAGTTGCCACATCTTTATTTGGTGTGGTATTTGGTCAATGCATTGTAACTATGGTCTTCATACAATTATTGACGTCTTTGTATTTGATTTGTAAGAATTCCTAACTCTCCAGATCTCACAGGCATATAGCAGAAAATATTTAATATTAGTGTTAAAAATTCATTTTTTTTTGTCTTCCTATTCGTAGAGTCATTTGACGGTTATTATCGTCAAACAAAAGCACTAAGTAATTTTACCGTATTTCTGAGAATGTGTAATATATGTCGTATTTCGTGCGCTGATACTCGAACTTCAATGACGATATCCTAAAAGTCTTACTTCTTGAAGACTCATTTTTATCTAACAGATATAGAGAATGATATAGAAGAATGTTTCGGCTCATAAACAAATTGGGGCGTATTTAGAAATTTGAATGATGAATCTTACACGAACTTAGCTAAACCAACAGTGTTAGTACAATACAAATTTTATTTTGACCGGTTAATCACCTGAGATGAAAAAGGGATTACGCACAATACACCAGTCAGGGAAAAGGCGTTTGCTGCATACGAAAACCACCTGCATTTCCCATCTGTTCTTAAGTCCAATATCTATCAATAAAAGAATATGCTATACATCTGATGGGATAGAAAAGAACCTGTAGGTACATTATAAACTTCTGCTACCTAGTCAGAGCATTATCACTGATATATATTATGAGTAATTGTCACGATTATATGTAGAAATCAAAACAAAACGACCAGTTTTAGCCAATCGAAAAACCATTGTCTTAGCGACCACATAGCACACTTAAGACCAGCCAGAAACTTGATCAGCTGGACTACGAATTCTTCCTCATCCATTTACCCAAGTGACACCAAGTGTTTCCATCTTTAAAAAAGAAGTAATGTATATACATTTATGCTGCGTTGAGAACCTCGAAATTAGGAATTAGAATTTGTACTTAGAATTAACGTAAATGTTTGTTATACGTAACTGTACGTTATCGTTCACAACCTTCAAAATTAATACTTATGCTTATAAATTAAAATTAGATGTTTGTAGACTGCAAACCCTTCCGTTAATTTATAATTGACGCATGCGCAGTAAGCACTTGACAAAAAATTGTCCATAATTGGTCCATATTTTTTTGCTTCTATCCACCCACATCTTTATGTTTTCTATGAGTATAAATTTAAATTTTTCCTCTATTTTAATTCTTTCCAGAACTATGAAACACTCAAAAACTCATTAGCAAGTGTAAATAGCTGTTAAATATCTATCGATAAACTAGAAATCAATAAAAATATCTGTCAGTGGCTTAATTTCTTAATTTTTATTGTGAATGCTGCTTAATTTCTACGTACAAATTTTATGTTGAGTACTAATTTCACGTTAATTCTAATTTATAATTTGGAGGTTCTGAACGAAGCATTAGAAATGAAGATAACGTGAATATCACGCTATCAAAATTCTTCCGTCAAAAAGACGTAATCTATTACCAACTGGAATTAACATGCTGTCAAAATTCTTCCGTCAAAAAGACGAAATTTATTAGCAACTGGAATTAACATGCTGTCTATTTAATAGAATCAAGTTATAAATAATAGTTGCCAATGTATTAAGTTATTTCAATTTTAATATTTTTTAAAAGTACGACATTAATTATGGAACAATCTAATAAGTTATTAGACATACGTATTCAAAACTTTAGTTTAAAATACATAATACCCACTCATTTTTTATCTTCTGGTATTACATTCTAAAGTCAATAAAGAGGCACATGTTTCTTTTACGAATATGCGTTACGAATATGATGAAAACTGCTGGAAGATTTTGAGTGCAGGAGATAAGAAAAATGACATAACTGATGGTTAGCGCCCTGGGCTTTCATATTGTATTCTTTTATCTAACGGAGACAAATTATTTTTTGTACGCAATTTTTTTAAATATATTTTTAAACACATAACACTCATCTATGACCCTACTCTCCAAATAGTATTTTGTGAGACATTGACATAAATGTTTCGTGACATAAATGTGCAGATTCCACCAGAAAATATGAAAACAATTTTCAGAAATTTTTTAATCAATTTGAGTAATAATAAGTAATAACTAATAACTAGTGTTAGGACTAATTAGGCTCTGAACTAAATTTAATATTTCTTTATAGGCCTAGTTTTTTGTCTATTCATTTTATCATTGATTTGCAAAAAAAAAAAACGATAATGGTTAAAATAATGATATGAAATTAATTAAGTTATCTCATTAAAAATTTATCTCTGCATAGGTTCAACCAATTAGTAAAGCATTTTACTTTGATTTGTAGACACATTTCAAGACAGCTACTTGTTTGGACAATTGTACCATAATCATATTAACATTTTTAAGGAAGCGATATTCACATAATATTTAATTTAAGACATTAGAATATATTTGCTGGTTGATATGATTGTTTTTAACATATTTCTCAGAAAGACTTATTTTGTCCGTTCAATAATAATAACTGAAATGAGGGAAAATATGCATTTGCACATTCTATAATTGATATGCATTCAAATGATTGTCAAATGTCTTCAAGAATCACAAAAAATGCTTAATTCTAATACCAGTTTTATTTTGTATTCTTTGCATATTTTAGGTTGTCACGGCATATTTTACAAATTTAGAAACGTAATATTCAGTTAGAATAACTCGATAAATCGATAAAAGATTAAAATTGAAAAATAATTAAAATTATCTTCTCAGTCTTATCTGGCAACTCTGGGGTCAACCTCAACCTCACGTAATTAATACTTGAAATGAGTTTATAAATGCTTAAGGGAGTAACAAGGATAATAGGATCGGTAGAAGCGTCACACAAATCACGTGACTTTCTTCTCTGTCCTTATGATCCACCGTGGCATTAGGATCTATTACTATTCATTACTTATTGTTGGGTAAATTTCTATATCTAAAAAAATTATTATTATCTAACGATAAGTGAAAAATTATTGTAGTATTTGAGAACTTTGAAAGAATGTATGATAAACTCAGAAGTCTACAAATGACCGTCGTAGAGTAGAGATTAATTTTAAAAAGATTTAAGTCTACCTCAAGAATACAATGACATGGAATACCTAACACGTAAAATAATTGAGGAAAATATATAACACGAGTAGAGTACCAGTTCTTCGCACGGGACAAGCTCAATTAAGTTTAATTAAGTTGAATACAAAATAAATAAGCAAGTCTTTTAATAATTCTTGGCATGTGTAAAGAAGTGCTTTGTACACAATATTTCTTCCCTTGTCCTTCCCATGTGGTTACTCAAAATTACTCCTCTAAATTAAAATTCTGATATGAAATATAACATAATTTGCTAAGGATGGACCTTAAGGTGTGTTGGAAATCTCGTGAATTTTGGTCTAGCCATTTTGGCATGATACTCGTACAGACAAAAATCCAGACAGACTTTCACATTTATATAAATATGTATTTACATTTCAACGAAATGTCATCCACAATATTGGTTTTAAAACAGTGGATTAAAAATTCCTTCGTTGAAGCAGGATTCGTTGAGCGGGATACATCTGTAAAAAGTACCCATGCATGGGTCTTACATAAGAGAGTAACACACTGATGGACATAAAGATGGATATTTGTTGTTTTATAGCAGATTTACAAAATATTTCGTTAAAGCGGGAATTTGATTATGTTAAGCAAAGTACACCCGTAAAAGTACCGTCGATTGGATCTCGCATAAGAGAGAAATAAACGACGGATTTACAGATGAATATTGGTTGTTTAATAGCAGATTTACAAAATAATTCGTTAAAGCGATAATTTGTTAAGCGAGGTACGCCCGTAAGCGAGGTACGCGACAGAAAAAATGACTCGACTAAGTGACACGTCTGTTAATATGTTCCTCGGTTTTTTGTGAATAATCAGTGAAATTTCAGTGTATTAAATTAGAAGTTTAGTGAAATTGTTAAGTTAAGATCATAACTTTGTAGTGATCTAAGTTTGTTTCCAATCCTACATCTGGTACAGCAGTTATAGCAGTTTCAAAAATATATTTAAGTATTTGAAATATATTATTACCTATTGTGGTCAATAAACTCTGCAAACCATTCCTGGCTGATACTGACTAATGTAAACTAAGGACTAACTGACGTCACTCAAGTTAAAGGTACCAACCGCATTTCTACTTGAATGTATCCGTTTATCGTCATAACAACTTTGTTACTTTTATTACGTTGAACAAGTTTTATTTACAAATAGACATTCAATATATTTATATTTTTATTTTTAACTTAATCTTAAATTATTTTATCTATTGACTTTGAGATATTTAACATTACCTGACGCTCATGACAGACAATTTTACCCATTTTATAAATTCAACATAACATTTTTAATTGTATAACATAAAATGGAGAAACCTTATCCTACAAGAAGGACTGCAGCAAAACAATCTAGACTGTATTCCTCTAAAAAGACAGAAGTGAAAGAAGTGTCATCACCGAATATAAGTAATTTGAATATTACTCTTTATGATGACTCCCCCAAGAAAAATGAAATGAGCATACGAGAGATAATAACTGATCTCAGAAACAAATTAGCCCGTCATAATGGATAAATTATGATTTTAAATGAAGAAAAGGACAACCTTTCTAAAACTATTTCTCATCTTAAAATAAGAATGGAAGCTAAAGAAGCCCATATCGTTTCGCTTTCCAAAACTGTAAAACAACTAAGCCAAAAAATAGTTTACCATAATTTAGGTATACAAACCGATTATGAGCGTAAAACCCAGATGTTGCCACACAACCCCAGATGTTACCACACCAACCTGCCCAATAAACTATCCTTGTAGCATTTTATTGCAAAAAATATAATTTATTAAGATTTTCGTAGGGTAAAACAAACTACATAATTAAAAAACACCACACTATCCAAGACATATAGTTACAATTTTGTTAATTTAAATAATTTAATAATATAAAATAAATGTAAAATAGTTTTTGTATTTTTGACGTTTAAACATTCAACAAACAATAACAATAACATTAACCATAGCAACCCTTATCCCTTGCACTAACAAACTTGGCACAGTGGCGTCCCGTTACAGCCTCCCCCTCAAGAGGTGATGTCGGAGGGATCAGCTCTTGATATAGAACTAGGGACGACGGTGTTGAAGGTCGATGTGTTGGCATCAGCTACAGCTTGTTTCGTTTTGGACGGCCTCGGGCGCGTCTCTGTGATGATACTGTTGTGACAGGAGGTGTTTCACGTCGTGGACGTCCTCGCCGTGGAGATACACGTTCGGTCATCACCGGGTTTTCCTGAGACTCCTTCTCCTTGCGAGGTCTTCCTCGGCCTCGAATTGGTCGGATCGGAGCAATTTGCTGGCTGCTCAACACGTACGGGGTAAGTGCTGTGCTATGATATACGCCAAGAGGCGTAGTTGGATCAGCAAGAGAGGCAATTTGGAAGGTAGTAGGGGATAACTGACTGACTATTAGGTACGGACCGTCACGTCGAGGTGCGAATTTAGAGGTGTAACCTCTCGAGGCCTTACTTAACGCGTGTACTGTCACTAGTACCTTATCGCCGACCTTATATTTAGGTGCTTCTCGGCGATGGGCATCAGCATATGCCTTGGAGTGATCCGGTTGTCTCTCTTGATTTTCTCTAGCCTGAGTTAGAGTTTTGGCTAGTTGTTTTAAATATGGCGTGATTTGTGGAACGAAATTGTCTTCGTCCACGATGGCACGCAAGTCGCGATTTACATCATCTGGCGTTCTAAGTTCTCTACCAAAGGTTATGTATGCGGCAGAAAATCCTGTTGCATCACATTTGGATGTGTTCATGGCAAAGCGTATCATCGGAAGTTTTTCTACCCACTGCGTATGGTCGGACTGGACAAGTATGGCTAATTGGCCCTTAAGGTCCCTATTCTTCCTTTCTACAGGGTTCGCTTGCGGATGATAAGCTGGTGTCAGATTCTGCTTGAACCCAAAGAAATGAGAGACCTGTTGCATTACTTCAGTGACAAATTGAGTGCCATTGTCACTTATCACTCGTCTAGGAACTCCGTAGCGCAGAATAATCTCCTCAATCAAGCATTTGGCACAATTTTCTGCTGTAGCCTCTCGAAGCGGACATAGCTCAACCCATCGACTTGCTACGTCTTCAATGATGTAAATCCATTTTTCTCCGGTGGGACTCTCTGGCAAGGGACCAAAGAGATCTATTGAAAGTATTTCAAAACGGCGATGTTGTACTGGAGTTTGAATTAATCCAGCAGGTTTTTGGTTTGACGGCTTGAATCTTTGACATTCGATACATGTCTTGACGTGATTGGTGACTGTTCTACGCATTCCAGTCCAATAGTACCGAGAACTTATCCGACTCAAGGTTTTGTCAATTCCGTAGTGGCCAGCTATCGGCGAATCATGGTAATCATACAAGATTTTCGCTATCATGCTTTTTGGCGCGACGAGAGCGGCTTCTTCTTCTTCGCCATCCGGCGGATAGCGGTATAAAACTCCGCTGAACATAACGTATCCGCGTTCTGTCCAGCGCGCAACGTCTACGGAATCGTTGGCAGATTCAAAAGAATTAATGATCTTCTCGAGATCTGGGTCTGCTAATTGTTGAGCACGCAATTCGCTTGCAGCTGCGGTGGGTAATTCCACCGTCACTGAGCAAACGTCTTCACCAGGCGGTCGAGATAAGGTGTCGGCAACTGTGTTGCTGCGACCCGTGGTGTAATCTATGCTCAGTTCGTACGACTGTAGTTGGAGGGCCCACCGTGCGAGGCGGCCACTCGGCGATCTTAAAGACATCAGCCACTTCAGCGGCTGATGATCGGAGATCACTGTCAGTTTGGCTCCGTCTAAGTATCCACGAAAACGTTCCATGGCCCATAGTACCGCAAGAGCTTCGCGCTCGGTGGTACTGTAACTCCTTTCGACAGGCGTCAAAAGTCGACTGGCATATTCTACGGGGTGCTGATCCGGGCTCTCCCCCTGCATCAGAACTGCCCCAAGAGCGTAACCGCTCGCATCAGCTCGGAGCACATAAGGTGAGTTCGGGTCAGGCTGTTTGAGGATCGGTGCCGTTGTCAGCAACCTTTTGAGCGCAGTAAATGCTTGTTCCTGCTCTGGTCCCCAATGCCATTGCACTCCCTTCTTGGTGAGCTCACTTAGTGGACGAGCGACGCTTGAATAATCAGGCACAAATCTTTGGAACCAGGAGCCTGTCTGGAGGAAGGTATGTACTTCCTTTACATTGCGCGGGTTTTTCATATCCGCGATGGCAGAAATTTTCTGGGAGAATACATCTTTAAATTCTGTCAACAACGCTTCTAAACGTCGCTGTTTTTGATTCATGTCCTTGCACTCCTCTCCATTAGAAACTACATTGACGTCGCTTGACGGACGGATTGCAATGTTCGGGTCCTCCTCGAACTGGTACGTCATGTACGGCTTATCAGCAAAATACCACAATTGAGCTGAAAAGTCCAATATAATACCAGCAGTCTTAATGAAGTCGATACCTAGCAGCATTCGGCTATTGACGTGCTGGGGCACCGCGAGTAGTGTCGTCGGAATAAGTCGACCGCATACAGATATTTGTACATAAAAATGTCGAACGTTTACGCGCTGTACTTCTCCATCAGCCAGTTTCAAATCCATTTTAGCTGTCGTGTACGGGTGTCCCCTATCAATAAGAATTTGATGTAGTTGCGCACCCGCAATACATCTGTTGGCACCAGTGTCGAAACAGGCCATACCATTTAAACCGAAAATTTTTATACGCACCATCGGTCTATTCGTTCCGTGGTTTCACCGACATCTTGCTCGCGTGAAAATAACTCCCGAAATATCTGCGGTGGTGGCAACTGGCGAGAATAGGCATTTTGCAACACTTCAATTGCGCTATTCCAGTCTATTATGGTGCTTTTAATTCCTCTCCACCACGTTGCAGCGATCCCTTCAAGGAGGATGGGCAAGCCTCGCAGGGCGTTGCTATCACTTACGTTAGCACAGTCTTTGTATATTGTAATGGCATCGACGAACGCATCAACATCAGAGTCGTCCGATCCATTAAACCGTGCGGTGCATTTCGCAAAATTACCGGGCTGTGGCGCGACAGGCGGCGGACTAACACTTCCGCGCGTACTGCGGTCACTCGCGGCGCTTCCAATACTGGCAAGAAGTTCACGAAATTGCACATCCGTTAACGTAATGGTTGATGTGTCTGTTGAAGTACCCGTTTTTTCCATTTTGGGCGGCATTTTCACGAAGACAGCGCACTCAAAAGTCTAAGACGGTTAAAACGTTCAAAAAAAAACACAGTTTATGGCACAAAACGTGAAAATAACGCGAAAAGTCAAAATATCTCAAAAGTTATTTCCAGTAGGTCGGAATAGAGTCAAAACTTTCTTCCACTCCACGGGTGATCTGTAATCGACGCTCACTTTTCGCGGAAAAACGTACAGTTTTGTCACTTCCACAATTTTGGATGAAAATTCTCAGTTCACTTATGTCACAGATGTTTATTATATCAGTAAACTGATAGCGTAGACAATAATTATGAGTTTGCTGGCCCCACGTTGGGCGCCATTTGTAGCATTTTATTGCAAAAAATATAATTTATTAAGATTTTCGTAGGGTAAAACAAACTACATAATTAAAAAACACCACACTATCCAAGACATATAGTTACAATTTTGTTAATTTAAATCATTTAATAATATAAAATAAATGTAAAATAGTTTTTGTATTTTTGACGTTTAAACATTCAACAAACAATAACAATAACATTAACCATAGCAACCCTTATCCCTTGCACTAACAAACTTGGCACAGTGGCGTCCCGTTACATCCTCTTAATAAACATAACAGTATAAATAATAACAACAATAATTATAAATTAGAACGACCAAACTGCTCCAAAAAACTTCTATTGCTCTCTGACAGCCATGGGAGAAAATTGGGTCCCCTGATATTAGAATCAGCAAAAGATAACGTCAAATGTGAGAATATTTTTAAGCCTTATGCTAATCTGGCTCAATTTTGCGACAATTTATCAGATCTTATAAAAAAATTCACCAAAGAGGAGACCGTAGTGATTACAGCTGGAGCCAACGACAACAGTTTTCATAAATTTGCACAAACGGTCGAAAGCATAATAAAAACATGCCAAAATACTAATTTAGTAATAAACACTATACCGTATCGGCATGATAAACCAAGTTTTAATAATTCTGTGTATGAAAAAAATCAATACCTTTTTAATTTATCCTTAAATAATATAAATTTTAAACTATTTGACGTAAACATATTTTTAAAACGACAGGACTATACCAAACATGGCCTACAGATAAATCAACTTGGAAAAACTAAATTAAGCGAGGTCATATTAAAATTTACCTAATTAAATAAAAATAACAAAAATTGCATCATGAATTCGAACAATAGCAGCCACCCAATTACACTAACGCTTTTCCCACAAGAAAATATCGAGACTAATAGCGAAAAGAACCCAAGCCAAGTAAACCAGGACAAGCAGACTCCATCAATGGTACTCCAGCCAACAGCACCGGAGTTAATGCTCCCATCAACACTCCCGGAATCTCTGCTGGCGTATCCCCCTTCTTACAGTTATCCACCCCCATCGACATCGGAGCTTCCTCCCCCATCGCAGATTACATCCCCTGCTGTACCATTGCCCCAAGGCGGAATCAGTGGAAACATCAGTCAGGTTACAAACTCGATTAATAGTTCATTTTTTTTATTTAAGAAGTCGGACCAAATCCACAATTACTTAAATAACAATACATCCCCCTAAGTAGCAAGCCTTCAAGTTCCTAGCAGTAATATTTATAATTTTATTCAAAATGACAAAAGTGATAATAACCTAAGCACACCGAAAGAACTTGACAATATTGTGTCTTGTTCGAAATTTTCTATTTTATTCTTGAACGTCTGTTCTATTTTCAATAAAATTGAATCAGTGGAATTATTAATAAATAAATATCCTACTAGTTTAGTGTGTTTCGCGGAACACTGGTTAACAGATGAAATGTCGAACATCGTAGCTCTCAATAATTATAAGATTGTTTCAAAATTTTGCAGGAAGGTTAAGAAAGGCGGCGGTGTCGTAAATTTTGCCATGCCTAACTTTAAGGCACACGACATCTCGTCTATTAACAACGTGTGAATAGAACATCTATTTGAATGTTGTGGAACCCTAATTGAAAACAATAACACACAATTTTTACTTGTAACCGTTTATAGAATTATTTTGTAATCTTTTATTGGTTTATGGTTTAAATATTATCTCCAAAGAAGCTTCACATTTTACAAATACTTCTGCTACTTTAATTGATCTGTTCATTACAAATATAACAGACATTAATGTAACCACTATTTTGGATTGTCATATATCCAAGCATAAGCCATGCATTATTAAATTACCTATTAAAAACGTAAAAAACAGTATTTTCAATGTGTCTATTAAGAGAAATTTTACAAAATTGAATGTAGCTTAATTCAATTATTTAATTAGTCAAGAAAATTGGAATTCAGTATACCTACATGATGACTTTAATTGTATGTTTAATCAATTTTATGATCTGTTCCTATATTATTTCAATTCAGCTTTCCTTGTGCCATTCTAAACAAAATAAGAAAAGCAAATCATGGATTACACATGATATTTTAATTCAACAGGACCGTCTCAACACAATTTATAAATTAAAAAAATATTTTCCTAATTTGAAAGATTTATTTAAAAAGGAAAAAATAAAACTGGAAAAACAAATAATTAATACAAAAAAGAAATATTATGATAATATTATTTTATCGTCTCATAATAAAAGTAAAGCCTCATGGCAAATATTTCAAATGCATTGTGGTAAAAAACTCGAAATAAAGCTTAATGACATTCAAATATCAGACGGTAATTCATTAGCAAACGTTTTTAACAATTATTTTATCGAGAAAATTGAAAATATAACCAAAGAGTTTAAACCCGATTTCAAAGATAATACCACAAACACCCATGTACAATATTTTAATCACAGCATGTTTCTTATCCCTACTGACATACACGAGGTGAACCAATCAATTGTTGACATCAGCAATACTTTTTCAGCAGGCACAGATGGCATACCTTGTAAAATATTAATATCTAGTATTGACGCTATTGCTTAACCGTTGACGGATATAATTAAAAAATCGTTTTACAGCGGAGTATTTCCTGACAAACTTAAAATTTCTAAAATAGTACCAATTTTCAAAAACGGTTCTAAGCTGTCAGTTGATAACTATAGACCGGCTGCTATTCAAAACTGTTTCTCTAAAGTTTTAGAAAGATTATTTCTTACCCGATTAAATTGTTACTTAAATAAATATTCTTTATTGTCCGTTAATCAACATGGTTTTAGGAAAAATATGTCTACAATTACTATTTATTCAGGAATGGACAAGAAATGCCATTGCTTAGGAATGTTCTTCGATCTTTCCAAAGCTTTTGACTGCATCAATCTTGAAATTTTATCGTCAAAATTAAATACATTAGGTATCACGGGTATTGCTAATAAGTGGATTATGTCTTTTACACAAAATAGGTTTCAGTTAGTGTCTTTAAATTCTAATAATCAAATTTATAAATCTGAAACTCGTAAATCTCATACTGGAGTGCCGCAGGGTTCCATTTTAGGACCTATGCTTTTATTGTTATATGTAAATGATCTTGATGGTCATTTTCCACCTGTCGGAATAATAAGTCAATATGCAGACGATACAAATATTCTTGTTAATAAATCAAATTTCACCGACTCTATTAATTCTGCAAATGATTCTTTCTTAACTTTTAATAATTGGTGTATCCTAACATAAACTTTTCTTAAATAAAGGAAAAACCTCATTTATATATTTCCACAATCCTCAAGCACCATTAACTAGTAGTCCTCTCATACGTACAGCTGGCTCGCCGTCATTAACACAATTAACAACACACTTTCAAATTTTTAGGTATAGTTTTTCATCAAAACTTACGATGGGCATCCCACATTGACTATATCCATCCTAAATTGTCTACAGTTTGTTATAATGGGTGTTTTTTTTAGAGGTATAGAACTTTAAATTGCAATAAAACAACGATGGATTATTCGATTGACATGAATTTTTTTTTATTCGAAAGATAATCTTGTGGAATTACATTTTAAATATGATTTCTGGCATATGACCGCCACGGCTGGCTCGGATGTAGTCCAATCTGGACGTCCAATTTTCGATGACTTTTTCCAACATTTGTGGCCGTATATCGGCAATAACACGGCGAATGTTGTCTTCCAAATGGTCAAGCGTTTGTGGCTTATCCGCATAGACCAATGACTTTACATAGCCCCACAGAAAGTAGTCCAGCGGTGTTAAATCACAAGATCTTGGAGGCCAATTCACAGGTCCAAAACGTGAAATTAGGCGGTCACCAAACGTGTCTTTCAATAAATCGATTGTGGCACGAGCTGTGTGACATGTTGCGCCGTCTTGTTGGTATGATTTAATGTAATGCCACAAGATTATCTTTCGAATAAAAAAAAAATCATGTCAATCGAATAATCCATCGTTGTTTTATTGCAATTTAAAGTTCTATACCTCTAAAAAAAACACCCGTTATATTAAAGAGTCTTAGAGATTTTACTTCTATAAGTGCGTTAAAGTCTGTCTATTTTGCAAAATTTCAGTCTATTATAAATTACGGGATACTGTTTTGGGGAAATGCTAATAAATTATTTATACAACAGAAAAAATCTGTCCGCATCATAACCTTTAATTCAGCTAGAACCTCATGCAAAAATATTTTTCATGAGTTAAATATATTAACTCTTCCATCACTGTATATCTTAGAGTGTGCAATGTTTGTTAAAGCCCACCCCGATCTTTTCTTGCAAAATAGAAACTACCATAACTACAACACAAGATATAAACTTGACTTATGCTTGGATAAACACAGTTCTCATTTATATAGCCATAGTCCTCAATATATTTGCTCAAAAATGTAAAATTTTAATTTTTTTTTTTTGTCCAATTGTAAAATTTTTAAACGTAAATTTAAGAATTATTCGATTGAGCGATGTTTTTACTCAGCCTCTGTATATTTAAATAATTAATTGTAATACAATTTCCATACTATGAGATTTAAATCTTCTCTTACTACTCGTATATATACATATTGTATTTTGTTTATTGTAAAATGATCATGTAATATTTTTTTATTCTAATGTCTTTCCATATGACCTAACCTAATGCATCATTTATGTTCTAAACATTTCTGTACTCTAACAGGTTAAATAAATATTATTATTATTATTATTATAAAAAGTATCATGCAATTGGCAATATTATAATTATATATACAAAATTTCATCAAAATTCAGCCAGTAGTTTTTGAGTTTTGCGTGAATAAACGGACACACAGACAGACAAAAAATCTAAAAATGGCCAAAATGGTCTAAGCAAACTATATAAAAGCTACCAAAGTCAAAATATTAAAAAGAAAATTTAATGTACAAACAGAGCCTCCAACTTTATAAATATGTGTATGTATGGGTGGAACACAACAAGATCTGAATGTATAAATCGAACTATACATTCGATACAGTAAAGAATAAAAATATTTGAGACTGAAAATCACCCACGATAGAATTCTAAAACAGTGATTCTTAAACACCGAGCCGCGCCAAAATCACACCTTCCGCAATTTTATATAAAAATTATATTTATAAATATATTTTTCCACACCTATTTAATTATATTGCAATTATTAGCACTTTTTTCGTAAAAATAGTACTCATAAATAACTACAGTGAATTATGGTTTCATAATTCACTGTTTACGGCCAATCACAAACCTACATTTCCATAATTCACTCTCGTTAATCATATTTGACAATGGCAATGCGAGGGGCCAAAACTACAGTGGTATACTAGCGTCGGCGAACCAACGCAGTTACGTCACACGACGTAACAAACAATTGCATTGTTCCAAACAATACAGTCGTGTGACGTAACTGCGTTGGTTCGCCGACGCTAGTATAGCAGGCTGCATGGATAACGCTATCACTTCTATTAAAATTATCAATTTTGAGTCTAATTTATTTGTTTAACACGTTGATTGCCAATTACGAGTTTTCTCGTAGTTAGCGTTCTTGCCCGGGACGTCGACTACGAGTTACTTGTAGTACATTGACTTAATAATATAATATGGCAACATCAAATTGACTTCTGAGACAAGAATCCTGAATCTTGCCTTGGCAGTCAGTGTGTTATTAGGTGTCGAAAAAGCATAGTATTACATTCGCGATTATGGCCATTATTCACTCAGATGTTTTGCGCCACTTGCCTGTGGCTCGTGGGCTCAAACGTCATCTTCGTGAATAATGGCTGTCATAATCGCTCATATAATAATATATTATAAATATGTAGCTAATAACATATATTCGTTAAACAATTTACGACTAGGAGAGCTTGTATTTAAAATTAGAAATTTCCCAGGTACGAACAACTTTTTTTTAATGTAATTTTACAGTTTTTAGAATAATTCGGGTAGAGAAAAAATTAGGAACGAAATAACTCGTGAAATTATGGATGTTGTTCGTATAATAGTTGAAGACATACGAACAGATCAGATTTGGGCATGGCCAAAGTTCTACATACGCGAGTCATATTCTGCTTAACATAAACCGTCGCGGGCTGGAGGACTAAATAAATAAACCAAAACAAAAATAAATAAAAAATACTACAGTTTTTACGCATGCCCGATTAGTAAGACATGGCAAGATGTGTGCCAATAATTGCAATTTAGAGCTTAGCAAGAAATGGGTCTCATTAGTCCCCCTAAGAAAACATTCTGGTTGCACTGTGAACCAATCCGTAACCTGTCTTGCACAACATTTCAATTCTAATGTTTGCCCGTTTCTTTGATCTGACTCAAATATAAATAGTCAAACATGTTCATTTCTAGCACGTAAAATTAAATTAATAAAAATCAGTGGTAGTTTTCAAGAGAATGCAAGGGAGGCTCCACATTCCCAAACAAGTTGAATTCTTGTTTGGGTATACTATATACTATTTGGGTTTGCGTATATTTTATACTAATATGGAGTAGATATTCATTTATTTATTTATTTATTTTAAATAAAATATTTCTATTTTACGTAGTAATTTATAGTACGAATATATATGTATATATATATATATATATATATATATATATATATAATAAAATGTTGAATCTTAGAAATGAGAAAGCTTCTAAAAGTAAGGCAAAAAAGAGTTTGATTTAATATCCATGGACCGTTTAATTTACGGAGTGCGGGCGTCAAGCATATCGTTACCCTACCACTCCGAATTTCTGACCTCCGCACGCTTGCACCCCGCTCTTTACCTCGAACGTTACGCTGACGCCGATTCAAGGCTTTTAGATATAGATATTTTTTAAATAATACAGGATTTTCTAGTATATTTTACTAATTACTTACATTAAATGCAAATATTTTACTTCAATTAGTTTGACAATTATTCCCTAAACAAACACAAAAAGTTCGTTACTCTAAAATATGATGGGTAATGTTGTGAAAGAAAATCGAATATCTGATGTTAGACACTTATGGCCATGACACATATTTCGTATTACACCTGCATACAAATTTATGGAACTGCGACACAGGGCCTAAGCAAATCACAGACACTTTCCACTATGTTTTCTGAGTTGTCTTGTAAAAAAACAATTGTTAATATTATGATTAATATCAAATTTTATCAAGTTTGTAGCTATCAAGAGTAGAAAGAGATGGTAAAGTCTGAGAGGGCAGAAGGACATAATATTATTATTTTGTTAGGACACAACAAAGTTGCGTTAATTATGTTTGTACGAAATTACATAATCTTAATTTTTGTTGGGGTCAGTGTCATTACCAACCCTACGGCAACACATTACTCGTAACCGTTACCACGGAATCCGCTCTCATATAGCAGCGACCACCGACACGTCAAACATATGGTCTAAAACACTCAGTTATTTTTAATTAGTAGATCTGGTAATTAAACGCTACCTATGTAAAGTTAAATAAGATACAGAAAAGGACTATAATTAATAAAAATATAGGGTGTTCATTTAATTTGTCCACTATTACTATGTCGAGAACTGTAAGAGCTACGAAGCAGGTTCCATTAGACAATAATATCCTTTGCCCAAGAGGATTTCAGTGAATAAAGCACTTTTTTCGACCAGTTGTTTTCAAAATACGTTTTCTTGCTTATGTCAACTATTACTATCTCGAGAACTATAAGAGCTACGGAGGAGGTTTATTAGACCTTAGTATCCTTTACCCAAGAGGATGTCAATGAATAAAGCACTTCTTTTCAACCAATTGTTTTAAAAATACGTTTTTTTGCTTAGTTTATTTTGAGTATTTTAAATCAATGATATAAACACAATGGACCATGTTCATAATCTTTTACTAAATATTGCAATTAAGCGTTACTTGTTAAATTAAGAAAGTGTGATGTTATCGTTAGTAGTGTTTATAATCTCTATACTACGATCTTTTAACTAATAGAGAAGTACGTTTGGCAACGTTTTCTGTTGTCAATAGAAAGAGATAGACATATGCACTGTGCAACATAAAAGAGATGGAAGATGCCTTACTAGCTTGTACTATTATCGCGGTAAAAACACAAACATAACTTACCACTTGATTCTTTGACAGCGTTTGGTGACGATTTTATTATCGATTTGTTTTAACAATAAATATGAATATTTTTAAAGAATTATAAGTAAAAATGTAATGGTATATATATAGAAAGAAGCAACAAAAAAAAATCTCAAGCCGCTGGCGCAGCCAGGTCCGACACTCACTTATTTCCTCACTGGTTCTTATTTTATCTTATAATAATAATAGTAGGTTCCCAAAGCTTATGTGGCGGTTAAAGTTAGAGATGGTAAGTTCTTCATTTCGAAACCTCCGGCCAAACAGGTACTTATTTTAAGTATTAAATACTTGAGACTGAATCGATTTTAAAGTTAGCTGCACATTAACCGAAGATGAAACTTCCGAAGTGGGAGGATATTACCTTATGGTTAATATTAATTTCTAAGATTATCAAAGAATATAATGTATCCTTATTTATACATGTATAGCAATGTTCCACAGCAAAAATCGCGTCGAGGGATCTTTAGGAAGTGCACAACATTCATTCTAAATGTTATTACATTTTGTTATTAACTTTATTCCTACGTGTATTCGCAATTTTTTATTTTCTGTACTGTTGTATCTTATTGAATATGTCTTTTAATCTCATATTCAAATTCAGTACATAAAAATATGGTTAAAATGTAAGGAAGAATATTTGTTAAACACAGAGAAAGCAAATAGAAAAAGCCACGTTGCGTAGTCCGAGTCGTGTCGGTTGTATATTCGCTGCTCTAGAGTCATCTTCCTACCTTATTCAATTATGTAAAATGCGACTTTTGCTGCAATTCTCATGCATAATCTTTATATACATAAAAGGCAACTTATCTCTGTGTGGCTGTGTGTATGTCCGTATTAGCGCTTTTCACTCAAGAACTGCTGAACCGATTTTCATACCTTTTTTTTATTTATTTTTTTTTTTCTGTATATACATCATCTGATCATGTTTTCGTGTTTACCTTAATAAAACCGGTTCAGTAGTTCCAAAGTTATAGCAATATATGTGCGCGCGGGTGAAACGAAATCCATGTTTTCTGTTCATATTTAATGCATTTTCTTAAAATTTTCAGCGAAATATGTTTTGTCAGCGATGTTGGTACACGATTTATACACTAATAAGAACTAAAAGAATTTTTAAAATCTGTTCAGTAGTTCTAAAGATATAATTATATTAGTATGATAAAAAAATCATTTTTTCGGTGTACATTTAATGCATTTCCATGAATTTTAAAATCGATTCAGTAGTTGAAAAGTTACAACAATTATTACATTTTTCACTCGAGATCTGCTGATCCAATTTCCATGTGGATTTTTTCTATGTGTACCTACATCATCTGGTATTCCACTATGTTTTATTAAAATCGATTCAACAGGTCCAAAGTTATAATGAAATATGTGCGCGCATGTTAAACGAAATTCATGTTTTCCGTTAATTTTTAACGCCTTTTCTTGAAATTACCAACGACCACATAGGTTTCGTCAGCGGCACAGTTGGTACGCGACTCATACACTAATCATAATTGAAAGAATATGTAATATCTGTTCAGTATTTCCAAAGATATAATGATATTTGTGCGCGCAGATCTTACATAATCCATCTTTTCGGTTTGTAATCTTTTTCATGTTCTAATCGGTTTGTAAACTGAATTCATGTTTTTCTTTCATATTTAACACATTTTCTTGAAACTATCAATGACAACATATATTTCTTTAGTGGTATACTTGTTACAAGATATATACCTATATACTAATTAAAATTGAAATAATTTTTAAAATCGGTTCAATAGTACCAAAGTTACGACAATTTTACCAAGAAAGTCTTACTCTTTCTCAGTTTGAGTAAATGAGCAAGATTCAGTCGAATTCCTGAATTCCGTACGTTTTAACTTTAAAAGTTGGTGCATTAAAAATGTAATTGAGGGACACAAACCCACTAAAATTATGTAATGGAACACGCTTACAGGTGAAAAGTTCTAGGTGAAAGACTAGGTAGTAGAGACAACCATTATAACTGGTTGTGGATCAGGTGCAAATATGGTAATGCCTAAAATAACGATGAATACTACAATTTTACCATTTCATTTTAAGTGCCCCAATTTTCTGTCAGGGTTTGTTTTGCGATGACTATTAATAAGTCGTAGGGTCAAATCTTGAAGACAGCTGGTGTTAATTCCATGCTTCTCGCATAGGCAATTATTTGTAGCGTGGTTGCGTATCAGTTTTAGCAACACATTTTATCTGCTAGCCCCTAATGGTAAAACTAAAAAATTGTTTCTAAAGATGCTCTCAGCTAAGTAATCCACTTCAGTTTAATTCTGGCCTTTCACTTATTTCCAGTATTTCCAGGTCACCTAATTTCGAGTAGGTATGTTGGAAGATCAAAAAATAAATAAAATTAGGCTAATAATAACGAATTGTTCCCTAACAAGCATTTTTAACAGAATGATAACAAATACAAATAGAACAAATGCAATGTCTAAAGACACTATGCGTGTACGAATTGAGACAGAGACAAACTGATGTGTGTTGTGAATCTTCACACTTTTCAGGATTTCTTAGGTACCAAGTAAGTTAAGGTAGTCCGTTTGGAACCCCAATTGTTGAATACCTGCCGTTAGATAATAAAACCATAACCTAGAAGGCGAGTAAATAATATCACATAATAACAAATCATAGTTTATAAACCATGTATTTTATACAAGATACCCATTCGTAAATCACAAACTAAGTTAATTATAAAAATTAATAAACCGTAGTCTAGAAAAATTGTGGAACTCAGCACAACAAATATAATGCAACTGTTGAACGCCAGTGGATATATATCCGTAAGATATATATCCGTAATATATATTACGTGAGCGCCTCCCACATTTACAGCACCACAAGCTTTATGCGGCTAACTACCACATAAGCGTACTATATTTTTGCAATCTAACAGCATTTTTTATTTAAAAAAGAAACTACGTATTTTCCCCAGCCCTAATCATATCTACGATATGTACAATGTATCGATATATCTTTTAATACTTTAAATAAGGTATTAAATTAAAATCTTAATACTTAAATAAAAAAGCAAGTTACCTATTTCTTTTCGCTCCTGAATCTGTTGTTAAGGTGTTTTTATTTGATACCACATTACCACATAGTAAATCTTAAAAAACATAATTTTTTCTTCAACATAAAAATGCGATATTTTCCAAAATCATAATCTAATTAAAAAAGTAAAGAATTATTATATTTTGAATAACACATAAAAATCCATATTTTTCGACGAAACATTCTGGGACATAGGGAAAAATCGTGTGAATATATATATATATATATGTTAGCATCTAGCCTTCCACGAAGCCCTGTTACGTCACCATAAAATGTTATCTAGATGCAATCCTAATGATGACGACTCATTAACGACAATGATGACGGCTCATTACACTAATTGGTTTTTATAAAACACACGTAGAATTTGATAGAGAGATCAGATGTTTTCTTACGTTGTAAGAGTGAATACTTAATAAAATAGTCTGTGAACAACTTGAGTTTTATATAAACAATAAATCCCTTATTTGTTTACATCAGAAGTGGGATCGAGTCAACGTTTCTTCTTGTGAATGGGATTCATACACGTCTTAATAATATTTTGTTATTTTATTGGGGATCTTGCTTTGATGCATTTTTGCAGTGTTTTGTTTAAATTGTTAATTTGATGATTAAGTGACAAATAGTGATGTGATAAATAATTACTTGTGTGCGTTGTTTCGGATATTATTGAATTTAAGTTTTTGTGCTTGAACAGTTACAAAAGTTAATCATGCAATTTTGTTCATGAAAAACTTATTTAATCAATTTGCGAAGGCGAACGTTCGAATACGTTTCTGGTTGTGAATGGGAAAAATGGAACAAATGGGTATGAAAATAATATTTGTCTAAGATAGTAGTTTGAAAGTGAAAAACGTAAGTGATACGTGTCAATTATTGCCAATAATAAGTGATTATGGTGGAACACATTGGTGGAACTTCCACCTTGGAAGGAAAAAGAAACGTTTGAAAACGTTTTCCGACGTTTTCAGTTGAAAACACTTTTGCAGACTATAATTTTTCAGGTATTATTCGTGCTATCAAACTAGTTACGTCTGGTAAAGCTATTCCCTAATGGAATTTATACTTAGCGATTGACAACAGATTGAGGTTCAGTTAAGACAAAATAGCAAATGTATTGATGAAAATTATCAAAATGGACAAGCGTTGTTTATTTAGGGACAGACAACTTTCATACAGGAAAATCTTTAGATGATGAATAAAATGGTTCCAGTAATGAAGTAGAAATACAAAAAAAAATTGTCAGAGGTGACTAGCGGTATTCTGTTTATGGACAAATTGTATGAAGGTAATGGTTATAAAATGAGTAAAATGGTAAGAGAAGTTGTATTATTTTGGTTATGTGGCACGTATTAGTCGATGCTTACTGAAAAGGTTAAACAACGAACGAGACAAACGATAAAAATTAGTCATGAGGATTGAAATTTGATAGTTGAAGTTGATAATTGTATTAGAGTTTTAAAACTTAAGATACCCTATTTTGATATGTGAGTTTTGAGTTTAGAGATCTAGGTTCTGATGATTGAGTTTACACTTTGATAAGAATTAGAAATTTGCATTAGGCAGATCTAATTATAAAATGACAAACGGCAGCTTTCACTGATATTAGAATTGCGAAATACGAGATTTACCTTTTATGTTTTTACATACGACCATTAGATGGCAAGATTGAAATGTGTCATTGCTATATTCGTAAAATTTGACATTTGTTATTGTGAAATCGGTGGCAGCTTATAAATTGACAGAGTAGTTTGTTGACAGCGTAGAAGTTGAAATATTCTAGCATGAATTTGGATAAAGTACGTTCAAACTAATAGTAAGGGCTGAACTACACTACAAGATGCAAATAAATTTTCCGATAGCATTGCAAGGCTAAAATAAAGGATAAACGAAAGATGGTATGGAAATTTGGCACCAAATAATAAGAGAATAATGAGGTATGCTATTTCTAATTCGTTCTTGGTAATTTAGAAATTTTGCATAAAGACTTAACAAGGTAATTCAAAGAGTGTTATTATTATTGTGAGTATTTTAAAAAGAAAAGGTTTTGAAATTTCAGAGAACTAGCTTTTACAGAGTTACATGAATGTTAAATTTTTAGTTCTTCCAGGTTCAATAATACAGGAGTACCAAGTTGCGTCTGTAACTGATGTGGTGGTTGTGGATACACAGATAAATATAGGCAAGATAAAGGTGTCGAAGGTGTCTCGTAAGGTGTCAAATACGCCTTGGCCTTAAGTTTGTACTAATGATACACATTTGATGAAAATGCCAATATAAAGAGAGAGAGAGAGAGATAATTTAAAATTAATGCACATTGCTTGCGCAGATCTTTTGATACAGTTATTGCAGGTTTTAGTGCCAGGAGATAAATTCATTAAATTTGTTCTTTATTCCTTGGAGAACTCCAACAAGGACTAAAATAGTGGGAATCGTGGTATTCTACTTAATTTTACTTGTTTTGACAATGCGCTTGATAACAGACAAAGTCGCAGTTTACCTGAAATAGAAAATGAAATGATCTGAAGAGAAATAAAAAAAAATGTCAGTATGATCGAGCGGTATATAGAAAATTCAATTGGTCTTGAATATCACAATACAAAAAAACAAACACAGGTACGACACCTTTGCAACTGCTCCTGGGAGTAGATAATTCCAGCCCTTTGATTCAAGCCCTTTTGCGCGATTTTTCGCAGGATTTAACACCATTACGGAATCGACAACTTGATCGCGAAAGAGTTGAGAGAACAATGAGAGATAATCGTGGCTTTGAAAACGCTAACTGAAAAAGCCGAGATACTTTACAGTTTTCGCTGGGAGATTTTGTGCTGATACATAGGGATTTCAAAATGCACATCAGTAAAAACAGAGTTTTTGGGTCCCTATGAAGTACTTAAATGCTTAGATAAAGGTCGATACGAGTTGACGAAAGTTGGTACGAAGATCATCAGTAAGGCAGCAAAGGAACTATTAAGACGGTGGCCTGCCAGTTGGGTGGTGTGCTGTGATATGAAATACCTCATCGAAATGTTGGAATCTGATGAGTCAGATAACTTTCAATACTAAGTATTAGTTGATCAGTTGTATTTTGTCTTTTTAGGGTGGTTGGATTACCACTGGCAGATTAGTCAGTTTCTGGGATAATAAAGTAGAAACTGGTCTAATACTTGATCTCTTACGGCCAGAGTTGTGCCGTTGGAGGAGATTTCTCAACATTAATCGTTTTATTTTTTAGAACAACAGCCCTCAGACTTTTTACAGCATTCGAGATCTGCAGACCATGTTCCTGGAAAAGACTAGAAAATGATATCGAGCAACGCTCCGACATCAGACAGATGGTGAAGTTTTACTGTTGTGCCGATTCCGACGGCTATGTCCAGGCGGCGCTTCGAGAGCGGAAGCTATCCGTTATGAAATTGGAGAAAAAGTAGTAGTAGAGGACATACAAATGACCGGTAGCGGCAAGTTGGGGGCCAAGTTTCTAGGGCCTTATGAAGTTTTGAGTGTAAGGGCGAACGATCGCTATTTATTGAAGCGCTTAAACCATACGAAGGTAACTGATTATGTTGAGAAGAACTAGAATGGTAAGAGACATTTTATGGCTTTGATAAAACGATAAGGCACTGAGTATGAAGCAGCGACAGTCACTGAGCTTGTTGAGTACCACAAGACACACTGGTCGTTTTTGCTTTGTGAAGGCACTGAGTATTAAGAAGCGACAGTCACTGAGCTTGTTGGGTACTGTAGACAATCTGTAATGAAATAAACTGATGGATAGTTGAGTTGAGAATTGATAGCTTGTCGAGTACCGCAAGACACACTGGTCGTGCTGAGGGCAGTTGAACGATTAGGGACCAACTTGCCAGTTGAGAGCAGTTGAATGGTCAGGGATCGTCTCTGCCAGCTGAACGATAAGAGAAGACCGTCTCTGCCAGTTAAGAGCAGTTGAACGGTCAGGTATCGTCTATGTAGGTTAAGATCATCTGCATGTAGATTGAATGAGGGCCCTCGAATGTGGTGTGGATCTTAAATGGTCAATGGTGTGAATCTTAAATGATCAGGGATCTTAAATGGTCAGGGACCTTAAAAGGTCAATTAAATTGGACCTTAAATCTTTTCTAATCTTTTTGAAGACTTTCAGACAATTCTAAGGCTTACATGATCATCCCCTGTTGTCATCTACCACATCATCATTTACCAGATATTCGTCTACAGAAAGGACGTGAGGACACGCCAGGAGCAGGACGGGCGTGTTAGCATCTAGCCTTCCACGAAGCCCTGTTACGTCACCATAAAATGTTATCTAGATGCAATCCTAATGATGACGACTCATTAAAGATAATGATGACGGCTCATTACACTAATTGGTTTTTATAAAACACACGTAGAATTTGATAGAGAGATCAGATGTTTTCTTACGTTGTAAGAGTGAATACTTAATAAAATAGTCTGTGAACAACTTGAGTTTTATATAAACAATAAATCCCTTATTTGTTTACATATATATGTATATAAATATATAAATATATATGTATTTTCAAAACTTTTCTCTTTAATCCTGTAGTTAAGCTTTTATTTGCTACCACACTCACAATTAAAAAAATATATATTAAAAAAAAAAAACTACTATTGTGTAAAATGAATAATACGTACAGAGAAATTATTTTCAATCAAACTATATTCAGTATTATTTTCAATAATAAATAATATAAAATCTACAAAATACGGTCAAGAATCCATTTTATTCATTTTACATTTAAAAACTACACTTATGAAGACATATTAAATTTAGTTCAGAACCTAAATACGTCCTGACACTGGTTATGATACACCGTATTAGATATATTTCGTATAAGAAGTTTACGTAATAATACATTTATAATGTTCTTCATACACCGTATTAATTAAATATTAAATCTGTTTCACAAAAATATTTTTTGTCAACTCTTGGCGGTGAACTTTTAACTTTCTTCGCAAAAAATTACATCTCACAAATTTAATATAAAAATTATGCAAAAATCTGTAACAATGTCCATTTTGTTTAATAAAGGTCTAATCCTTTTCACAAATAAACCCTTGTCCGACGAGAACAAATGCCTAACGTTTGTACCAGTTCAGACAAGCGTACACTTCCGTTCATTCAACGAAAAAATGAATTATGACCAGACATTTTTTTATCATTATGCAAATTAATAAGAATCAATATTTTTTCAGCGAAATGCGTAGGTAAAAATATGGATTTTGTAATTTAAATCAAATTATTGTTTTTCGATTTAATAGTTTAGAACACAAATGGAAAAATTCGAGTTGTATGTCATGCAGTTATCTTCGTGGGAAATTTTACAGGTTAATCCTTGTTTTTAAATTATATATTTTTTTTTCTGAAAATTAGATTTCTCATATCAAAAATTATTTTTCACAGTACTATTCATGAGAATTAAAAAATAGTTTTACAATAATAACCCCCGAGCAACAGCCTCTCGAGAAAATAGCAGACAGAAGACTCGAAAAGTGTTGGTTTGCTTTGAGTTATTTTCGAGGTTGCATTCTAAAACAATTAAAATATATTTAACTTAAGAATCATAAAATTCCATTATTGCGTCGTTCAAATATTTCGGATAAATTTCGTACAATTTCACATAATTCCGCATTATTAGTTCTGGGAGCTGGGGAACATGAGTAACACTAAGACACTTTTTAGGGTTTTGTAGGTATGATAAAACAATCCTTATAACGTCACTGATGTGTCTGTCTGTCTGTCTATCGGTCTGTCTGTCTGTCTGTCTATCGGTCTGTCTGTCTATCGGTCTGTCTGTCTGTGTGTCTATCAGTTTGTCTGTCTGCGTATCTGTCTGTGTGTCGGTCTCTCTGTCTATCTGTCTGTCTGTCTGTACGGTAGAAGTTGTAGCCAAACGGCTGAACGAAAAAAAATGGTATGCTTGTACAGCTCTTTGACCCACATATGGGAAAACTATCCTTATAACGTCACTGATGTGTCTGTCTGTCTATCGGTCTCTCTGTCTGTGTGTCTATAAGTCTGTCTGTCTGTGTGTATGTCTGTGTGTTTGTCTGTTTGTCTATCTGTATGTACGGTAGAAGTTGTAGCCAAACGGCTGAACGAAAAAATTTGGTATCCCAGCAAACATTCAACTAACGGCCGAATGCTGGCAAACTGCTTTTATGCTGGTAAATTACTGGCACCAAAAGTAAGTGCAACGCCAGTATTAATAATGTACTTCACATTTGTATTTCGCATTCCGCCTATACGAAGTACTTTACCAGCATTTTATAAGCACTCTTCTTCACTCATACTTTTTACTTAAAACCATCAAAAATAAATCTTGTAACTAATGCGATTATTTTGCACTTTACCGTTGCTGGGCCAGCAACTGATACATCAATGGGTCAGTAACGGCCCCGGGGACACCGGGGTACTGGCCCATTACTTTCAATGCCGGGGAGTATGTGCTTTACCAGTACTGGCCCGTATAAAAATGTTTGCTGGGATGCTTGTACAACTCTTTGACCTAGATATGGGAAAACTATTGAGAGTTCCAAAAACACATCGCGGAAAAAATATTAACACATATGTATTCAACAAAAATTTACATATTTTTCATCTTTAAATTTTGACAGGGGTATCAAATGAAACCTCTTAATACGTGGATAAACCAATAAATTTTAATTTTTGATAAATCAATTTTTTTATGGGATTTTCAACAAAACTGTGTCAAAAAACTTTTGTCCCTACCCTATTACCTAGAGGAAATTTTTGATAATAATTAATTGTTACTACCTAATAATTATTTTGAAAGATATCGAATTTTTCGAAACCGTGCTTACAATATTTACCTGACTGACTGAAGAACTGGGTAGCTATAGCTGGGTAGCTTGATACGAGCGTATCTAGTAATGAAGTACGGTTGTAAGTCTCTAGATAGAAGCACGTGGATAGAAGCAAATTATTTTTTAATTGTTACACGTATATTACTATACATCAGGTAGAGCCAGCCAATGTGATAAGCGGTTTATTAATACTTTTGGTTTTTAAAAGCCTAAGTGTTGAATGTGTGAATAGAGAGGCCAGATCCTCCACGTAGGTGTTATCTACACATGTGCAAACATTCATAAGACCGCCCTCTACTAGAATTTAAACTAAATGCCGCTCGTATCCAAATGTTCATAAGCCCGCTCTTTACTAGAAGCATTCCTCGCTTTTGCGCGGGGCACACTTTGAAAATCCGCGCGCGGTGATCCTAAGGGAGGTCTATGTATAGTAGTCCTTATTTTGAGAAAGAGGGGAAAAAATTATCATATTATTAAAGAAAATTACGTATTTATAAATCATTTGAACAACATTAATAACATTAAGTATTAACGGTCTCTAATTATTAAATAAAAAATTATTATTTATTTATTTATTTTTTAACATTGTTGTCCATGTTACCCCGAGTAGGGACCTGTCTTCCTTTGGTAGAAGCTCGCATTTCGTCGTTCGTATTATTCTTAGCAAGAGTGTCTCTCGCGTATTTGCTATTGAGTTAGTTCTTATTAGAGCAGGGGTGTAGTGGTGCCAGGGCGCACCAGGGCGCTACCCCGATACTTTTTTTGAGCGGCAGTGCGCCGCCCTGGCACTGTTCTTAGTTCAATAACCAATACATTTATTTTACTTAAAACGTAAATATTATCGTTTTCGTTTGCGTACAATTCGGTTGGCCAACAATGTACATTTATGCCAACAATGAATGTGACAGTTGTCTTGGTTCTCAAAGTTAAAGCCTCGCAAAACGTCGTTGCACGTAATACAGGATAACACAGCAGAAATATACTGCAACCAACTGGACGAAATGATACAAAAACTTAAAGAAAAACAGGCAGGTTAGGTTAGACCAGTGGTTCCCAAACTTTTTCGGTCCCGGGCGCCCTTAATGTATTAAGATTATCCCGCGGCGCTCCAAGTCAAGCAATGAGAGCCGTAGCAATTAGTTTCGGCGCCCTTGGCAAATGAAGTAAATTGATAAAATTTACTTCCCCAAAAGCAAATGAAGAGCAAAAAAAAAGTCCTCACCTCCCAAATTCAAGTGAAAAGCACAAAAAAAGGTCCTCATTTCCCAAATTCAAGTGAAGAGCAAAAAAAAAGGTATTAGAGATGTACCAGAAAGTTGTATCCGTATCCGTGAATATCCACAAGAAAAAAACATATCTGTATCCGCCGATTTTTTTGCGGATATAATACGGATATTTTTATAAATAACAGCGTTCTGTTAACATTTATTAATAAAATATGTTTTAAAATTATAGTTTAAAAATAAATACGACTTTTTAATACTAAAGCTATTTTAAATAATATTTAAACTGTTTTGGGAGGTTTAAGGGTTAAAAATAAGACAATAATAAATTTACAAAATTTTATTACAGAGATATAAACAATGTTTACAACGATTTTTATTAGAAATTCAATCAAGTTTTCATTTTCAGAAATATGCTCGTCGAGCACCCTTGAAAAAATTATTATTTTTAAAAATTAAGAATATACATTCTTTAATTTATTTTAATTTATATTTCTATAAATTAGTCAATAATTATTAAAAACGAAAATAAAAATACTAGAATTTTTAATAAAAATAGTTTTTCTATTTTCATTCATAAGAGAGTAATTATGAAACTGAATTGAGTGTTATAATGAGTTTCGTTATGACACTTAACAGTTTATTTCATTAAATTGGTAAAATTGGTACAACAACCTACAAATTTTATAAAACATAATTAAATATAATACAAATTGAAACCACATGAGTTTACAAAATAGTTTTTCTTACAATACATATAATTGAACAAACAATGCAGTTAAGAGATTACATTATTCACTATTAGCAAGCATGGTGTAAATATTCCTGTATACTATAAAAACAGTTAGATAGTAAAAAATGTCTAAATTTTAATTTAATGTTTGATTATATAATGCAAATTTACTATGTTAAAGGGCATCAAAATGCAAAATAGAAAAATTTGTATAAAAAACTCGTTGCATAATGCTTTTTGCATGGCCACTAGAAAACTCGTCACATTGCAACTCATTTTCTAACTTCGACGCGTGCGGCTAAATCTTGCCGTATGAAACTTATGTTTTAATAAAATTTTATAAATTTATTATTATTTACCTTAATAAGAAAAAAGTTGTATTTATTCTGTAAACTATAATTTTAAAACAATTTTTATTAATACAGGTTAACAGAACATATTTATCCGTATCCGCGGATATTCTACACAATAATCCGTCTCCGTATCCACGGATATAAAATTATTATGATCCGGCACACCTTTGTGTGAAATTATCCATTCATATTTCTTTAGTTAATTAAATTTAATAGTAATTCACCTGGTTTAAATGTTCTATCGCTTAACAAATGGCCATGGACATATGGCTGACAGATATTTTCGTTTCATATTGTAAAGCCTAGTTTATAGTATATATCAGGTCGTCAAGGATGAAATTTGTAGTTAGTAATATTGCCAACTTTAACAGCTTATTATTTGATATTGTCTTGATATTTACCGTTCTGTTTTTTTTTTTTTTTTTTTGGAACGTTACACATCTCGCCTGTTTAAAGAAATCATTGTATGCTCTAAAAAATATCAAGATCTTTTTTTTTAAATTAATTTTGTTGAAAATGGAACTACAGCATCGCAGACCGCGCGACACATTCTAGTGTATTTGGCTCTAGTGTTACTACGCAGCAGACAATATCAAATTGGTTCCCCAAATTTCGTAAAGGTAACTTACAAACCAAACAAAAAAACCTGGCTCATCATTCACAGCAATATACTGCAACCAACTGGACGAAATGATGCAAAAACTTAAAGAAAAACAGCTTAGATTGGTCAACAAATCGACTCCTATCTTATTGTATGATAACGCTAGACCACACACTGTACAAATGACTGTGGCCAAACTACAGGAATTGGAGTTGAAACTTCTTCATCATCCTCCATACTCACCAGACCTAGCCCCCACTGACTAACACTTATTCCGCACTTTGGACAAGTTTTTAATAGGAAAACAGTTTAATTCCGACAATGCCGTAAAACTGGCCTTCCAGGAATTCATTGACTCTCCTTCGCTAGGATTTTATACCACCGCCCTGAACAACCTGCCGCTTAAATGGCAAAAGTGTATAGACAATATGGGTACATACTTTGATGAATAAAATAATTCCTTATATTTGTAAGTTATCAACCAACTTTGCTTTTTTTTCTACAAATTTCATCCTTGACGACTTAATACTATGGATACATAAGAATAAAAATTACACTACTCTCTTTGTCCTGTTTATTATAAACAAATGTTTTGAAGGGTCAAACCCATAGGTATGCGTTATGTTATGGAATTATTATAAATCAGGCTTAACCCTGGTTTGCATACAAACTCATTCACATGTTCTAACAGGCAATATTATTTATTTAATATAAATACAAAACAACCGTACACTACACATATTGATTAGTTTTTTTTTTTTTTTTTCAACATATATACAACTTAGATTTGTCTTGGAGGTAGCACTTTGTTTTTTACTTGGATTATTACTACAACACCAGCCAGCTATTTCATAGTTAACACAATACTGCGAAATCTTGCATAACTTACATTAAATACTGGGCGGTCAAAAGTTGAATTTATATCCGCGATTTTTGTTTGGTTTAATTGTGGCAACTCATTGCAAATTTGTTATGAAGTAATTCAACAACACTAATTTTATCTTACTCCAATAATAATCCGAAAGTTTATGAGAAATAAACTAAAATAGCCGCTATTGGTTCGAAGAAAATTCACAAGTGGTTCATCAGCGACTTATTACACCCTTGCATAGTGACATTGTTCAGAGGCGTACCGAGATGAAATGGTGCCCATGGCAAAAAAACAATAACAAAAAAAAAGGAAACCGACACCCGAGCGATGAAAAAAAAGCACATCTTAAAATGGCATCCGTATCACACCACGCGCCCCTTCAAAATACGGCACCCATGGCATGCCACAATCCAATTAATTTTACAGTTAACCTTAGAAGCGGTGAAATCGTCTGGCCGCCAAAATCTCTATATTTAACTACTTTAGATTTTTTTATTCCGTGGGTTAATTTAAATGACGTCTCAATACTAACTATGCAACGTCGATTGAACAACTAAAAACAATATTCGTGCAACAGTAGTTGAAATATTGCCTGAAGTTTGTGTAAATGTTCTTGAAAGAGTTTTGTATGGCATCAAATAATTGCAAGGACAAAACAAGTATTTGTCTAAAAATATTTATTATTTAGTATTTAATATGTGCAGAAGGTTGTACGGGTGGCGGACATAAATGATACAACTAGATCTAGTTGACCAGTTTCGAAATATTTTATTTATTTCATCAGAGCTGATCAAAATGTACGGTCATTGTAAGATAGTAAAATATTGAAATTAAACATTAGTCGAAAGTCATAATGTCAAATAAGAAAAAAATAAATAAAATTAGTCAGTAGTTAAAATATAAATAAATAAATAAGAAATAAATAAATAAATAGTAAATAATTAAACTAAAAAGGTTTACAAAATATTAACTGTGGCAATGAGGCAGTGTCCAGTTCACCACACTTTCGGCGACATCTTATATTATAACTTGTGTGCTACGTAATTAATATTTTGTAAACCTCTTTAGTGTATTCATTTATTATTTATTTATTTATTTATTTATATTTTAACTACTGACTAATTTTATTTATTTTTACTTGCCCGACCTTAATATATAAGGGGCAAGTATTGTAATCGCGAAAATTTTCGATGTCGAGATTTTGACGGATGACCACGTTTCATGGTCCAGGGAATCCAAAAAACCTATTTTCGAAGTGCCGTCCGTATGTGTGTGTGTGTGTGTGTCTGTCTGTCTGTCTGTCTGTCTGTGTGTATACACGATAACTCAAAAACGGTTTAACTTAAAGAGTTCGTTCTGGTACTAAAAAATTCTCCTATTAAATGGGAAGAACCCTATTGTTTTTTATGAAAATCAGTTGACTAGAAATGGGAGTTTACTTGTGTCGATTTTAATATTTTTGCGAATATTTAGCAACAGAAAATATTTCGAAAAAATTTATTGAACAAAAGTTACTATAAATGCAATAACTAATAACTTTTATTTGAGATGTTTTTTGATAAAACGAAAAATTTCGAAAATTTTTTGTAAAATTATTTAAAATTTTTCCAAGTCTCAATTTTTTCATACTTATATGTAACGTTTCCATGGTCATGATAATTAATTCGTAACTAGTAAAGCAAGCCTTGGACAAAAATTTGTATAGAACATAATTTGATGTATTTTTGAAGATTTATCTAAATATTTAAATTTTTTTTTTTTTTAATTTACATTTTTTTTTAAATATTTTTTTTATGGGAGGGCAAGTCTAGCGGAGGTTTCCCTTCGCCACTGGTTTATTATTTGACATTATGACTTTCGACTAATGTTTAATTTCAATATTTTACTATCTTACCATGACCGTACATTTTAGATCAGCTCTGATGAAGAAATTAAATATTTCGAAACTGGTCAGCTAGATCTAGTTGCATCATTTATGTCCGCAACCCGTACAACCTTCTCCACATATATTCACTTATGCCTGGGCCACACTTGCGTTATAAGCTTCGCCGATAATTGCGCGTTATATAAGTTCGTGGTAAACTACATCTATCGTTATCGTGCTAAAGCGCAACTTGTGGCCATACCTGCGTTTTCGCCGCTATACTTTATTTACGTTGAAAAAATATCGGACGAAATGACAGCTGTGGCACTGTATTATTTAAGTGCCTGGAATATAATAATATCCATCATAACTGCATCCTAAAATTGTTTTTTACATTTAATTTTACAAATTCAAACATAATCTTACCTGATTTTGACACAAATAAGTTGTAAAGAAATATGTATAATGTGTCTGGTGGCGCGCATTGCTAATATTGTGAATGCAAACCGATAGTAGCTGGCTACATTAGCGTTTATGTCACGTTAAACCGAAGTTTAGCGACGATAGATGCAGGTGTAGCCCAGGCATTAAGCTACGTACACACGGGATAGATATCTAGCTTATAGTTTTGTGACGGTTGGGGAATTTATGTACTGGCCATTTTATTCGTCTTGCCCTACGTTGTGTTTTTAGGATTATTAAGTCGGTTCGTTCTTGGAGCGGGAAGCTATGTCTACAAAGAAACGCCGGGACACATTCAAATCAAATAGTTTATTAATGGTCTAGTCATTCAGAAAATAGTACAAACGTGTTTATAATGCGTCTGATTGTGATGGCTGTAAGGTAAATTTAGATTAACACATTTATAGTGATAACGTAAATTTCTACTCCAATATTACTATCAAATCTATATTTCCAAACTAAACATGCGGTTCATATCATGCCATATCATTGTTAAGCTCACTAGTGCTATCTAGGATCTTATATCTAGTAATTTGCAATCACTAATGTGTTGTTGTATCACCTAACCGCTGCTGAATGCGCAAAACGGTGTCTTGGGCGAGATTCGACGGACGGGTCTGCTACCCGCCAATACAGTTTTGTTGGGTCTGTCAACCCTTCGGTGTGTGTGTATGGGTTTCTACGGTTGTGAATCGTAGAGAACCGATCAAGCGTCGCGGGCCCCTACGGTTGTGAGGCGCAAGGCCCCGGATAAACCCAATAATTCCAAAGTGTCTGAGAACAGGCGTCGCTAATCCAGCGAGCGATGTTCCAACCTCGAATCCACAGAGAAATTACTTGAGTTAACGGGTTAAACACGGGCGTCGCGGACACGCGAAACATACGGGCCGCTCACTCAATAATTCCAACGTGTCTGAGAACAGGCGTCGCTAATCCAGCGAGCGATGTTCCAACCTCGAACCCACAGAGAAATTACTTGAGTTAACGGGTTAAACACGGGCGTCGCGGATACGCGAAACGTACGTACCGCTCACCCAATAATTCCAAAGTGTCTGAGAACAGGCGTCGCTAATCCAGCGAGCGATGTTCCAACCTCGAATCCACAGAGAAATTACTTGAGTTAACGGGTTAAACACGGGCGTCGCGGATACGTGAAACATACGGGCCGCTCACCCAATAATTCCAAAGTGTCTGAGAACAGGCGTCGCTAATCCAGCGAGCAATGTTCCAACCTCGAATCCACAGAGAAATTACTTGAGTTAACGGGTTAAACACGGG
This sequence comes from Liopterus haemorrhoidalis, assembly GCA_963971575.1. Lineage (NCBI taxonomy): Eukaryota > Metazoa > Arthropoda > Insecta > Coleoptera > Dytiscidae > Liopterus > Liopterus haemorrhoidalis. Next base: position 124,859,663 of record OZ020611.1, read on the forward strand.
CGTCGCGGATACGCGAAACGTACGGGCCGCTCACCGAATAATTCCAAAGTGTCTGAGAACAGGCGTCGCTAATCCAGCGAGCGATGTTCCAACCTCGAATCCACAGAGAAATTACTTGAGTTAACGGGTTAAACACGGGCGTCGCGGATACGCGAAACGTACGGGCCGCTCACCCAATAATTCCAAAGTGTCTGAGAACAGGCGTCGCTAATCCAGCGAGCGATGTTCCAACCTCGAATCCACAGAGAAACTACTTGAGTTAACGGGTTAAACACGGGCGTCGCGGATAGGCGAAACGTACGGGCCGCTCACCCAATAATTCCAAAGTGTCTGAGAACAGGCGTCGCTAATCCAGCGAGCGATGTTCCAACCTCGAATCCACAGAGAAATTACTTGAGTTAACGGGTTAAACGCGAAAGGAGTCAAGATTTTACCTACCAGCAGTTAGTATCTGAAACCAACTGCCCCCCCGTTCTCAAACTTCAAGATTATATACCTCAAATCTAGACAAAGAACTGGTCTTCTCTCTCTCTCCAATTTTCATAAAAACTTGTACATAATACAGATCCCAGGCATGGTTAATAATTTCTTTCAATACAGACCTATTAATGACTATTTGACACATTTGGGTTGTAACCCTCACAAAAAATGGTTTCTTAGAATTTTATGTTAAACATTAGACATATTAAAAATAAATACTAATAAATATATCAATCAGTGAACAGATGTAAAATGTCACCCTTGCGGTCAATATTTTATAACGCCTACTTATCTAGTTTTTGTGTGTATCCCTTTTGAGAAATCCGACACCCTGTGCTCGAACATCTGGTACCAGGTATAAGAATCTTAAGTTAATCTGTTTCAGTTAAAACTTTGGAATGCGTAATAAATGATAAAAATGAAAAATAAAAAATTAAATGGGGTACCAGTGACCGTACCATCACAGTTTTTACTATAGGTATAGTAAACTAGTATATATGGTATGTTCACATGAGCTCTAGTTATAGTCAGCTATACGCAAAATTTTACTATCCTATAGTCGAACTATACGCTATACAAAAATATTACTATACATGTGGACCACACGAGAAGGAATCAAAACTAGACGTATAGTATATTTGTAAGGTTGCTATAGTTGAATTTTGAGCGTACATCAATTTGTTGGTTGAAATGTTTGTGGAAAAAAAAAGATTGCCGCTTGTCTTGTAGTTATTATAAACCACAAAAGAATGGTGGCAAGAAGAAAGAAAAGGTCTGTTTGGACAAAACAATGGATTGTGCTAATTAAATTACTTATTCTTCATTTTTTGACATTTTCTTTTGTATTTATAAATTAATTTGTATTCTTAATGTATGGTATTAATATGTAATTATAATATATAGTTTATAATTATTCAACAAAAATAAAAGCAAACTTGTACAACAGAATAATAAAATATTAATATTTAGAACCTTCACTTTTGTTGTTTAAACCAGGGGTTCTTAAACTTATGTAGTCCGAGGACCCCCTCTTGAAAAACATTTTTTTTTGCAGACCCCATCCTAACCCTAGGCATTTAACGTCGTTCTTGAGACTTAATTTCTGACTCAATAATCTCATTCCATTAGGCACTAAGCTGTAATAAATATTGGTAAAAATGTATCACTGGTTATTTTTATAAATGGTTTTGCGCATTTATAGAGATGAACATTTTTATTAGCATATAGGATAAAAAACATAAAATGAATTAAAATAGTAGTAAAAAGAATAAAAAAAATACAAATTATAATACGTTAAACTCATACAAACATTTCTTTGTCAAATATTGGTCAAATTAGACTTATTGTTTAGTTATGTCAATAACTAGTTAGGTAACGACAAATACAAAAAGTCTTGACCATGTAGGATTCTTATTAAATGAGTTATTTGAATAAAACCGAAAAGTTGGGGGATGTAAAGTTAATGTCAAAATTGTTTCGCGGACCCTAGGTTAAGAACCGCTGGTTTAAACCAATGCATGAATAACGTCCACTAGTTCACCTACTTGCCGCTAGGGAAAAAGTACGTAGAAAAACCGCCAGAGCCAGAGCTATCAACTATCCTCTATCCATTCTTGTTGGTATAGCTGCAAGTTTTCGTATAGTCTATAATGAGGGTGTTCACACGGGGATAGTTTTCTACTATACTATAGCTAAAAAACTAGCGTACGTAGTTCAACTATACGAATAGTTTTGGACTATACGAAACGGTCACACAGCTATAGTAACACTATAGCAGAACTATACGCTATTTTTCTATCCCGTGTATACGTAGCTTTACGGACACGACCAACTCCACATTAGTATTTAATATATAGGAATATAGGAATTATTTTAAATAAAAGCTGAAAAGTTATTTTTTGCCACCCTGCATATTAATAGATCTGTCTGCAGACAGAAGACTCTTGTAAAGCGCCGACATTTAATGCAGTGGGCTCATTCCACAATTCTTCATTGGAACGATGATATAACATGATTTGACTAATGTTTATAAGATAAATAAAAGCTGTTATTTTAGTAACATACGTAAAAATGAGTAAAAAGACTTTACATTTATTTATCTCAAAGAAATGTGAGGTTTTATGGAATTTATCGAGGTTTCAAAGTAATGATAAAATAAACTATATAAAACCAAATTGGACTAGATCCAAACTTCATATCAAATAATTAAGTGTCTATCCAATTTATTGCAGAGTTCAAGTCTATGATGTGCGGTAACTGGTAGACTAAACGATATATTTTACGGCAAAAAAATCTATATGAAACCCCAAACATAAAGCTTGAACCTTTGGTATTCTTGGAGGTCGTCACTTATCATAGAAACAAAAAAAAAAACATTAGGGAATTATAATTAGATCAATGCACGGATAAAATTTGCGATACCCGCATCCGCACCATATACTTACATAATTTTAAAAATAAATAAATATATCCATATCTATATTCTTAAATTTATCTATATTCGGTTAAAAAAAATTATGTGAAGTGTGAATTTTCACACATTTCAGGATTTCGCAGGTATTTAGTAAGTGAATAATGATTATTTGGAATGCCAAAACAAATTTTATGTTAAAATATTAATTTTTTTATTAATTTTAATTCGAATGCCTAATACCATTATGTAAGTTTCTAAATACGTGCAGTATTTTTTTTCTATATATATATATAGCAAGGTTCAATAAAATTTTGAAAAAATTCCTCTTAGATATATAATCTAAAAATATTAAGTGAAGGCGGAATGCTGAGTGTGTAGGACACAATTTGCTTTGTAGTATTCACTGTAAAATGAACAATATTTTAAACATAATTTTTCATCTCTTAATCTAAGAGCTTTAAAAACAAATTTTATGTTAAAATATTTTTATGTTAATTTTAATTCGAGTGCCTAATAGGTTTCTTAATATGTGCAGTATTTTTTTTATATAGCAAGGTTCATTAAAATTTTGAAAATTGCGCCTATGGCTTCATTGGTTGTTTCTAGTCATAGCTCCTCCCTTTGATTTCGTGTAATTCAAACAGAATTAAATTATAATTTCAACAATTTCCACTGGTTAATAAATTTACGCTTTTTAAATGCAACATTTGCCAAAATATAACTAGAATTTTGAAAAAATAACTTAAACAAAATAAAAATGCAAAAAAAAAAATAAAAAATAATATTGTCTTTTCTCGTGGGATTCGAACTCATTTTCTTGGGCAGAACGCTAATTCCGTAACCATTGCACCAAGACACACTTACAATCTAGTGTGTTATATAACTATAAGTTTTCAACATTATTAGCAAAAAAAACACAAAAAATGCTTTTTTTTCCAAAAACATAATCTGATCAAAAATTCCTGTTGTACTATTCCGGTTCACACCAATGTACATTACTTAGAATTTTTTCAGATTTTTAGTTTAATCCATCTGGGCTACAGGGTGAGGGACAAAATTTTTTTTGCACAATTTTGGCAGAAATCGCTTCAAAATAATTTATTTTGCAAAAATAAAAATTTGATCGTTAATCCACGTACCAAGGGCTTTTATTTGATACCCTACTCAGAATTTTAAAAAAATATTTTTTTTTTCGATGAGTACATATTTGTTTATATTTTTAGGGGGATATGTTTTTTAGATGTTTTAGTATTTTTCCTATGTGCGGTTCAAAGAGTTGTATAAGCATGCCAAATTTTAACTCTCTAGCTTTAGCCGTTTGGCTACAATTTTTACCGAACAGACAGACAGACAGACAGACAGACGACAAAATGACGGTATAAGGGTTTTTTGGTCATACCTACAAAACCCTAAAAATGGTTAACCGCTATATTTCCCAAAGTTTTATGATAAATTTAAAAACACCGGTTTTCATAAAAAAAATTAAAGTTACTTCATTCATGTGTTCAAATAATATTTAAAGGGACTTTGGGGTCTATTCTGTAACCAAGCTGTTAATTTTAACACGGTGTTAAAATTTAAAAGTCACATTTTAACACGTTTGCTATTCTGTAAACATGTATCTTGTTAAAAAATTAACAGATGATGTTAAAAACAGCTGTTAAACTAAAAAATTTAAAGTTATCTAAACAGGTGCCTTTAAAATTAAACATCATGTTTATTTTGACAAATGGCATGAGCAGGCCTTTGGTTATTGGTTATTTACTAAATGAAAATAAACGGGAGAAAAAAGGAAGCTAAGAAACTCATTTTTAGTGAATGCATCAAATATCAAAATTACCTAATGTATCTGTTTTAGAAACGAATTAGGGTTATTTAATAGAAGACTTCGAGATACGGGTAATCCATTTGAACTTCCTGATGTCAGATTTGTTAAATTGTTTCGATTAAATAAAGTTGCTGTACAGCAGGGCCGGATTGAGGGTGAGGCGAGTGCGGCACTTGTCTCAGGTGATCAGTGGAAAAGGGTGCCAAATTAATGTAAAAATAATAATCAATAAGAAGACAAAATAAAGGAAAAACTAACTTTAATAATTAATAATGTGTCAAAATTAAAACTACTGATCCAGATAGCGAAATGTAATTTTGTAGTAAGGACCTTTGTTTTAAGGTCATCACTTAAGTCCATTCTACATTATACTTTTTTCAATACTATCCAACTCTGACGTCATTTCAACTTTTGATACTACAGAATATACTGGGGGAAAAAAATAAGAGACAGTGATAAATTTAAATCTTCCATCTCTTATTACTTTTCATTGCCAACTTAAAAATTTTTTGGTTCAGATGGCAGACAACAATTTGGTATCTACGACTGAAAAGTACAGAACTGTCAATCAAAAATTTGATCGGAGGTAGTTTTGGATGACAGTTCTGTACTTTTCAGTCGTACCAACACCAACTTTTTAGTTTTTGTTTACAACTTAACTTTTAGTAGTTTATTACGTTGATAAGAAGTTTATTTAGATCATATAATTAAATATAAACTTAGCACAATTAAACAATATTTATAAATTGGTTTACTATAACCAAATTGTTGTCTGCCATCTGAACCAAAAAAATTTTAAGTTGGCAACGAAAAGTAATAAGAGATGGAAGATTTAAATTTATCACTGTCTCTTATTTTTTTCCCCCAGTATATTCTGTAGTATCAAAAGTTGAAATGACGTCAGAGTTGGATAGTATTGAAAAAAGTATTGAAAAAAGTATAATGTAGAATGGACTTTATATTTTAGAAATAAGGACTTTTAAAGTGTTAGGGAAGCCCAATTGTAAAATCTTGCCCAAGATCCGAAAAAAGCTAGTTACGGCTCTGCTTAGGAACGCTAAATTAAGTCTTGCCTAGGGGCGTCAACAACCCTCGCGCCGGCCCTGTCGTTCAGAATTAAATTGAATAAGTAATTCCACATATGCCGGTAACAAGAAGAACAACAGCCATACCAAATTATATTAAAGTACTATCTGCTTTGAATCCTTTTTTTTTTTTTTTGATATGAAAAACATCGGTTTTTTGCAGCCATTGGCTGTATATAATATATTTTTTAACTCCTGTTTTGTTCCATTTCAAGAAGTAACCACTAACTGGACGTGAATGTAAACAACACTATGCCCGGCTATGCTTTATGAATCATCGTTAGACAAATAATAGTAAGGGTCAAGAATCGACGTGCAATTTGTACTACTCATTGCTAGCTTCATGGTAAATTTTAACAGGCGTGTTTAAAAATAAAAATATAACGGCAATGTTAAAATTAACATTACAGAATAGCAAAATGTCAACTCGAAATTAACACCCCTGTTATAATGTTACTTTTAACACATTGTTAAAATTAACAGCTTTGGTTACAGAATAGAATTGTTATGAAAATGGTTGTAAACAAAGCCAATTTTCATTTTTATAGGTTTAGCCGATTAGACCCAATTTATACCGAACATCTGTTGAGATATAGACACATAAGTAACGGTGTAAGGGTTTCTTGGGCATACCTATGAAATATTAATAAACTAGGTACTGTTAATAGTCGGCCTGTGGAAGCCTCAAGCAACAATGTATTACACGTGAAGATTTCAAGTAAATCAATCTTATCCTATAGTACTGTACTGGGAAACACTCAATAGCAAAGGGACCCATGATAAATCAGGTATACCTGATTTAACAAGAAATCTTAAAGATAATTTAAACAGTTAATTCATCTGGTTTTGCTTTCGGCAAACTTGATTTTTTGCAGCAGCAAGACACATGTTGATTTTATGAACTAACACCAGTTTTCATAATAACTTTTAAAGTGACTTTATTTGTTATGAAAATGGTCGTAAATCCGAAACTAAAACTAATATAATTATTTGATAAAGCCGTATAAAATAGCAACTTTTTCCATGTGAAATTTTATATTTAATGTTAGCATATTTTGCAATAACCAAACCTGGACACCTGTTTTTATTATTATTATTATTATTATTATTTTTATTTCTTTAAATCTATCTTCTGTCATTATTATAAAACTATAAAACCAATAAAAATCACATGTCACACAAACCACGTGCTAAACCAAGTGATCAAAACACTTCAAATCAATGTTGCCACCTTTCAAATGTTGTTCACCCGGTCATAAAAATTTTGCGAACAAAAAAATGTGAAATTAATCATTCCAATATAATAAAATAATATCATAAATTAATGAAACATACATAAGTTTATTAATCTATATACAATACATAAATTTTTGATAATAAAATTACAAAATTTTATTAACAAAATATTTATTTTTTCTCTTTAAAACTGTATTTAATATTGTCACGTGTCGCTTCTAAAAGCTTTTTATTACCTATTACTGTACTACGAATTTCATCACATTTAATTTTTAAATTATTATAAATTTAGAGCTCTAATGAACGCTCAAAACTCACTCAAATTACTACTACACAATTGGTTCAATATTAACATATGGGATTCCCCTATCTACCATCTCATTACTGCCAACGCAAAATATTGAAAAAAAGGAAATAAAATTAAAAAAATTAATAACATATTTTAAAAAATAAATAATTATTATTAACGTTTTGCTAAATTTTTTAAATTCCCGGACATTTTTGGGTTTCGCCTAGTCTTCCGTACACGTAGCGTAAAGCCCGGACTGTCCGGTTCAAACCCGGACAGGTGGCAACACTCCTTCAAATTGGCTAAACCAGTAATGTAGCCAAGTAGTGTACCGAGTAGTTTGTTAACAGTTAGCGTTCAAAAAACAAGTTTGTGAAAAAATTGATTTTACTCGTGAAGGTTTCCGTTGGATGATTTTTTACGATTTTAGTAAAGGCCTAACTCAACAACAATGCATAGATTCGCTTCGTTCAACTGATGGTAATGAAGCACCATCAGAAAAGACTGCTTACAATTGGTTTGCAGAATTTCGTCGTGGTCGTGCGTCCGTCAGTGATTTATCTCGTGAAGGTTGACCAAAATCGGTTGTGTTTCAAAAAAACACCGATGCTGTGCTCAAAATGATTGAAGAAGGTCGGCATGTGACTTACCATGACATAGAGGCATCCTTTGGCGTATCGCAGACTGCAATACATTCGATTTTGCATCAACATGTAGCTGTGAAAAAGATCTGTTCTCGATGGATTCCGCATAATTTGACCGAAGCTCAAAAAAAGGCTCGTGTTGATTGATGTAAGGGAATGCTAAAAAAAAAATCAACCTAGGTACTGCAAAATCCATATACAACATCGTTACAGGTGACGAAACTCGAATTTATTCATATGAACCGGAAACTAAGCAACAATTCACTGTTTAGGTCTTCCCAGATGAACCAAAACCCACAAAAGTTGTTCGTTCATGAAGCACTGCCAAGAAAATGATAGCTTGTTTCTTCGGTTGTACAGGACATGTCGCAACCATGCCTTTAGAGGATCGGTGAACAGTTAATACTGAATGGTATACAACAATTTGTTTGCCAGAAGTCATCGACAAAATCATTCTTTATCATGACAATACAAGCTCCCACACAGCACGTCAAACAATTGATTATTTGAAGGAGAAACATAATGAATTAATGTCACATTGCCCGTATTCACCTGATTTATCCCCTAAAAATTTTTTTTGTTTCCCAATTTCAAATAAAAAATGCGTATTTTCATTACCTCAAAAAGCTGTTGAAGCCTTCGAAAACCATGTTTTTGAGATACCAACTTCAGAGTGGAAAAAATGTTTCGAGAATTAGTTTGAACGCATGCAAAAGTGTATAAAACTTAAAGGCGAATATTTTGAAAAGCAATAAAGCAGTTTGTTCAAAAAAAAAATAAATTCTTTCTTAGTTTTTGTAAAAACTTAAAAGGTAGCCCTCCTATTTATATCATTAGTTATTCTGTTTTTCATTTTCCACCATTTTTCTGGATATCTATTTGAAGGAAGTAAATAAATAACATTTAAATAATAACAATTAAATTAAATTTAAATAATAACAAAATATTTTCTTTATCGAACAACAAACCAAAAACGGGTCGAAATCAGCGTAGTGGTACTGTACACAGCAGTTGCACCTATAGAAAAGTGCTATATGTAAACTCTTACGAGTATATTATTTGGAATGACCGATGAACGATGTAATTTGCCGAAGTCTTGACGCCGCGTTTCGAACAGATTACCTCGAAATTTTTATACTATACTAGCTGAAAACCCGTGCTTCGCTACGGTATATTGATGGTCTCATTAGCACAGGAGATACGAAGGGTTTCCCCCGAATTTCATGTCTCTTTGTCAAGGGACGCTCTATCGAATAAAAAATACCAATTTACGCCGTAAGGGATGAAATTTAATAAAACTGTCAAACGCTTTCTAAATAGAAACCTATGTACCAAAATGAAGTGTTATAACTCAGGAAATACAAAGGTTTTTACAATTCACCCCAAATGCATATTCACCAATATTGATTGGGGTTGATTAGGGCAACATCGTGAATTTCTGTTTTAAACATTTGTATGGGTAAACTTTGTAAACAAAAACCATATTGACTTGGTTCGGTATCGGTAGGCTCATTGAGCCTAAGAGATATTGAGGCACCCCTAAATCAAATTTCACGCCATTTGACCCCTTTAAAAATCGAATTTAGAAAACTCTCTTCTCATTGGTTTCTTATGCCATGGAGGAAATGTAATCTCCGAATTTCATATCTTAATACCCATTGGATTTTCTATCGAAAAAAAAAAATACCAGTTTACCCCTTTAGGGATGAAACTTAAAAAAAGTGTCAAAATACTTGTTTTTGAACAGGTTTTGTAAAAGGTGTTTTGAAAAAGGCACGTATATGCCAAAAATGAATGTTATAACTCAACAAACAGGATAAACTACGAGTACTATAATTCATCCCGTTTGGAGTGGAGTGGGGTGAAATCATGATTTTTTCTTAAAATTATTGTATGGGTGAAACCATATTTTGACTCCCTTTTTAGTCAACTTTGCGAATTTCATATATCTATGTCAAAGGAACGTTCTATCGAATAAAAAATATCCATTTACCCCTTTAAAGGTGAATTTTAAAAAACTGTCAAACACATTTCGAAACATTTAAAAAGACACCTATTTGCCAAAAAGTAATGTTGCAACTAAACGAACACAGGAAAAACGACGGGATGTATAATTCTCCCCGATTGAAATAAGTTTTTCGATATTTGCATGAGTAATCTTTGTAAGCAAAAATTAAGTCGATATCTTATTGGTCCTAAGAGATATTAAGGAATCCTTGAAATCACACCACCCATTTTCACCCTTTCGGGGTGAAATTTAAAAAAACTGTCAAAACCATTTCAAAATATTTTAAAAAGACACCTATGTGCCATAAAGTAATGTTGCAACTAAATGAACACAGGAAAAACGACAAGATGTATAATTCATCCCGACTGAAGATCCACCCCTTTAGGGGTTGATTAGGACAAAATCTTGAAATAAGTTTTTCGGTATTTGTATGGGTAATCTTTGTAAGTAAAAAGCAAGTCGATATCTTATTGGTCCTAAGAGATATTAAAGAATCCTTGAAATCACAGTTCACCACTTTTCACCCTTTAGGGGTGAAATTTAAAAAAAACTGTCAAAACCATTTCGAGATATTTTAAAAAGACACCTGTGTTCCAAAAAGTAATGTTGCAACTAAATGAACACAAAAAATACGATGGGATATATAATTCACCCCGATTGTAGATCCACCCCTTTAGGGGTTGATTAGGACAAAATCCTGAAATAAGTTTTTCGGTATTTGTATGGGTAATCTTTGTAAGCAAAAAGCAAGTCGATATCGTATTGGACCTAAGAGATATAAAGGAATCTTTCAAATCACAATTCACTCCTTTTCATCCTTTAGGGGTAAAATTTTTAAAAACTGTCAAAACCATTTCGAGACCTTTTAAAAAAACATCTATTTGCCAAAAAGTAATGTTGCAACTAAACGAACACAGGAAAAATAGCGGGATGTATAATTCACCCCGATTGTAAATCCACCCTTTTAGGGGTTGATTAGGACAAAATCCTGAAATAAGTTTTTCGTTATTTGTATGGGTAATCTTTGTAAGCAAAAAGAAAGTCGATATCATATTGGTCCTAAGAGATATTAAGGATTCCTTGAAATCACAATTCACCCCTTTTCACCCTTTAGGGGTGAAATTTTAAAAAACTGTCAAAACTATTTCTAGATATTTTAAAAAGACACTTATGTGCCGTAATAGTGTATAATCTACCCCGATTGTAGGTTCACCCCTTTAGGGGTTGCTTAGAGCGAAATCCCGAAATATGTTTTTCGGCATTTGTATGGGTAATACTTGTAAGCAAACACTAAGTCGATATCCCATCGGCCCTAAGAGATATTAAGGAATTCGTGAAATCACATTTCACCCCCTTAGGATAGGAATTTCGAAAAATCCCTTCTTAGTGGGTGCTTCCGTCATGAAGGGAATATATTCCCCGAATTTCAAGTTACTAGGCCCAGGGGTTCGCGCTGGGCGGTGATGAGTGAATGAGTCAGTCAGTCAGTCAGGACATTGCCTTTTATATATATAGATAAGACATATAGTATAAAAATTTATTATAGTATAAGAAAGTCGTTGCGGACCGCAATAATGGAAGACTCGGACCGCCAGTTTGACACCCCTGCTATAGAGTACTGGAAAACCCTCAATAGTAAAGTGTCCCGTGATAAATCAGGTTTACCTGATGTAACAAGAAATCTTAAAGAGTATTTAAGCTATTAATTCATCTGATTTTGCTTTCGGTAAACATGATTTTTTGCAGTAGACAACACACGTGTTAATAGTGAAGGAGAAAAAATGGTAAAAAAGTTATGAAGAGTAAAATTGATCACCCTTTTACTAGTGGGAATATCTTGCAAGAGATGGAGAGATAAGCTAACGGAAGATTTAACAAGTAATGGTATACGAGATATATGTAAAGAACTGACAATTAACAGATCAAGATGGAGGACTTATGTAATAAGGCCAAAGCGGAACCCGACTGGCAGTGTGCAAAGAAGTAGTAGTAATAAAACTACATTTCGCCCAAACTGATGTATGGCTCCGAAATATAGACGATAATAAAGCGAGATCCAATACCGTTACGGTTTTTAAAATTAGTGGTAAATGGAGAAGCCTTGAGAATTAAAATTCCGAGCCCTGTGTTCAAAGGAAATGAAAATCTGACAATAATGGTTATAACATATTGTACGTGATGAGGTTAGAAGAGAACACAATGACCAAGGAATATTGAACATCTGTAGACCAGTGGAAAGAAACAGAAGGGAAGTTATGTAGGTAGAAAATGAGGTGATTATTAATAAACCTGAAATAATCTAGAAAGACCGGGTACTTAATATATCTATATTTATTATTATTATGGGGTTTGTCAGGTCATGGCATTATTATTATTAGGCATAGCTTTAAGCTGTGTCCGCACTATGCCAATTGGCAAAGTCAAGTGATTTTCCTAGTTGCCAGGAACGTCCACAATGTCAGCTCAGGGTAGAGTATATCAGTCTGTTAGGAGGTCTACATATTTAACCTCTTAATATACTTTCATTACACCGCCACTGAAAACTAGTGTCGGTCTTACTACGTACTGGACCGAAGCGATAACCTGGATTACACTCAATCCCTTCCACGTGTGCAAGTTTGTCTCAGGTTAAACTAATTGTGCTGTACCTTACTATAAACTCATGTATATGTTTGAATTTCACAAATTCAGTATTATCCTGTTTTACATTGCCTCTTTAAAGGATACCTCGCTATAACATTAAAGACAAAAAACAAAATCAGATAATTCAGGCAGTTGAATATCAAATCTGAAAAAGTTACAAAATAATGAACGCTAACAAAAACGTCCACGAGATATGAGAAGAACTAAAACAACACTGCTTTAAAGCCGTTTGGATCAAGATAGTAATCATTGCAGGAGAACAATCAGAATTAGATAATGCTATTATTCAGAATGAACTTGTTAATATGACCCACCAACTAGGTTTCAGTAAAGTTGACGTTGGAGATACGTTGAACCGAGAGAATGGTAATTCTGATTCTGACGCGAGATGTCACTAGCTGAAGTATTAACAATAAAAATTTTATCCGGTTGTCTCTGTAAAATATCTCATTCAACAGACGTTTTATTGGAAAATAACTAACATAAGCCGCTAATTATGAACCTGAACAGAAAAAGTCAGATAACATCATTTTTACCATCATACTATAATTATTAGTTCCTTTTCACTCCTATTAAGTTTATCGTCGTTTTTAGGGTTCTCAGATACTTGAAAAAGATTTGGTATGACTAAATCTAGAAGGTCATGAAAATTAAGTGATGCTATTCGATGGATGTTGAGACAGAACTAATGATTTATTTCAGTCGCTCTTTTCACAGCTGCAATAGAAGTGTTCCATATACAAAAACACATATTCCCTTATCTGAATATATTCAAATATAACAAACGAAGATAAAAACTGTGGACGTACGTTGGGTACTAGTACTTTAAATACGTTATTGATAGTTACATAAAATTGTGTGAACTAGATATATATTTGTTTATCAGTTCCCTGTCGATCAATCAGCATGTAAAGTCTCGTGAATTATATACAAAATCACTGAAAAGCTAAAATACTTAAAAGTGCAAGATGGAGAAGTTATGTGAGTGAGGCCAAAAGTCAGTTTGTCTGCATACCGTCTTCACTGTGGCTTATTCAATAGTCAATACTTTTGATTTAAAACCGACGATTTCCTTAACTGGTTTTCTCTGTGAATTCTCACTAATTATTAAGATCATAGTTCTGGGCCAGGGGTGGTGAACTTAAAACACGCGTGCCAATGATGGCACGCGATTATAACAACACTAACGCGATTTGAAAACGAAATTATTTTAATTTTAAATTATTTAATTGGCACGGTATTAATAAACGGAATGTAATTAATTTATATAGTAAAAGAAATATAAGGAAGATATTGGATCAAGTCAGAAGCTACCGAAAGTATCAAGTTTTTGAAATGTGAATCTACAGGCATATACCTACTCAGAATTTCTTGCGACGACCGGGTCAGCAACAATTGAATCATCCGGAGAATGTTGCCAAACCTTAAAGAAAAAAATGTATTATACCTTAGAGACGGGACGAAGACCGAGCAAAAATATTGTAGTCTAAAAAAATTACATAAAAAAAAGTTGAATACGGAATAGTTCCTGCAAGACCAGAAGTTTCCTAGCTCGCTAATCTGAGGAAATAGTTCAGGGTAACATCTACAGAATTATTTTAGATGACGGAGAGCAAGTGATAGATCGTCATGATTATATAGAAAGTTCAGAACGTATGAAACAAGAGAAGAAGAAGAATTACACGTTATCACTTCTAATCTATATATGTACATAAAAATAAAACGAACATTTAATTCGAACAGCACGAAAAAACAACTGGATCTATATTTGTAATTTTTGACAGTATACTAGACCGGTCTCATGCAAAATTTTGAAAATGTTGTATATTAACTGTTCAATTAATTAGAAACGTTTTCCCATTACCTAAAAAAGATACGAGAGAAACAACATATCTAAACTAGTGACGCTATCATTTTCGACGAAGGTTTTGAACATTATTACACAAAAATAAATTAAAAGTAATATTAAATTCAGAAATATATTTAATGTATTGAACAGACAGAAAATTGTTGCCTTGATATTTATTATAAAGTTATTGAGCAATATCATTTTTACAAATTACAAATTTTACAATTTTTTCTGAAAAAAACAAGTATCTCATTGTTAGTAGACGCAGTCATAAGAACACGACTGACTTAAAAATTAATGACAACACTATTGAGAAAAAAAAACTATTGACAGAGATTCTACTTTCAAATACCTGGGCACCATGATAAATCAGGTGAATATGATACAGCAAAAATTACGAATAGAATTAAAGCTGCTAATGAATCGTATCTTGCACTTAGTCCCCTCTTCAAAACGAAACTCTTGTCGAGGAGCACCAAGATCAGGTTATACCAAGTTATAGTACCTCCCGTACTTATGTATGACTCCGAAACATGGACCTTAAGAAAGCGAGATCGACAACACCTCATAGTTTTCGAAAATGAAATATTACGCCGAATCTTTGGTCCCATTCAAATTAATGGTGAATGGAAAATCCGTAAGAACAAAGATATCCGAAAACTGTACTCAAGGCCAAGTATCACTCAAGAACTCAGAGGCAGACAATTATAGTGGATAGTACACGTTATGAGTATGAGGGAGGACAGAATGGTTAGGAAGATATGAGAGAACTGAATATACCCGTCGACTAGTGGGAAGACCTCGCAAGAGATGGAGAAATCAGCTAACCGAATATCTAATAAGTATTGGTATGCAGGGTACTTGGCAAGACTTGACAATGAATAGATCGAAATGGAGGGCTTATGTGATTGAGATGAAGAAGAAGAAGATTATCCTATCGTGATGTTACTGTTTAAAAAATGGCTTTTAGAATGTAAGCTAATTAATTGTTGCTTTTCGATATGCTGTAATTACAAATACGGCCCTGCTAAAGAATACATTAGCCTTGAAGCTGACGGCGAACTTTGAACAATGAGTTACCCGAAAATTCCAGAAACCTACGGAACGTTTTACAGTTCGCTATATAATCGCGCGACTTGTCGTCAAAAAGACAGCATTATTCAAGCAGTGAAGATCACCGGGTCTTTAAGAACTATTAGTCGATTAGTTAAGGTCAATAAGACAATTTCATGCATTCAACATCAGCAATGAGTTAGATAAAAAAAAAAGAATCAAATACCTGGACTGACTGCTGATATACCTGGAATAGTTAATTGTGGTATAAGTGTAGTGACTAGTGGATTTATTGTTTTAGTGTTATTGTCGTCTTATAATTAGTAATTAGTCTAAGTTTTTAATAAAGATTTGAAATCACAACCAAATTTTTTCTTATATTTTATTGTAACCAAGTAGGTAATATTATTTTAGAAAACATGCGAGTTAGGACATGCAGTACGTTTAATCTTTTAAAATTTAAGGTCAACGTTAAGTCTTATGGAATGAAATATTAACCTGTTTAAAACGCTAACGTCCATTACTTTGGACATTTCAACATTATACAATAAAATGTTAAATAACTGTATATATTACAATATCAGAGGATCACAGTTGATGCTACCCTGTTTAAACAGCGTTTAAACAACGAAACAGCGTTAACGTTATAGTGAGCTTTTGTCAACTAGCGATTTCCACAATAGTGTCACAACTATCACTAGTCAGGTTGTAATGGAAATAATATCATATTTATAAAACCAAGAACTCCATTTTTAAATCTACTTTTTGTTTTATCTAGCAGTGTAGATGAAGAAATAATCGATACTTTCATGTATAACTGAAGAAATGTTCAAACCTAATGAATGATTTTTATACTATTTATTTTTCTGTGTTTCTATGTTTGTATTTATTTCTGATTGCAAAAATGTTATTGTGAATAAAATTTATAAACAATAATAAAGTACTGTGAAAATAAGTACACTGTCGTAGACTATTTTATCTTGTTTTAATAAAGCTAGGCATGCTAGTGCATGTAGGTTAAAATACCGCAGGAAATTAACTCTTAAGCGATGAAATGAAATCAAATCAAAATAAATAAGTGCATTGATTTTAAAATAAAAACTAAATCCGTTTTTACCTCGATCCTGCATTTGACAGTTTAAAAATATTGAATTTTTAAATAATACCAGTTAAGTGCATTTATGTTTTTAAAAATATTTCAGAGTGACAATATACTGAAATTTTCTACAGAAGCCTGAGGATATTATATATGCTAAACATAATAGTTGTAACACTGGAATGATTTAGAAAATGAAAATGAACTAGAAAAAGGTAAAAAAAATTAATGTAAAGTGTTAATTTTCAAAGCCATCGTAGGTGTAACGCAGTGGTTCCCAAGCTGTTTGACTCACGGAGCTCTTTTTAGGATCAATTTCAATGGCGGAGCCCTTTAGGCCTACCATATGTCTTACAAATTAATGGCGTTTTTAAATTTCACTATAAATACACTTTTCTCTTCCACACCTCACTTATTGATAGATAGACAGATTTTTATAATATGAAGCAAATAATCAAATTACACGCACATTATTCTAACAATGCATCTCGCCGATCATATTCCAGCTAGAATCACAAACCGGCTAAGGTCAAAAATCACTCGGACATACATTCAACTTTGGCAAATTTTCGATCAGAATGAAATTCCCATTTTCTTATTTTGATTCTATTTTTTTATTTTTTATTCTTTTGGTTTTATTTATTTTGTTTCCTGGAACTGCTGCGAAGCCGTTTGGAAGTGCACGCGGAGCATTTAGGACTCCGCAGAGCACTTAGGACTCCGCGGAGCACAGGTTGGAAACCGATGGTGTAACGAATCGGTTAAGTCCCCTGGACAATGACTAAAACTTTCACAAACCACCCGTCGCGAGAATTTCTTTGAAATGGGTGGCTAACATTTTTTAGGGATTTTAAAGGCTACATTACAGTCAATATTTGTGAGATTTCAGACAATAAAAAAATTAGAAACCTTACGTTTCAACACGTAACTTTAAAAATATTATTTTTTATTGTTCAAGGAGACATTTGTTATTGACTAATAACTTTGAACACTAGCATCTCCACTTTTTACTAAACAATTTTAAACACTTTTTACTAGAAATGCTACCAGCCCTCAAATATTAACCCTCATCTCTCTGAAGATGAGGACAGAAAGTAGTCGTAGGTTTACGTAAACATCTAAGTTGTTGAATTCTTAGAGGCATTCTGATGATCTATTCGATTCTGTTTATCTTTATTTTTCATTATTTTATTACCTAAATTTTAACATTCAACACTAATTGGAAATATTACCTTTAATACATTTTTATTCTTAATATTAAAAAACCGCATTCTTTTCTTAACGTATGTAAACCTTCACCTTTAAGAACTTAAGTGAACAGCTAAGATCTAGACTAATTTCAAGAAGCCTGATCAGTCGGTTGGTAAGTACATATACATATCATTTAATTCACATATAGTAATGATGAACCCTGGATAACACTCACGCCTAGTACCCGAACTCCTTTAATCAGGAATCTCATTTCAGTTTGAGATCAAACTTTATATTATATCACAGGCTCGCTACTTAGTTGATAATAAACGGTACGATATCAAGTAACGTATCGATGACTCGCTACATAGGTATTTAATAAGTAAATGTTGCCAAAGGAGGTAACTAATACTGAATGTCAGGGACAACATTTTTTGTTCTAATCAGGTCGAATTGAACAATTTGAAAATCGTTTGTTGTTTGTTAATCTAGGTAGGAGAAGCTTTCAATTAATTGATTTAATTTACTAATTTAACAATTATTAATGAATCGCTGACGTAGGGTATTCCCTACATCAGTGGTATACAAATTTATTTTGTCGCGGATCCCTTGCCGGACCTATACTTTACAAACAACCTCCTTAATTTTAATAAGACATTAAGTAAAACAACAATTGTTTTAGTAATAACAATTTCTATACCTCTTAAATTTTAAATAATCTTGTCTATTATTAAACGACACCTTATCTCGCGGGTCACTTTGTTACCAGAGTTCCGCGGTTAAACTTTGATATCTTATCTATCAAAAAATAGACTGCTCACTATTTCGGTTCACATGTGTCTTACTCCAATTTTATTCAGATTTTACAGGTATGACCACCACAATGTCTGTCTGTACGGTAGAAATTGTAGTCAAACAGCTACATAGAATGTTGAAATTTGGCACGCTTGTACTCTTTTACCATATAGGAAAGCATATAGGAATACATATAAGAAAAATATAAAGAGTTCAAAAAAAATATCGCGGGATATATATATAACCAAATATGTACATAAAAAAAAATAAAATGGGATCAAAACAAGAGTTTTCCCTTTTTGGAATATTAATACATATAAGAAAGTCATAATTGTGCAATACATATATCAATATAATCAGTTTAGGAGTTATCGGAACTTTTTAAGATATCAATATTAATATCTTTAGCTAATTTCATTAGCGCATTTACAGTGTGTTACTATGTGGTTTTCAAGAAATTCTTTAAATCTGTTTTTATTTAATAGGGGTGGTTTATAAATACCAATTATTCTAATATCAATAGAGTTAATTTTAGCTTCCATTATGATAAAATTATATTTTGTATTATTTTCATTTTAAATATTTTTAATAATATATCGCTGGTGACCTGACAATACCTCCTATCTACAATTTTTAGCGAAAACTTGCTCTTTGTTTGCATTGTAACCCACGCCAGTGTACAAGTTGTGACAATAATTCTTAAACAAGAAAAATATTTAAGGTCTAAATTCCGTACAAAGCAATATCGTTTATCTTAAACTACACAAAAACGGTTGACATAAAGCAGTTTTTTACCTCTCCTTTAAATTTCTATTAATGCAGATATGCTGAATTTACCTATTAATAAAAATTAAAACCTCGTCGTTAATTTTATTGTTATCATAGTAAACCGTATACCCTTCTACATTAAAAAGTTCATAATTTGAAAGATTCCAGGTTTCTGATAATATTATTACATCAGTTTCAATATTTACTTCTCCTTCTTCTTCTTCTTCTTCTTCTTCTTTTCCTTCTTCTTCTTCTTCTTTGGGCACTATCAGTCAGGTCGACTTTTGGCCTCATTCACATAAGTCCTCCATCTTGATCAATTCATTGTCAGGTCTTGCCAAGTACCCTGTATACCAATACTTGTTAAATCTTTGGTTAGCTGCTTTCTCCATTTCTTGCGAGGTCTTCCCACTGGTCGACGGGTATTCATTCTTCCTTCCCATATCTACCTAACCAAATATTTACTTCACTTGAATAAATTAGCAATTCATCAATGCTGTTCTTCTAATATTAAAATGAAGAATATTGAATTTAGATTTTACTTTAGTTATAGTTTTGTTAAACGTAGTAATGTCATTATTAGAATTTGTTTTTATATTTTCACTTTCAAGTAATTCAAGATATTCACTGAAATAAGAATTAGCCATGTCGAAAATTTGTGTTTATATTATCTGCAATATTGTTAATTCAGGGATTCACTTGAATTTGACTTACCCCAAATATTTTTGTGTTTATATTGTGTTCACAAGAAATCCTTATCGCTTGTGTATTATCATTTTTTCTAACAATCAATTTATTGTTCTTAAACCATACATATTTGTGGTTGGTTTCTCTAGCACGTATTTTAGCTAAACCTAACAAATACGTAAAGACTTGATAAGACTTTACACGAATTTAAGGTTGCACCGCACAGACAAGATTCATTTTGTCCAAACCAAAAATATTTTGGATTACTTTATCATATAGGAAACACAACCCACTATAGCAAAAAAAAATGTGCGTCCTCAAAATTAAGAGAGAGAAAAAAATCATAATAATAGGGTTGGTTTAATTTCGCCCCACGATAGGTTTACTTGAAAACACCATGAATTTGTACAACATTTTCAATTACAGTCACAATGGAGGCGACTTGATACAGAAATAATCTAAAATATAGTTATTTTGCAGCTGAAACGGGCACAGTTGGCTAATTTGATTTAATGAAACAATATATGAATATATAAAATTTATTTAATATAAAATTAAACATTTGAAACTAATCTATTAGAAATTAGATAATTTTACAACAGTTGGGTACGTAATATATATTTATGAGATGTATCGAAATTGTTTTGTACACTTTACATCTTTAAGGCCCGGTCTTTCCACCTTCAGATAAAGTCCCAGGTAACTATCTGACAGATAAGGTTATTTGTAACTTCATCTGCTGAATAAATGTCAAACCAGTCAGTGAATCCAATACGTCAGTCTCATTATCCGTTAGATAACTATCCGATAGATACATTTGTATAGAAAGAAGGGATGACATTTACTCAGCAGATGAAGTTACAAATAACCTTATCTGACAGATAGTTACCTGGGACTTTATCTGAAGGTGGAAAAACCGGGCCTAAGTAAAGTCTCTAACAAATACATTTGCTTTTAGGGGGGCATGTTACTACAGATAATGTAAATATTAAATTGCACGAAAGGGGACTTGATGGTGGAAACACTTCTCTTTGGAAGATTTCAAGAAATACTAGGTTTAAATATAAAAAAGACGACCCAAGTCATAGCCTAATATAACTTCCCCAAATCGTCATGCCTATAGGCTATTTCAAACCTTTAAGCCAAACTAAATGTAATTTAAATTTTCTTCAGACAAGAAAATTGAATACCTAGTGACAATACTAGCTAACTTTTTATGTATTGAAGTGGGCTTTGTATCCCTATAAGACCCTGAAATGTGTGAAAATACTATTTGTTTTTAATAAAATATGTTCTATTTAAATTTATTACATTCATTATTTTTCCTAATTTTAACATAAGGTCTGTTCGTAAAGTCACAATGGCTTATTATCATTAGATTAATTAAAAAATTTACCAATCATTAGACAATTCCAGGCCTTGTTTAGCTGTTTTCCTTGATCTCGCAAAGGATTTTGACACTGTGAACCATTCTATACTTTTAGGAAAACTAAAAATTTATGGTATAAGGAGAACAGGCAACAATCTTTTTCGGAGTTATCTGAAAGCTAGAGTACAAGCGGTAAAAATAGAAGACAGTATTAGTTCTAGGCTCCCAATATCCTGTGGTGTGCCTCAGGGTACGGTGTTGGGACCAGTTCTCTTCTTAGTTTACATAAATGATTTACTGAAATTAAGAGAATTAAAAAATACTATTCTTTCTTATGCAGATGATACTGCTTTGTTTTTCGAATCTAGCTCTTGGAATGAAGTTAAAAATATGGCTTAAAGGGACCTGGAATTGATAAAAAATTGGCTAGATGCAAATATCCTTTCCCTTAATTATAAAAAATCATATTATGTAGCCTTTAGCAACAATAAAAAAACTCAGCCCAACTTTGATTTTATCAAAATTCATAGTAACTGTTCTAACGTTAATTGCAACTGTGTTGTAACTATTGAAAAATCTGACTCTGTAAAATATCTAGGAATATTGATTGACTGTAATCTTAAGTAAGGGTAAGTTAAGGATAAACATATTTAAAAATATATATATTTAAAAAACTCCGTGAGTTTATGCCACTGAGAATACTGTCTAGTTTGTACTACAGTCTTGTTCAATCAATAATTACTTATGGGCTAATAGCTTGGAGTGGAGCGGCAAACTGTCATATGTTAAGATTAGCAATAATACAGAAAATGATAATTAAAATAATACTGAAAAACCCCTTATATTTCCTTACGGATAGTTTATTTTCTGAATCTAAATTAATAAATGTACAACAGTTGTTTGCGCTATCAATAATAAGACATATTAATAAAAGCAAGGCTCATATCTTACATATACAACATCCCTATGCTACTAGAAATTCTGGACAAGCATTGCCTTACAAAGCAATTAAAACGATAGGACAGAGGAGTTTTAATTATTTTGTACCAAAAATCTACAATAAATTGCATAATTTCGCTTCACGATATCAGATTAATATTCAACAAAATAATGTAATCAAAATTGCGAAAAAATGGATCAACCAGCTAACAAAAATAGAACTAGATACAATCTTTAACAACTGTTAATATTTTGTAAATACGTTGCACATCTTTTATTTTTACTTTAGCATGTATATAAAAGTTAAAATTACTAATATATAATATATACATAGGATCGCTCACTACTGAAAATCCATATACATTGATGCCACGCACATACCTTTGTGGTATATGTGGTGTTTCCCCAGCATAGTAATAAGTGGTATATCTACTAAATTGTTTTAGCTTTACAGCTATTATTTATTATTTATTTATTATTATGTAAGCGCAAAGCAATTTTAACGGATATTAAATCTGCGATAATGACTGGAATTAAGAAACTGTTGAAACTGACTCTACGAACAAGTTAATTGCTATTACCCTAATCCTACTATCCTTAAAATAAACTGGTGTGAATTTTAGCCTCCGATCCGCTTAGGAATTTATATTATAAACGTATGCACAATGATACACAATTTTAATTGGGCTAATGTGGATGAAAATGAATGTTGTGTGCACCTAAAACCTAGGTAGTTTTAGATGCACAAGATTTGGTTTAGTTAGTAAAAGTTAAGGACAGAAGAAACCGGAGCTTAAGAGACATGTACCTATATAATGAATGAAGTTCGAGCGGACTAGTCAATACAAATTCACCAAAAACTGCAATTAATACTGGTAATAATGTCTGAATATTCACTATTCGAAGTAAAATTTTATTGAACATTTGAAATTCAAACATTAAAAAATTTCAACGAATATTAAAAAATGTTACTCTTTATTACTGCTTTCCGATCTTTTTATCTATGTAACACACCGGGTGAAAAATAAAATAAATTGTACAAGATGAAACGAATACGAAACATTTCTAACAATTATTTTTTATGATTCTTATACACTAACATTTTCATTTAATTTTATTTAGATTTGTACATATGATATTTAACATCGTATTACACACTTAATATAATTTAAACCATAAATTTTGCGACAAATCGGTTGGTAAGAACTGCTCTGTATCATAAGTCACATTAGCTCCTTTCCTCCATATGAAATATAGGTTTTCAATCTCTTTTTAGAAATAGTTGGATATAACCTAACTTTTTTGACAATTAACGAACTGGCAACATACCAAGTTTTTCAACTGTGACGTCATCTCAATCTTATTTTGAATGAACTTTAGATGTAATACAGAGAAATGAGTTTAGGTTGCCTTGAATTTTATATATTTTAAACTTAATAACTTTTTTTTCTCGCAGAAGCACTAGAATCTGAAACATTTCCGCGATGCTCTTTTATAAAAAAATATATGCAACTTAAAAATATCGCTTTTTAAAAATGATTAAGATCTAATTTTTAAAAAATATGGTTTTAATTTCTACTTCAGCTGGTTTTTCGATATTTCCCTTTCTTATTGAAGTTAGGTAGGGATGCGGTACGTCTGGCACCTGGGAGCGGTTGCGTTTACCTGTGCGCATCTCGCCTGTACAGGGGTACTGGATATTTTGAAATCAATTTAAGACATTTTATTTATTTTTTATAATTTTCTGTCTTTTTAGCATTATAAATTTATAGTTGCCAGACAGTTTTGTTGTTGCTTACATTGCACCAGATCTAATTTAAGTAATTAAAAAATAATAATTTTAAACCTTTTTAGTATAGCTGTAATTTTAATATGATATAGTTCTGTAATCAAAGAATACAATATTAATTTGCCAGACGGAAATTCCGTTGTTTAATTAGGAACCAGACCAATTTAAGTCCCGGGGAGAATAGGTGAGTTAGAAGAGTGTGGCAGCTTATTCGTTGGTTGCGTGAGAGAGATAGCTGCAACAAGGAGCGTTATGAGAGAGATAAACAGTCACAGCTGCTATTTTTAGGGTTTTGAAGGTATGACCAAAAAACCCTTATACCGTCATTTTGTCGTCTCTCTGTCTATCTGTCTGTCTGTCTGTAATATAAAATTTACTCCTCTAGCAAGGAACGAACAAAAAATGTGTAGTGAGCAAAAAATCTATGTAGTTAGCGAGCAACGTAACCTAGTGGCCACGATACTCTTTGCAATTTAACGTGTTATATAACTATAAATTAAACAACGGAATTTTCGTCTAGCAAATTAATATTGTATTCTTTGATTACAGAACTACATCATATTAAAATTACAGCTATACTAAAAAGGTTTGAAAATTATTATTTTTTAATTACTTAAATTAGATCTGGCGCAATGTTAGCAACAACAAAACTGTCTGGCAACTATAAATTTATAATGCTAAAAAGACATAGAAAATTATAAAAAATAAAAAAAATGTCTTAAAATGATTTCAAAATATCCATCTTTTTACCTGTACAGGCGAGATGCACACAGGTAAACGCAACCGCTTCCAGGTGCCAGACGTACCGCATCCCCACCTAACTTCAATAAGAAAGGGAAATATCGAAAAACCAGCCGACCTAAAATTCTTTCTCGAAAACGTTGCTAGCTCTCGGTACTATAATTGATGTATTTTTGAAGATTTATCTAAATATTTAAAAATATTTTTTTTTATGGGAGTGCAAGTCTCGCGAAGGTTTCCCGTCGCCACTGGTTTTCTTACTCAAAGACAATTTTTAAACACAGTTTAATACTATTTTTCTTAGTTAGAGACAACATTTCATTCTAGTTACCGTAGTTAAGTTACAATTTACTCAACATTTTTTAAACAACGTATGCCGGTAGTTTAAATTTGTGTATTAAGATTATTATCTACGTGAGATTTCTCAATGAGTGATTCAGTGGAAGAACATTTCGAACAGCGGTTCTTAAACTATGGTCCACGGACCCCTGGAGGTCCGCGCAGCCTTTACCGGGGGTTCGCGAAACAATTTTGACATTAACTTTACATCCCCCAACTTTTCGCTTTTATTCAAATAACTCATTTAATAAAAATCCTACATGGTCAAAACTTTTTGTATTTGGTGTTATCTAACTAGTTATTGTCATAACTAAACAATAATTAGTAAAAATTTAATTATTTTTATTCAACTGCAAATTATTTACAGAAAACATATTATAATAAGATCTATTTTCACCAATATTTGACCAAAAAATGTTTGTATGAGTTTAACGTATTATAATTTTTAACTTTTTTTTATTCTTTTTACTACTATTTTTATTAATTTTATGTTTTTTATTCTATATGCTAATAAAAATGTTTCTCTATTTTTACTAATGTTTATTATAACGTAGTGCCATGATATTATTGATCCAGAAATTAAGTCTCAAGAACGACGTAAAATGCCTAGGGTTGGGATGTGGTCCGCAAAAAAAATGTTGTTCAAGAGGGGGTCCTCGGACTACATAAGTTTAAGAATCCCTGATTTAGAAGATATTGAAGAAGTGAAGAATATAAATGAGTTTGTGGGTACAAATTTTGTCAGAATTTATATGGACAGGCAAAAATTGCTATGATAATTATAGTGATAAAATTTTTCGTGAAAAATATCCTTTTTCTAAACAGGGAGTTAACTTTATACGCTACCTTGTTGAAAATGAAATTAATCGTGTGACATATAAGGGACGGCATATAGATTCAAAATTACAGTTATTATCCGAGTTAAGATATTTCAGGAGGATACATTTCAGTAACTGATCTTCATGGATTTGAAGATAAAAAAATATGCATTTATAAAATTTTTAGTAATGCATCAAGAAAAAGAAACGAGAAATTTTTATAACATGGCAGGGTGTCCATCTATTATTGGAGCAATAAATGGCACCCATTTTATGAAACCAAATTATGAAACCACCGGGATCAAACCTGGCATTATTTATAAATAGAAAAATCTTTTTATTTTTTATTTGAATGTGTAAGCCGAACACCAAGGCAGACGCCCTTCCAGATAAACAGAGTTCCATATTATCTGGAAGATAAAATACTAAATTCACCAAAAATTTCCGATGATAATGCTTTTTTAGCTTTATATCAAAATATCCATAGTAAAAAGAACAAACAAAAGTTTACTGATAATAATATTTTAGTAGTAGAAGACGATCATTTTTACAATTATCTGAACGTTCACTTTTAATTTTGCTTTCCATTACCTATATAATATAAGAAAGTTCAAGGAAAAACAATCACAAAATATGTTTAAAACTCTATTACGCTCTGAAACTATAGCTATGAATTTCAAAATGACAGTGAAGTTCAATTATTTTATTACCAACTCGCACAATTTTCAGCTGTCTTTATTTAAACAGTGTTTAATTAGATATTGTTTAAAAAAATAGTTACTATGTTTCTGAATATATAAATAAATTAAACACTGTTTAAACTTTAAACAGTGTTTTATATTTTGTCTCTGAATAGCCCTGTTAGTGTTTATTGTTTATCCACGGTGGTAGTAAGATGGTAGTATACGTATTCCTGAACAGTGTGCAGTAATATTTTTTATCAAACGGTATTCAAAAAAGCCATACTTTACACACTCAAAACTGTTTAAAATAGCCTATGATTGTGGTCGTCTAAACATGTAGAAATTAAGGTTGAGTACAAGAAAGAAAAACAGATATAGCCTCCGATTTTATTTGTATAGATAGATAGATAAAGAAGATTTTGTACATCGCTGTTTGCTTATTGTGTAATGTACAATCCCTGGTTTTGATAAAATTTTCATAACAAGTCTACTTACTCTTTACAACATGGCATTGCTATCTATCTTTCATATGGATTTTGAAACAGAACTTGAAGAGATTTTTGTGATACTTCAACAGGTTATGGGGGAAGTTACTGCACCGATGTATCTTTTTACTTTTGTTGTGAAAATAAAAAAAAAACGTAGTTGCTATAGCAGGGGTTCAAAAACTAATCAGAAGACAAGTGCTTTGTAGAAAAAGGGATGCACAAAATCAATTAACTACTACTTTTTTTGTATTTTCGCATTGTATATACACGTGGAATAAAACTGAGGCAATCAACATGATCAATGCTACGTTTTCTGAGCTTTCGGAATAATTTCTAATTACGATATTATAAAAGTACTAGATGACGTACCCGCATCGTGCAATGTATTAATTTTTTTATAATACATTGCCATATTTATATTTATTTAATTTTTTATTAAATTAAATATTAATATCAATTAATGTGAATATCATAACTGTAGCAACCAAAAACAAAAGATAGCAACGTATCAATAAACGTGTTATATTTTTTATATGCATTAAATTGACAACTTGGTTGTGCCTATATTGTATAAATCAGGAAAAAAAAGTTTTAAAGTACGAAAAGTGAAACTGAAGAAACAAGCAAATATTGCTTCGTTGTTAGCTGAAAATCAAAAATTAGACACAACCAAGCATTTGAACTGTTTTCGAAATGGTGTTCGGGGAAAAATGTCGTCGAAATTACTGAAAATGTTATTTTGGCATATTTTTGAGAGCGATCTACAATTTTAAAGTCACCAGCAAGTCTATGGTGTGAATATTCAATGCTGAAGTTGACAATATCAGTAAATAGAAATCAAGATATTTCAAAATTTAAGAGACCGTGTCTGCGCGTCTCAAAGGAAAGAACGATTGAGAAGATCCTAAAAAATCTAAGATATTTACAAAATACGTCAATCTACTTGAAACTAGGGAAGACATGACTATCAAAAAAAAAAAAAATGGAAATAAATTCCCAAGAAAAAAATCCTTTAATCTATATATATAAAAGCAAGTGTCCTGACTGACTGACTCATCACCGCCCAGCCCGAACCCTTGGGCCTAGAAACTTGAAATTTGGAGAGTATATTCCCTCCATGACGTAAGTACCCACTAAGAAGGGATTTTTCGAAATTCAACCCCTAAGGGGCGAAAAGGGGTGAAATGTGATTTCACGGATTCTTTAATATATCTTCGGGTCGATGGGATATCGACTTAGTTTTTGCTTACAAAGATTACACATACATATGCCGAAAAACTTATTTCAGGATTTTGTCCTAATCAACCCCTAAAGGGGTGAATCTACAATCGGGGTGAATTTTACATCCCGTCGTATTTCCTGTGTTTGTTGAGTTATAAGGTTTCTTTTTGGCACATAGGTGTCTTTTTATAATATCTCGAAATGGTTTTGACAGTTTTTTAAAATTTCACCCCTAAAGGGTGGAAAGGGGTAATATGTGATTTCAAGGATTCTTTAATATCTCTTAGGACCAATAAGATATCCACTTGCTTTTTGCTTACAAAAAATACCCATACAAAACCAAAAAACTAATTCCAGCATTTTGTCCTTATCAACCCCTAAAGGGGTGAATCTACAATTGGGGTGAATTATACATCCCGCCGTATTTCCTGTGATTGTTGAGATGTGACATTACTTTTTGGCACATAGGTGTATTATTAAAATATTTCGAAATGGTTTTGACAGTTTTTGAAAATTTCAGCCCCAAAGTGTGAAAAGGGGTGACATGTGATTTCAAGGATTCCTTAATATTTTTTAGGACCAATAAGATATCAACTTAGTTTTTGCTTACAAAGATTACCCATACAAATGCCGAAAAACTTATTTCAGGATTTTGTCCTAATCAACCCCTAAAGGGGTGAATCTACAATCGGGGTGAATTTTACATCCCGTCGTATTTCCTGTGTTTGTTGAGTTATAAGGTTTCTTTTTGGTACATAGGTGTCTTTTTATAATATATCGAAATGGTTTTGACAGTCTTTTTAAATTTCAACCCTAAAGGGTGAAAAGGGATGATACGTGATTTCAAGGATTCTTTAATAGCTCTTAGGACCAATAAGATATCGACTTGCTTTTTGCTTACAAAAATTACCCATACAAATACCGAAAAACTAATTTCAAGATTTTGTCCTTATCAACCCCTAAAGGGGTGAATCTACAATTGGGGTGAATTATACATCCCGTTGTATTTCCTGTGATTGTTGAGATGTAACATTACTTTTTGGCACATAGGTGTCTTTTTAAAATATTTCGAAATGGTTTTGACAGTTTTTTAAATTTCAGCCCCAAAGGGTGAAAAGGGGTGACATGTGATTTCAAGGATTTCTTAATATTTCTTAGGACCAATAAGATATCAACTTGCTTTTTGCTTACAAAGATTATTCATACAAATACCAAAAAACTTATTTCAGTTTTTTATCCTAATCAACCCCTAAAGGGGTGAGTATACAATTGGGGTGAATTATACATCCCGTTGTATTTCCTGTGATTGTTGAGATGTAACATTACTTTTTGGCACATAGGTGTCTTTTTAAAATATTTCGAAATGGTTTTGACAGTTTTTTTAAATTTCAGCCTCAAAGGGTGAAAAGGGGTGACATGTGATTTCAAGGATTCCTTAATATTTCTTAGGACCAATAAGATATCGGCTTGCTTTTTGCTTACAAAGATAATTCATACAAATACCGAAAAACTTATTTCAGGTTTTTATCCTAATCAACCCCTAAAGCGGTGAGTATAAAATTGGGGTGAATTATACATGCCGTCGTATTTCCTTAGATTGTTGAGTTGAAAAATATCTTTTTGGCACGTAAGTGTCTTTTTAAAATATCTCGAAATAATATTGATATTGTTTTAAAATTGCAGCCCTTAGAGGTGAAAAGGGATGAAATGTGAATTCAAGGATTTCTTAATATTTCTTAGGACCAATAAGATATCGACTTGGTTTTTTCTTACAATAATTACTCAACAAATGCCGAAAAACTTATTTCAGGATTTTGCCTAATAAACCCCTAAAGGGGTGAACCTACAAACGGGGTGAATTATACATCCCGTCGTATTTCCTGTGTTTGTTGAGTTATACAATTTCTTTTTGGCACAAAAGTGTCTTTTTAAAATAACTTGAAATAATATTGATAGTTTTTTAAAAATTACGTCCCTAAAGGGTGAAAAGGGATGAAATGTGAATTCAAGGATATCTTAATATCTCTTAGGACCAATAAAATATCGACTTGGATTTTTCTTACACAGATTACTTACTAATACAAATGCCGAAAAACCTATTTCAGGATTTTATCCTAATCAACCCCTAAAGGGGTGAATCTACAATCGGGGTGAATTATACATGCAGTCGTATTTTCTGTGTTTGTTGACTTATAACATACCTTTTTGGCACATAGGTTTATTTTTTAAATATCTCGAAATATTTTTGATAGTTCTTTTAATTTCCCCTTAAAGGGTTAAAAGGGGTGAAATGTGATTTCAATGATACTCTAATATCTCTGAGGACCAAGAAAATATCGATTTGGTTTTCGCTTATAAAGATAACCAATACAAAGGCCAAAAAATCTATTTCAGGATTTTGCCTAATCAACCCCTAAAAAGGTGAATCTACATTCGGACTTAGCTATACATCCCGTCGTATTCCTGTATTTGTTGAGTCATAAGATATATTTTCGGCTGATGGTTCTCTTTTTAAAAAAATCTCGAAATGGTTTTGACAATTTTTTAAAATTGCATTCCTAAAGGGTGATATGTGATTTTAAGGATTCCTTAATATTTCTTAAGACCAATAAGTTATGAGCGATTTGATTTTTGCTTATAAAGATACCCATACAAATGCCAAAAACTTATTTTAGTATTTTATCCTAATCAACCCCTAAAGGGGTGAATCTACATTCGGGGTGAATTATACATCCCGTCGTATTTCCTGTGTTTGTTGACGTTCCTTTTTGGCACATAGATGTCTTTTTAAAATACCTCAAAATAATTTAGACAGTTTTTTATAATTTCACCCTTAAAGAGGTAAATGGGTATTTTTTATTCGATAGAACGTTTTTGGACATAGATACATGAAATTCGCAAAATATATTCCACTAAGAAGAGATTTTTCGAAAGTCGACTTCTAAGGGGGTAAAAACGGGGTGAAATATGATTTCAGGAATTCCTCAATATCTCCTAGAACCAATCAGATATCGACTTGGTTTTTGCTTACAAAGGTTACCCATACAAATGTTTGCAAAAGAAATTCAGGATTTTGCCCTAATCAACCCCTAAAGGGATGAATCTATATTCGGGGTGAATTATAGAAAACTTACATAGGTTTCTATTGAATAGAAACCTACATAGCTTTCTATTTAAAATGTTTAGTAAGCGTTTTGACAGTTTTTTAAAATTTCATCTCTAACGGGGTTAATTGGCATTTTTTATTCGATAGAACGTCCCTTGACATAGAGACATGAAATTCTGGAAATATATTCCCTCCATGACGTAAGCATCCACTAATACGGAACTTTTCAAAATTCGATCCCTAAGGGGGTGGAAAGGGCTGAAATGTGATTTCGCGGATTCCTCAATTTCTCTTAGGAAACATGAGATATCGACTAGGTTTTGGCTTACAAAGGTTACCCATACACATGTTTAAAAACAAACTGAGTATTTTACACTAAAATGAGATCGTCAATCAGGGTTGCGCGGGACAGCTAAAATCTCGAATTAATCAAAAAAAATTATTTGTCTCCTCACTTTCTATTTTGGGGTTGAGGACTGAGGACCTTTTTTTGCTCATCAGTTCTATTTTGAGAGTGAAGACCTTTTTTTTTGCTCATCACTTCTATTTTGGAAGTGAGGACCTTTTTTTTGCTCCTCACTACTATTCTGGGAGAGAGTTTGTTTATAAACATTTTGAAAAATTTTGATGTACATTTTATTAGGTTCTCCCGCTTTTTGAGTCTTAATCCCGAATTTTTTATATTTATTTGGTAAAAATCCCGATTTGGTAAAATAATAATCTGGCAACCCGGTCGTCAATATACCGTAGCGAAGCACGGGTGCTCAGCTAGTTAACATATCAAATTGTTCAAATTGTACCATTTAATATAAATAAATAAATAATTATTCATCTGTCATTTGTTAAGTGATGACATATGTGAAATATTTCAGTTTCTTGTCTGAACCTTGTTAGTTATCAGATGTGTTAAAGCTGAGTAAGTTGTACATATTTAATACTACATTAAATATTATAAAATAAAATAACTTTGCAAAGTTAAAGTTTTACAAAACAAAATTTATAGTTAAGTAACCTCAAAGAGAATTGCCTCCTAGCCAGAGGAATGGCAGATCAAAAAATTAAAATGTAATTCATCTATGAATACTGCCATCATGGATGAAGACGTTGATGATGAGCAAGTTGTAACTAACGTTCTAACGGCCAACAGATATGCTGCGCTCTCGGTTGGCGTCAAAGATGATGTAACGGTAGCCAGCTCCATCAGGACTCAAAGCAAGTTAAAACCAAAAATCAAACCAATAGTATATAAACATAAAGTATCAAATTATGCTGAATTTATAAAGAATTTAGAGGATGATTGTAGCCATGAAGTCAATACAAAATATTTAGGAGACAGAATTAAAATATTTACAACTGATATTAATGATTATAACAAATTACTAAAGACATTTAAAGAGTAAGACATAAATTTTTTCACCTGCACTGACAAAGATGCAAACCTATGAATTTTGTTTTGTTAGGTTACCATATGGCATAAGCTTACAGCAAATTATTAATGTACTGAAACAGAAACATTTACCGGTGTTAAAAGTAACTATAATGAAAGTGTACCCACGTTATAGCCTTACTATTTAGTGTCGTTCAAGATACAACATTTAGGCAAGTGGCGGATATCAGATACATATACTATACCGTATATATACTATAAGTATATTACTATAAGTATACTGGGAAACATATAGACCGAAAAAGGGTGTAACTCAGTGTTTTCGCTGCCAATGCTATGGGCATGCGGCAAAAAACTGCAATGCACCGCCCCGTTGTGTAAAATGTGGAAACGGGCATGCTACTAAAGAATGTACTAAACTAATAACAGAAGAGCCCCGGTGCGACAACTGTAAAGGTCCTCATACTGCAAATCATATCGATTGTACTCATAGGACCAAATACTTAGTAGAAATTGAAAAATTTCACGTGCGACCAGCTAGAATCTATAGAACCCAAGATAATTCGAAAAATGTAATTCAATCTACCAAAGAAAATTTCTACTTAAATTATTCTAAATTTCCCCTCTTACCTAAAAAACCTCAACCTGCAACTGTATCAAGTCAAGTTCATAACAATAATAATAATGAAATTAGTAGTACGGAAAATATAGCTGAGTTAACTAGACAACTTAAAAAATTAAATTCATTGTGTAACATTAAAAAACTAACTGCTGACTTAAAATTACTAAATCACTACCTTGAAAATACCAATGATCCTCTAGCCCGATTGCAAGCACTTTCTGAATTCGCTGAAAGACAAAATGACTAATACAGCAATCAGAAACATTAAAGTTCTTATGTGGAATGCCACTAGTCTGTCAAACAAACTGGGTGAACTACGATATTTTATGAATAAACATAGTAAAGATGTAGCCTTGATCACAGAAACATGGTTAAAAAATAATAAAAATATATTCATAAAAGGATATAAATGCTACCGACATGACAGACCTCATGACCCCTTGTCTACTCATATAGCTGGAGGATGAGTAGCTATTTTTATAAAAAATACTGTAAAACATGAGATTATACCCACTTCTACAGCTATAACATCTCTTGAATGCAAAATTCTAAAATTATCAACAGCCAATAACAATCAGAGCATAAATGTGGTGGCTGCGTAAAACAAGCCCACATCTACGCTAAAAGCCCAGGAGCTTGAAGAAATACTTCACACTTTAACTTAAGTTGTAATAGGTGGTGATCTCAATGCAAGTCATACTGAATGGAATTGTCCTACAAACAATACAAATGGAAACATCCTTAAGCATTTCATTGACAACTCCACCAGTATACTAAAAAATCCTCCTACTCCATCTTTCTTCCCAGACCAAATTAACTACGCACCTTCAACCATAGACTTAGCAATTATCAAAAATATTAATACCTCAGATCTCATCGCTCATTCCAATATCTCTACAAATTATGTACCAGTAGTATTCTCCATTAAAGATAAATCAATTAAAACTCATTACAAACTCATGCCAAATTATTCTGAAGCGGACTGGAAACTTTACAAAGCAGAGCTAAATAAAAATATTA
The DNA here is from genome assembly GCA_963971575.1 of Liopterus haemorrhoidalis. Lineage (NCBI taxonomy): Eukaryota > Metazoa > Arthropoda > Insecta > Coleoptera > Dytiscidae > Liopterus > Liopterus haemorrhoidalis. Next base: position 124,894,250 of record OZ020611.1, read on the forward strand.
TCCTACCCCCCACTTTGGAAACTACTGAAGATATAGATATAGCAGTAGACAACATAACAACTCTATTACTCAATGCCTCCAAAACTGCAATTCCTTTACGCATACTGAAGCCAGATGAAGAAGATTTACCTGATGATATAAAAATGATAATAAGCCAAAGGAACCGCATTAGGAAAAAATAACAACAAATACGTAGTGAAAATCTGCGTTTTCTAAAAAATTACTTGAACAATAAAGTGCGCTTGCTAATATATAAACATAAGAATGACGTCTGGCAAAGCAAACTGGAAAAACTTTCAACTCAAGACAACTCGTTATGGAAAAAACTAAAGGTAATCAAACACAAGCAAGTTGAGATACCTCCACTCATCCGGAACAATATACATATATCTGCATATAAAGACAAATCTGAGTTCATAGCAGAAACTTATGCTAACATCCATTCTAGTAATAACAACATCTCCAATAAATCCACTGAAAAAGTTGTAATGTCTGCAATCAACAACTTCCTCAGCTCCCTGGATGACCAAAATGACGCGTCAAACTTCACAAAACCTAAGGAAATAATGAGCATTATACATAAGTTAAAAAATAGAAAAGCTCCAGGAATTGACTAAATTCAGAATGTTGAACTAAAACATCTCCCTCGGAAAGCGATAGTCTACTTAACTTATTTATATAATGCTTGCATTGTTAAAAGCTATTTTCCCACGAAATGGAAAACGGCGCTCGTTTTGCCAATCCACAAAACAAGAAAAGACAGAGAGGATACAAACAGCTATAGGCCCATCAGCTTTCTGTCTAGTCTCTCAAAAATACTGGAAAAAATGATACACCGAAGATTAATTGAATTCAGCTACCACATGAAAATCTCTCAGAATGAACAGTTTGAGTTCAGACAACAACATTTGACTGTGCACCAGCTTGTCGCAGTCACAGAAATCATATCAAAAAATTTTAACAGGAAAAAAACCAACTGCAGCAGTGTTTTTGGATATCCAAAAAGCCTTTGACACTGTCTGGCATGAAGGCTTACTCTTTAAATTGATACAGCTAGGAATTCCAAAATACTTGATCAAGTGCGCTAAATCATATCTGACACAACGCAAATTTCAAGTTATCATAAATGAGGCATTGTCGAACATACATGACATAACTGCTGGCGTACCTCAGGGCTCAATCCTAGGACCTATCTTATTTAATATATATTTGCATGACTTGCCCACTTCAAAGGATACACAATTGGCCTTATTTGCAGATGACACAGCTATTTTTGCGTCTGGGATAAAACCTGATGCAATAGTTAACAAATTGCAAACAGCTCTACGTCAACTACACAATTATTACTGTAAATGGAAAATCAAAATAAATACAAATAAATATCAAGCCGTATATTTCACTCATCGTAAAAACAAACCAACAAGATGTCTATTACAATAATAGAGTAATTAAATGGAGCTCCAGCGCTAAATATTTAGGTCTAACCATTGACAGCAAATTAACGTGGAAAGATCATATTGTCAATGTCACTAAAAAGTCTAAAAAAATTATGCACGACATCTATGCCTTAATCAATACTAGTAGCTGTCTAAGCACTAAAAATAAATTATTGCTATATAACGCTGTGATAAGACCAGTATTAATTTATGGATCTACTGCATGGTCTAGCACATCGAGAAGTTACCTGAATATAGTGTACAGATTATTCAGAATAAATGCCTAAGGATGGCCACAAAACTTCGAAGATACATTAAAGTAACTCACATTCACGAAGTCGCCGTTCAACCTACAATTGAGGAATTTATTACCAAAATTGCAAGGAAGTTTTATGACAAATGCAGTTACCATGAAAATCCGCTAGTTAGCCAACTAGGACAATACGATTTTGCTGAACTCCCAGTTAGACAGTAGAAGATTACCGAAGCATCTACTCCATGACCACTCTATGTGACCATCTAAACATATAACATTCATATTTTATTCACACACTTATACACTCACTTTTCCACACCTGACACATTACTTATAAGGTTTTTTGCAAATTTTCCTTGAATTAATTAGCAAGCGTAAAAATGCATTAGATAACACTATATTATTCTATCTACAAATACAGATTAAGTTACTTGTAACGGGCGCTGTGTTCTAATGATGTACTGATCCATGTATGTAAATCAATATCTGAATTAACTCATTTATATATATATATATAATAAATAATAAGTTAATATTCTGTTTATCCTTCAAAATGCTGTTTGTTAACTAAGTGTTACGCGCTTAGCAACCGTAGACCTCCAACATTCACTTACGTTTACATGCGCGTTACTGGGGTAATAACACTCATTTGCGGAGTATGTAGTATAAAAATAAATTTTCTTATAAAGTTCATTTATGATAACTATGAGATGACGTCACACTTGGTTAATATAAGTACCAACGTCATGATGTGATTTAACCAACATCAATCCATATCTCAGTTAGTACATTTATTTATTTAATGTTGGTAAGTTTTTACCACGTTGCCAGCTTGAGATGGTATTGTTCAGTCGTTTCTAGTCAGGTGTGACATTTACGTGTTACGCTAGATTTTGTGAGGTTAAATTTTATTTTTCTTTAAATAAAATATTATTATAATAAAAATGCCGAAAGCTCTTAGTAGTCGTGCTCAGAGGATGGTTTTGTCTCTTATTAATTATTTTGAAAGAGAGCGAGATAATGGTGGACCTTTAAGGGATTTGAAATGTGTCAGAGATGTGAGTTTAAATTTTGTTTATATCTATGTTCTTTTCACTTGAATATTTTTCTACAAATAATTGTTAATTAACTTTTTAAACAATTTTACAACAGTTGGGATACGTAATGTAATTTATGAGATGTACCGTAATAGTAAGGACACAACATCAAAAACACTAAAACAATATTTCATTTTGTATCTTGGTCGATAAATAAATATTACATTAATAAAATATGTTCTATTTACAGTTGTTACGTTCAATCTTTTTTTCTAATTTTAACCTACAGGTATGTTACGTCGAGTCATAACGGTTTATTATCACCAGATGCAAGCGAAAAGTAATTTTAGTTTACTCGTGAAATTAACACTTGCAGCTAGCGGTAATAAACTGTTCGTCTGGCAAAAATATTTGATTATTCATTATTCGAAATAAAAATATCTTTAGGTGAGTTCGAGGAGCAAGCTCGGAGCGTTCGAGAAAAGGTCTAAACGCGTTTATTCGAGCGGTCTGGAGTTAAGCAGAGTGACTCGGCTGTGTCAATGTGACATCAGGCGAAAAATTAAAGTAAATTGTATAAAATGGATGAAAAGAACACAATTATTTCTGATGATTCTTATACACTAAAATTTTACTAGGGAGGAAAGGAGTGGGTGCTAAAACTAAAGTACTGGAAATATCTCGCTTATTATTTACTTTACATCAACAATTTATAAAGACAATTTGTTTTGATTGAAGAACGATTATTTTCTGTTTAGTGTAGCTTTTGAATATTTAGGAGGACAGAGGGAGCGCTACTTATAAACTTGAAATATCTCTCTTAATATTGACTTAACATTAAACATGTGTATAACAAAAGTTGTTATTTTATCAATAATATAAATAAATAAATAAACAAATCTTTCTTAAATATCTCCGACCTATAATGAGATTTCGACTTGGTTTTTGCTTACAAGGCTTACCCATACACATGTACGAAGTTCAGTATTTTGCTCTGATCAGCCCATAAACGGCAAATCTAGATTCAAGGTTTTATTTCTTTTTGGCACATAGGCGTCTGTTGGCATGTATTAAAACAAAAACTGCTAAACCGATTTTAGTGCTATTTGCAACAGCGTATTGCAAATTTATCTGGAAAGATTTTAAGCTATATATCATTACGGTATGACACCAGGCTCCCGATCAATTGAGAAATATTTAGAAAAAATGCGAATAAATCTTCCATATTATAAAAAACTATAAAAGATACACATATTCAAAATATATATTAACGAATTTTAGGGTTTAATATTGCTACAAAATTGTTCCCGAGGATACACATGTATCACAAATTTTTTTATATTCATTTTTGACGACAATTATAACGTTAAATTCGCTGTTGAACATTATTGTAACCCCCTAAAGCAATACGAAGAAAAAACTTACTTGGTGGCAAGAATATTTATTAACGAAACAAAGTGCTCCGACCTATATAGGTACGACTTATAAATCAGAAATAATCACGGAGTAATTATAATAAATATCATAAAAATTATAATAAATAATTTCATAAGGTGCAAGATAAAATGTTTCACGTGACCGGCGCTGCCTTTGGCGATGAGTGATTCTCACATGGGCATTTTACGTGGCATTTTCCTGGGTTAGCACAACGGGACACTTATACGTGTTGTTACTAAATGTCTGTACTACCAATTTTTACAAAGAAGTTCGTAAATAAATTATTTGTATAAGAAGCACAAATTAATACAATGGTAGATTAAAACAAATAAATATGTTTGAATGTAAAACGATTGGCAGCAATCAGACTTGAACCGATTTCGAAATGGGCCTGATCTAAGCGGGCTACGACTATTTTTTTCGGTAGCGAAGCAGCAGGTATACTGCTAGTAGGTATATATTTTTAATCAGTTCGGCCATTCTTTAGTTTTGAGAGAACATACATGCATACATACATACACACAAACGAACTAATTTATATATTAGTACAGAAGTACAGAAGTTTAGATATAATATTCCTCGAGAATTTAATTTTTCTAATTGTGAGAATATGCTAGTGAAATTTATTTACTCCATAATAAACTACTTTCCATAAAATTACAGAACATGAACATGGCAGGTACATATGTATACTTATATCTAATGTATCTGTAATGAAATTTTTGTAAAATCCTTAATCTTTTAAAAAAGATTCAAAAGATATATTTTTTCATTTAACTTTTAAAATAGAAATGTATAAAATGGAAAAATATGTTTAGTACACGCTTTGAAATGTTTAACGATAATGATGCTCTGAAAGAAATTGAAATACTTTCAGGTCATGAAGAACTGTTACTAAAAAAACAGAGTAAGCGATAGAAGAAAGCCTTCAAATATTAATTCAAAGCCAAATGAAGATATGTTTCGAACATTTGCAAAAGAATTTTATATCTTGAGCCAACTAAAGATTATGTCGACTTAAGATTGTGTATACATAAACAGATCAATTCTGTAAAAAATTACTGTTATAATTGTTACTGCGTAGTAACGTTACTACAAGATAACTTTTATAGTGACTTTCATAGTAACTTTAACATTTTTCGTATTCTGTAGTATTCAACTGCAATGACGTCGCTATGAAAGTTATATCCAGTGACGTCATGTAATACAGACACAGCATGCTCTATGCCTTAGCACTCTTTGTTATGAAGCCAAGACCCTGTAGAGATGGAAGCGGTATTTGCCCCTATTAGTATAGAAGGTTGTCTAATATACATTTACTTTGTCAACCTACCCCTTGAAAAGGATATCATTAGGTCTGTTCGTAGAACCATTATTAAAGTTATTACTTATAAACACCAGCATTTCGAAGTTGCTTTTTCGAAGTTGCGAAATCCCGTACTTATGTATGGCTCCCAAACATGGACCTTAACAAAGCGACATCGACAACACCTCATAGTTATCGAAAATAAAATATTACGCAGAATCTTTGGTCCCGTTCAAATTAATGGTGAATAGAAAATCCGAAAGAATAAGGATATCCGAGAGCTGTACTCAAGGGCGAGTGTCACACAAGAACGGAGAGGCAGACGATTACAGTGTATAGGACACGTTATGAGGATGAGGTAGGACAGAATGGTTTGGAAGATATGGGAAGGAAGATTGAATACCCGTCGACCAGTGGGAAGACTTCGCAAGAGATGGATAGATCAGCTAACTGAAGATCTAACAAGTATTGGTATACAAGGTACTTGGCAAGACCTGACAATGTATAGATCAAGATGGAGGACTTATGTGAGTGAGGCCAAAAGTTAGTCTGACTAATAGTGCCTAAAGAAGAAGAAGAAGAAGATTTGGCAGTTGCTATGTCAGGAACTTTTATAGTGACAAGTTACTAATTATTGCAGTAACTTTTGCCTTACGGAATACGAAACACTCCAAAGTTAGTATGATAGCAACTGACCTTGTTCATAGTGACTGATTTAGTTACTATGATCACTGAGTTACAGAATTGGTCTGAATGCATCCCACGTCTAACAATGGCGTAACTATAGCTCGCAGAGCCTGCAACCGCTAGATGGCCCATGTCATTTAGGATTGATAAGTACCATTTTGTTTATACATTTATTTTTTTGTTGCTTGGTGTCTCGAAATATCTTATTTTGGTCACTTGATTTTCCGGCTTACCCTATGGCAAAATTTTTTTCTAAATATTTCTGTTACGAAATATTGGCAAAAAATATTAAAACGACAAGAGTAAAGTTCCACGTTCCTAAAGGAAAAAGGAGTAAACGGGTGGTCTGACACATTCTGTATACATCTTCAATGTCGCTTGGTGGTCGGTCTTGATCCATTTCGCAGAGATTATCATTGTAAAGACCTTCATTTCCTATTATGTTTGCAACATCAGATACTGTTTGATTTTAAAAGCTTAAATAATTTCCATGATTCGATGTATTGATTGAAGTATCTCCCGAAAGCCAGTCAGCTTGCTTTAATTTATTGGGCGAATTCTGCCGTCTGATTTTGTCTTAGCAACTGGATTAAGCGTTCCTAATATGCAACTTGCTCACAGTTTCAAGAGGTTGGTTGTCAATGTATATTTACCGGTTCTCCTGGCTCATTATTTTGACCTTAGATACGTGCTTGTGCAGCTATATACGTTTTGACGCAGTGTTAAGCTCTTGCAACATGCAATAAAGTTTAGACTTATCTTGAATAATGAGGACACCCCAAATGGTTCAGAGGATTACCATCAATATTTACTACAAATATATAGTAACGGGCAAAGTTTCTCAGTGGTGAATTAACAAAAATGTCCACACCCCAAGTACACACAAAGAAAGTCACAGTCCGAGCAGTATCTATTTATCTATTTATTTCTTATTTACACTTTTATATCATACTATATACCTTATCTAATTAATTATTTATATTCTGTCAAACACTATTACTAACTACTATTTCTTTTCTTTCTTTTTATCTCTATGGTTTTTCAAATTTCCCGAAGTTGGCAACCCGCATAACTTAAACATTTTGCGGCTTGCCTACTTAAGGTCCATAGATCGTAACAATATTTAATATTTAAAACTATCTTCCATAACCAGAGTAAATAGTCTCGCCGATATTCTATTCCACTTCATTTTTAAGAATCCTGGAATCCCAAATGAATTAAAAAGAAAAGTGTGCGATACATGCCTTCTTCATACATATGGTCTTTAAACCACCAATACTTTGAATAAGCTATCATACATCGCGTTACCAACCTCAAGTGGAGTTACCAACAGGTCAGATCCTAGTAAGTGGACCTACACTGAAGTATACTAGAGACCAAGGGAGACAAAATGTAACGTCGACAAACCACAGAAGAGGTGGTTGGATGATGTCAAGGAAATAATTGGTAAAAAATGATACCAGCTGACTCAAGGGAGAGAAAATAAAGGGAAGCCTATATCCAGGAGTGGACATCTACAGGCTGAAGAAGAAGTTAAATACCTATTAAACACCTAGGAGCAGTTTTCACAACCCTTCTTAGCATCCAAAATTGTCTCATCTATTAATTACAAAATACTAGCAGTATATCCTCTACTTCGCTACCGAAAAAAAAAACAATTCTAGTCATCTTATATAGGGTCTATGTCAGAATAAGCTCAAGTTTGACTCAATGCGAATCGTTTTAGGAAAGTCCAAGTATATATTTTTGATTTAATATACCGTGATTCTTTCACAAATCATTTATGTAAAGGTTTCTTTGTAAACTACACAGGTAGTACTGTCACGTAGTGACCACGTATAGATATTCCACACAAGTGAGAAATCTCATCGCAGTCAAGCTCGGTCACGTGAACCGTTTAACAACACTGCTCAACTATGTCTAAGCAACAAAGATACTTTAGCCCATATATTTAATTGTAGAATAGTTGCAAGCTTGTAAACCCATTCATTTAATTCACTGGACTTTTAATAATAAGATAGAACGAAAATAAACATAAACTTGCTTCATTAACACTGAAAAACAATGCTTTGATTAGAAATGGAACATAAAAATGATAATTGAAAAACGCATGCATTTTCGATGGAATTTAGATCCGAAGGCTAGGTTGGCCAACGCAAAACGGCAATATTCTCCTCATGAAACCAATCACGCACTGACCGCCTTTTATGACGACGAGAATTATCTTGCATATAGGAAATTTGTAGACCGGCAGCATAGACAAAAGAACGCACAACAGGTGCGATTACTTGGTCTATATAGGGTCATTCCATATCAAGTGGTCTAGGGCTCCCCACCTCACCATCACAGATTTTAAAGAAACTTTTTACACTGAAACTTACATTACCCAAGTGAATTCTGGTAAAGTTTAAGATCCTCTAGTGGAAAACTTGTGGAATTATAGCTCATTGTTTGATACCATACCATGCGACCATATACAGCATTCCTGTGAAATTTTTGCAACTTCGAGTCAAAATATTTCCTTGGGTATATAAGCAAAACGAATGAAACATTGCGATCTAATACAATTTTTTATGATCTATTGAATGAAACAAATGCGAAAATTTATTTTTTTAAACTGGCATAGATAAAATGCGTCAAAGTGGGCCAAAAAATGAGTATACTAGAAAAATTGCAATGTGAAGTCTTTTGTAGCTCCTGTAATAATGAAGCTTTCTCTGCAAAATGTTGTCTCTTTCTTTGTGTCACAACTCTGTTCTCCACTGGCGAATCAAGTATTCCACTGGCAAAACTTAAACACCACCAAAGTTAGTCTGAGCCACGTAAGATTCAAGACTCAAAGTTTTATCAAAATGGGTGATGGTAAGGTGGGGAACTTTTTAAAAATTAGACCATTTGACATAGAACGACCCTATACTTATTTTGGTCCATATTGCCGTCAAAAGAACGAGGTCGGTTTTAAGAAGCCACCTCTAAAAGAATGAACTTCCTGAACATGTTTTGCCCATTCTAATGCAGCAGTTGCTCACCATGCTTTCATTCTTCATGTAGACCCAGATAAGCGAAAACCGAACCGGGACTCGTCTGTAAATAAAATGAACCCCATTCTTCTTCAGTCCATTGTAGTTGTCCTGTTGCCAAGTTAAACGAATGGCGCGTTTTCCAACGCGTAGTGCGGCAACTCTTATTGGACATCGAGCATGTAGTCTATCTCCATGTGGTCGTCTTCGTATAATTTAGTCAGAAGCCAACACTCAATGGGCGTTCTAAATAAGATACGCGTTATTGCTGTCCCGCCGTATAGCTTATATCACAATGAATCTGTCTTGAATAGCAGTAGTTATCCTTCCACGACCTTGATGCCTTTCGGTCATATCCTCTGTATCCTGATACCGTCGCCATAACCGTCATATTACCGACCGATGTGCACTTTACTTTGCGAAGAACCACCTTCTATCATACCCATGGCCCGTAACTTTTCGTTATTAGAAAATGCCGACGCTCCATAATAAAATTAGTCAAAACTAAAAAATAAAAAAGAATAACAATTATCGAATGGGTTAGTGAACATACGCGGCATTAGATATACAAAATAAGACTGATAGATATAGGAAACTTGACTAAAAGACTTTCACGTTAGTACCAGTAAAATCAGGAAAGGCTGGCTTTAATTTTTTCTATGCGATTCTATATGTAAAGATTTGAATGCAAGTTGAATTAGAAATGTATTTCAACTACAATTGAAGTGCTTAGACTTAGTTGAGCACTGTATGTGCCTTTATATAGTGAATTTGTATATTATTTTCTCTCCATCATTAATCTTTATGTATAAATCGTAGGTATATACAGTTACTCACAAAATTGAGCATACAAGAATTTGACAAATATACTTTTTAATAAAACGTGACTATAAAACAGATTTTTTTTAAACTAATTATTTTTTATTTATAAAATACACCTTGCAGATCCAAAATTATTACAAATACTATAAAGTATAGTAATATTTGTTAAAAATTTGTTAAGGCAAACTAAAAAAAATAATATTTTGGAGACACAAAATTGAGCGTATTAGTTAATTTCGTTTGATTTAAGACTTGTATTTTCCTGAAATTATATTGCATAGGTTTTATCTTGCAACAGATGTGTGTTTCATTAGTTTAATTTGCATTAGGCCACATTCAAGTACAGTGATTTTGTTTCTATTATAATGGAAAATAAACGTAAACAGACTGACGAATCTACACGAAAACTAATATTTAAATTATACGCCCGGGGTCATACAATGCGTGAAAAAGGTGATATAGTAAACCGAAGACATTTCACAATTCAAAAAATAATAAATAAATTTAAATATGAAGGTACAATTCAAAACAAAACGGGCAGGGGTAGAAAAAAATTGTTATCAACTGTGGATGAAAGATTTATTTTGCGAAAAATCAAGCAAGATCCTAAAATTACCGTGTACCCCAGTTAACGTCAGAATTGTCACAAAGATTAAATAAACAAATTTCAGTAAAAACAGTCCGCCGAGTACTCCGGAAAAATAACTACAATGGTTGATTTGCACGCAAGAAACCATTGATTTCAAAACGGAATAAAAAGAAACGCTTAGAATTTGCAAAAATGTATGTAAACAAACTAATTAGCTTTTGGAATAAATTAATTTTTTCTGACGAGACGAAAATAATTTTTTTTGTGTCGGACGGCAGACAAATTGTTTGGCGGAAGCCCAATACAATATTTTTAGAAAATTAATACTGTTCCGACAGTGAAACACGGAGGCGGATCAGTTATGTCCTGCGGTGCTATGGGCTCAAACGGCCCAGGTAATTTAAAATTTATTGAAGGGATAATGGATAAATGGAAATATCTAAACATCTTGAAAAATAATCTTACGACTACTGCAGAAAAATTAGAAATGCCACCAGTTTATTATTTCCAACAAGATAACGATCCCAAACATACTGCGCTTATTGTAAAGGAATGGCTGTTATACAATGCACCAAAATTACTCATAACACCGCCACAATCACCTGATCTCAATCCAATTAAAAATTTATGGAGAGAATTAAAAGTTCGGATAAAAACAAATTCATTTTCTAATAAAAATGATTTTAAAACGAAACTTCAAGAAGAGTGGAATAGTATACTGGCAGAAGTTTGTGGAAAATTAGTGCAGTCTATGCGAAATCACCTTCAAGCAGTAATAGAAGCAAGAGGTGACGCGAAAAAATATTAATTTAAATTAACTGATTGTTTTCTAATTATTTTATTAGTATTACTACTTTTAGTACGCTCAATTTTGTGTTTCTGAAAATGTATATATTTTTTGTTTTCTTTAATAAATGTTTAGTAAATATTATTTAATTTTATACCATTTATGATAGTTTTATATCTCTAAGATGTATTTTAGAAATAAAAAATATTTGGTTTAAATAATCTGTTTTATAGGCATCTTTACCTACGAGGTATATTTCTAAAACTTTTGTACGCTCAATTTTGTGAGTAACTGTAGGTTAAAGATTTTTTTTTTTTTTTTTCGTTAGTAATGCTCTTGCCATCGAGGTAATTTTTATTGTACATATTCAGGGGTTATGACGATATTCAACAACGAACTGAACGTTATAATTTTCATAAAAAATGAAAACATATATATGGTTTAGGTGAGTTTTCTATTGATCTGGTATATATGCCCTCTCGGACTTTTTGTTGAAATATTAAACCCTTAAATCTGTTACATATATTTTCGATACTTTTTTTGCAGTTTAGCCGTTGTAACAATTTTATTATACTTCACGAAAGATTTATTACGAGCTATTTCCAAATATTCCCTAAATTATCCTGATAATCATGATACCGTGATCATATGTAGCTTAAAATATTTCCGAACAAATGACCAATACGTTGGCGAGAACTGCATCAAAATAGGTTCAGCCCTTCTTGAGTTTTAAGTTAACACATTTTACATACAACCAGATGGACGTTGCCTTTTTATATATTTAGAGATTTCGTGTATCATTTTTTTCCCCCGTAAAATAAATACGCAGCATATTTTAAATTCCGTTAAACGAGGTATTGATTTATATTTAAAAATTGTTACTTTGTTTGCAATACAGTGTTTTGATCATTTTTATGTGGACGAACGTTTAAGACTTCAAAACATTTTATATCAAATAAAGTGGAACGTTTAGGTCGAGCATGGCTTTCTAGCATGTATGTAAATATGAATAGATCTTCCTTATTATGCACATAAACTAAACATTAATAGTTTTATCGTACAAGATATATCAAACATCCAATTATTGACAACATATTCTACTCGATAATGGGCTGCAAGATGGTAAATAAAGGTTTTAAAAAATATTATATCACATCCTATTTTACAAAAATTATTTATATATATATTTTTAATAATGAAATAAACTCAATTTTCATAAAAATGATAATTTTAGAAAAAATTATCTGATTAAAAATTCAAAGCTCACAATTCAAGTTCACATCAATGTTCATTATTCTGATTTTTTTTTCAGATTTTTAATCCAGGCCTATGGAAAATAAAGCGGACGACAAAAGTTTAATAGAAGAAATGTACACTCTATATCAGTGTTTCTCAACCAAAAACGCACCGCGGACCAGTATAATATATAATTTTCTAACGCGGACCACTAATAATAACTGTTGGTTAATTTTTTGCAAGAAATCAAATATATTTAATGTGCTACTAAATACATTTATTTTATTTGTAGAAAATCACAGAAAGTTACCAGAAAATAAACGAAATATAAATTATTTACATAAAAAATGTGCATAAAAAATAAAAAAAAAAACTGCAAAAAACACATATAAAAAAATTCGCGGACCACTAAATTTTTTCTGGGGACCAATGGTGTTCCGCGGACCACCTGTTGAGAAACACTGCTCTATATGCCCACTGTTCGATATTAAAAAAAAAACAAAAAACATTCTATACTACAAAAATCTTAGCTATTTGTACAAGGAACAAAATAAAAAATACTTAAAAACTAAATAGGCTTAAAAGGTGTTTACGAGATTGCCAGGCAGATGATATAACGGTTTTGACAAGAACAAAAAAATAAATGAAAAAGACGATTTTAAGAATAATAGATAATATAATTAATAATAACATTGCAAAAAATACATACATGAAATATATATTTATATGTGTATACATGTATATGAAAAAATAGAAAACTAAATGTTACAAGAATTTAAAGAATTACATTATAAAATTCATGGAATATCAAAAAAAGTACTATTAAAAACAACTAAAAACAGCTAACATTAAATCATAGCCGTAATTGCTCCCCACGCATCATATGTTGCGCCTTCAAGGGCGGGCCTCATTTTGCGTACCCCTATTCTAACCGACCACCTAAAAGCAGTTCCAGAGCTTCATCACTGCCTCTAAGAGTGAAAGAAACGTCTCTGCCGGTGTAGCTTCAGAAGGAAACTAAAGGGGAATAAACATTGTTATACGAACAGACATATTATTCTTTTACACGTCTCGTATATAAGTGTAGTATTAAGTGTTTCTTCTTTTTACCTACCCAATCTAAACAACGCTGATGATTCAAATTTCATACAAAAAAAGATGTGTTTCATGCAAATTCCTTGCTGATATTTATTTGCTACTACCGCTGCTTCGCAACCGGAAAACAACAGTCGTAAGTGGCTCAAACCAGGTTTATGTCAGATTAGGACATGAGACTTCGCACCTAGCTAAGTGCGAGTCTAACGGACGATTCTCCGTTTATTTGTTCATATCGGCTTCCTTTTTCATTCTCATTCTGTTAGCTTTGTTACTAAGTTTCCAACTGATGAAGTTCTTTTTGGCATTTTGATGAACCCAGGGTGAAGCAAAAACAAGTAAAATCAAAGTGCCTAACTAAGACAAAATACATCTACATACGTATTAAAGAGACTAATAAAACCTACTATTCATTCCAAAATAAAAATGCATTAAAACTGACCCAAAATGAAAAAAAAACAAAACCTAAATATTTTTAAAAGATGGAAATGACCTTGAATGATGAATTAAAGACAAAAACTTAATAACAAAATAAACGATAACTGATGATAATTAATAAGTAAATGAATAATAATAATAATTCAACTATTCAAAGAAAAGTCTTGTCTTCTCGTTGTATTTTTCAGAACTATGTACACGCGCCAATATAATTGAAAATCAAATTTTTAAAAACCGTAAAAATTTATATATTCTTTTAATTTATTTTATGCGCTAGACTTCCGCAAGGTCCTAAAAAGAAACTGTGCAAAATTTGGTCCAAATCGGTCAAAGGGCCAAAGTAGTTATAGACATTCATTTTTATACATAAGACTAAGGCTGGGTTGGCAAAGTCGACCGGCGCTCCTACGTGTATCCGGAAGCTTCGCCCCCGGCCTGTTAGAGTGCAGAAAATCACAAAAGATACATAACATTTCTTTAGAGAACAACAAAAATTATACTGAAATTCGTAGTTCCATTCTTGAAAAGATTTTAAACATTTCTTAATGAAAATCAGTTACAAAATTGGCTATAATGCTATCGAAAAATTACCCCAAAGCTAAATTACACATATTTACTTCGAAAAAGGCAATTCAAATGAGAAATCTCATAGCAGTTTGACATTTTGACATAAATATGCATAATACTTAAGATGCATAATATATAAGATGCATAATTTTTAATTCTGTAAAATCGATTCTTTCTGGGACTTTTACATCGTTTTATACTCTCTTCTTTAATTCTTTTCCTGGCGGGTGAAATTATTTATTTGTTTTTGCATATCGTATGTAATTGTGCGCCTACTTATAAAAAATAATATGTTTTTCTTTAATTAAAAATAATCTATTTATAGACCCATAATCTGAAAATGCCCATAAGTAGTAGGTAAACCCTTTCGGATGTCGTTTAATTTTTTACTGACCATCTAACTTGAAAAAAGCCTCTAGCTAACGAACTTCTTTTAATATATGGATTAATATACTCGTTTTCTATACTAGAATACTACTGCCTACTTATTAAATTACTTTTGATAATGTGTTATATTGATTTCAAGTATTGTTTAAAATCAATAACTGTAACATATTGCCAAATACAAAGAATTTTACGATTAGAAAACTTTGCAATGACTCTCAGAAAAAAAGGAACAAGTTCAAAACAAGATTCATGTTGAATGAATCTACAGGAACTGGTGCAGATTTCTTGTAAAACTGTCTTGAGTAACACGATAACTTCTTCTCAAATTCACTTTTATTATACATTTATCCAACTGACAGTACTTGATGCATATTTTCAAGATATTCCTAATATTTTATAATCCACTGTATTTCATAATAGATTCCAAACGCGTATGTGGCGCTAAGGACAGGTAAACTAAGTTATACGTTTCTGGACTTCCGGCCATAGATTTAAAAGCCACGTGATCAGCATGACGTTTCGACCCGATACTCACAGGTACTCAAGTACGCAGAACTATATATACATTATCAGAAGATGAAAATTTCGAAGTGAGAGATATGAACCAATTACTAGAACCTTACACAACCGCGGATATCCACCATTTTTCTGCGGATGCGGTTTAAATGATAATTTATCATTTCAACCGTGCGGCTGTGGATACGGGTCAAATATCATATCTCCCTACCCGCAATATCCGCGTAAATATAATCATTTAATGTTTCGCCGTATTTGGTATTTTTAGAAATACAAGTATAAATTAACTCATATCAAATTTAAAAAAATAAAATGATCTTAAAATTCTTGAAATTATCAACTTTTCCCTTTTTAATAATAGGATGATTTTAAGAATTTTATTATTCAGAATTTATTTTTTTAAATATGCTGATCTATAAATGTGGTAAATTAATCTGTAATTATCGTACATATATAATTAGCTACCGTGTGTTAGTGATTTTGTAACACTGTGACGTCATTTTTTCTAAGGTTCTCGTGATTGGCTAACTGGGAAACAGGGTGTTCCCAGTTTGACTTGATTGACAGGCATTTTGCAGATATATTCTCTAAGAATCTACGAATATAATTACATATAAAAATTTGTAGGATTTCGTAGGCATAAACAAGAAACTCTAGATACTCCTATATCACTTGACTGATATCAACAATATTTTGCAGATTTATTCTCTAAGAAACTGCGAATAAAATAACATATAGAAATGTCTAGGGTTTCGTAGGCATAAACAAGAAACTATATACACTGCTATATCCTTCGACCAATATGAATAATATTTTGCAGATTTATTTTCTTAGAATCTACAAATATAATTATTTACAGAAATATCTAGGATTTCGTAGGCATACACAAGAAACTCTGGACACTGCTATATCCTTTGATCAATATGAACAATATTTCGCAGATATATTCTCTAAGAATCTACAAATATAATTACATACATAAATGTCTAGGGTTTCGTAGGCATAAACAAGAGACTCCTATATCCTTTGACCAATATGAACAATATTTTGCAGATTTATTCTCTAAGAATCTGCGGATAAAATAACATACAGAGATATCTAGGATTTCGTAGATATAAATAAGAAACTCTAGACACTCCCATATTCTTTGAACAATATGAAAAACATTTTGCAAATTTAATCTCTAAAAATCTGCGGATAAAACATCGTATAGAAATATCTAGAGTTTCGTAGGCATAAATAAGAAACTGTAGACACTTCTATATTCTTTGATCGATATGAAAAATATTTTGCTAATTTATTATTTAAAAATCTGCGGATAAAATAACCTATAGAAATATATAGGGTTTCGTGGGCATAAACAAGAAACCCTAGGGAACTCCTATATCCTTTGACCGATATGAACAGTATTTTGCAGATTTATTCTCTAAGAATCTACGAATATAATTACATACATAACTGCCTAGGGTTTCGTAGGCATAAACAAGAGACTGTAGATACTCCTGTTTCCTTTGATCGATATGAACAATATTTTGCAGATTTATTCTCTAAGAAACTGCGGATAAAATTTTATATATACATGTTTTGGGTTTCGTAGGCATAAACGAGAAACTCTAGACATAAATTAACGTCTCAAATTATTTTTGTAAGTAACAATGAATCGTTTTCTCATCTTAAAAAGTTAATGAATTAAAAATCTAACTATTTAATTAGCAAGTGTCTGTATGTAGTGTCGATAACATTATGACGTTAATTTTTCTAAAGTTCTCGTGATTGGCTAACTGGGTACACCCTGTTTCTTGATTGGCTGACAGGTGACGCCCTCTCCCGTGATTAGCTAACTGGTGATATCCTGTCCCATGATTCGCAGACTGGCGACGAAATTAGGATACGTTAAAAAATAAATCCAAATACACACACAAACAATTGAATTTTTTATTATATAACTCCGTCATTGTTGACGGGTAATAACTTGTTTCTAAATATTACTGCTCTAAAACAGTAATGAGACATTTAAAAAATTAAGTTTCTGAGATATTGCGGTTTAAGGTTTGACATTTTATATAAATAGTTTACTAATTTAAAATTTAAAAAATTCTTTTTAAGACATTATTAAATATTTTATAATCCGTCTCAATTTGTAATACGAAACTAAGAGGGAAATTTCATTTTTTATGTTGTATATTTAAAATATCATCTTAGGGTGGTAATTCTGAAGTGGCACCTTTCAAAATATTTGACATGTCTATCACAATTTTGACATGTCAATCGCTATTTGGACATATCAATTTGTTATCTGACATATAGTTTTTGAGTGAGTATAACCTCGATATAATAAAACTTAACCAAATATTTAAAAGCCAGATTTACAAGTTCACATGTTTCCATAAAAGTTTATTTACACCACAACAGTCACCAAAGTAACCAGATATAGTTTCGTATTACAAAATGAAACAGATTATAAGAGCTGTTTGTCTTTGTTTCTGATTGTATGTTAAAATATTGTTTTTAGTCCAAGTTGACAGATGAATAGAGTCGTACATTGGAAATAAATATTATTTTATTTTTTTCGTATATTTTGTTATTATTTACATATTTAGACTTTTATTTATATTCTTGGCATAGATTTTATGGAGAAAATTCTCCATGTAATTTGTTTTTACGCAGTTATATATTTTTTAGGTTATTTGACATATAAATATTTTTTGACACTTGACAATTAACAGATCAAGATAGAGGAGTAATGTGAGGCCAAAAGACAGTTCATCTGATAGTGCCCAAAGAAGAAGTTTTTGATATAATTTTTAGACCTTCATATATACATATATTTTTCATTTTTATTTACAATAAATATTTAAATAAGAAACTTAAGCTCTGAAGATATATTGTTTGTCTTATTGCTTTAATTAAACTCTTTAGCCAAATCTCTCTTTTTATACATAGTTCATAATTTTTAAAAATTAATATTTTTTTAACTTTTTCAAATTTTCCATTTTACTGAATTATGTCATATAAATAAAGTAAGTGTATTATCTGCCTTGTTTATTTGAATATCTTACTGACCAATTCCTTTTTTATATTTAAAAAAAAAATCACTTGCTAACCCTTGTCACTACGCCCATGCCCTAGTTGTATTACTAACTTATTTTAAATTTCTCGCTATACTGTATTAGTCTTGTGTAAATAGTAGTCGGTTCGCAGCGCTATCTACTCTTTTCTAATTTGAAATAGAGCATAGATCTGGTTACTTCGGTGACTATTGTGGTGTAAACAGACTTTGGCGTACCCGTGTGAACCAATACTATGATAATATTATAAATGTATTGTCAATATACAACATAAAAAATGAACTTTCCCTGTTAGTTACGTATTACAAAATGAGACAGATAATATTATTTTATATTTAGATATTTATTACATTTTATTTGTTGACTACATGTTTTTGACCTTCTGACTTCGTTGGTTTTTCACTGTCAACATTAGATCAGTGACCACCAAATTTACAAAATATTACAAAATTTAAAAAAATTATTTTTAATATTTTAAATACTTTTAATTTTTAAATTCTATTTATATGACTCTGATTAACTGTCTTTTTGACTATTTATTTTATTTTATGTATATTTTTACTTAGTTATTCATCTGTTTTTATATATTTGACAAATTACCCATATTGTTTCACCTCTCACCATAATCCACTCTGTCTTACTACTGTTTGTATGTGACAGCCTCCAAGTGTGCGTTCCGACTTACATAACTATACAAACAACACTTCGGCCCACCCGGGAAGTGCTAAAACCTACTTGCAGTTGCTAATAGCCACAAAAATGGTACAAAACTTTCCATACTATTGCAAAACCTCCAGAAAACAACCACCAAGCAAATAACTTCAATTTCAAAAGAACATCTAACAAGAGACCTTGAACCTTCATTGCGAATCCTCCAGATAAAAATCGAGGGAATTTCTAGCACAAAATGCCAATGCCTCTCTAAAATCGCAACGCAAAGACGAATCCATCTAATTGCCTTACAAGAAACATACATAGCTAACGAAATCGAATATAACACTAGAAGGCTGATCTCTGGTTACAGCTTAGTCGACTATATCTGCCATACGCATTATGGTTTAGCCACTTACGTTCGTGAAAATATTCAAAATCATACTCGACTATCAAAATCAATCCAGCAGACTGTATCTTTTATTGCCGTTATCATAGCTAGAATAAATATCACTAATCTATACAAACCACCAAATTTAAATTGGACTGATAATACAGTATTTATTTACTCCCAACCTGCCGTCTATCTTGGCGATTTTAATTGTCAACACACTTTCTGGGGATATAGGGACAACAAACAAAATGGCGAGTCTCGACTACAATGTGCAGAAAATATCATCGTCCATCTTGTATTCGATGTCAAAGATAAAGGAACATTTCACTCAGCAAGGTGGAAAGCAGATTAAAATCCAGACCTCTGCTTTTCTTCGCTCGACAACTATCAACAGCCCTTACACATATCAAAAAGGATACTGGACAGTTTCCCTCATAGCCAACATCGTCCAGTCATTCTGAATATTGGTAAACGTGTAAAGTTTCTTCCCACCCTTCGAGTGCCTCGTTGGAACTTATTAAATGCGAACTGGAGTGAATATGCGTTGCAAGTTGATTCTGTCCTCCGCTGGGTTCCTCCTTTAGCAACTAATTATGACAGGTTTGTCGCTGTTGTTAAATCTTCTGCGAAGCATTGGATCCCAAAAGGGTTTCGTAAAGAATACATCCCAGGCTGGTGTAAAAAAACAGAAGACCTGTTCCTTGAATATCAGTCCACAAACGATCCAAAAACCGCCCAATAACTCTTGGAATCACTGGATGTAGCCAGAAGAAGTAAATGACGTGAAACGATTGAGAATATGGATTTCACACACTATACCCGCGCAAGTTGCAATCTACTAAGAAGCTTGGCGCAGCTAACAAATCGCCGGCAATAAAAGGGACAGTTAAACCTAATCAAGTGTCCTTATACATAATTAAAATGTCAAATCAGATTTGCACCAATAAAGATTTTTCCAAACAGGTTAGACGTAATCTGCACAGAAAATGCATTCGCGCACTGAAAAGTAGGGAAGAACTTACACTCTTCACGCTAGAAGAACTTAGTGTAGCAATCAACTCCTTAAAAATTAAAACAGCTGCTGACCTTGATGGAATATTTCCGGAGTTAATAAAGAACCTAGGACCGGCTACAAGAACTTGGCTACTTAGGTTCTACAACGACATTCTCTCCACCGAAAGACTCCCAAAGGCTTTTAGTACATCAAAAATCCTAAGTATTTTAAAGTCAGGTAAAGCAGAATCTGAACCAGCTACCTACAGACCTATTGCTCTACTCAACATCAATTATAAATTTCTTGATAGGCCAATCTTTAACCGCATTTCTGACACAATTGAAACTGCTGTGATCAAGTGGCTGCTCTTACTACTCATATTGAAGCAGGATTCCAACGAAAACTTAAAACTACAGTTGCATTTGTTGACCTCTCATCTGCTTTTGATACCGGGTGGACAGACGTTCTCGTTTTAAAACTGCACAATACACAAGATAATAAAATGGTTAATCTAATGAAGCCATGCTGAAAAATAGACAGTTTCAAGTGCATCTTAACAGGGAAAAGAATAACTTTAGAACACTGAAGAACGGTCTTCCGCAAGGCTCTGTGCTGGCTCCAATTCGAATTTAATTTATATATACATAAGTGAGATGCCACTTACTACGAAAATTTGCATATGCCGATGATCTTGCCATTGCTGTGCAGTGCACACATGCAAAAGGAGCTGTAGATTCTCAGCTCCTTTTGCATGTTGAAGATCTTGAGATACTCAGTAATTACTACAAACTTTGGCCGAACCCACCGGAAAAACTGAAATAACACCCTTCCATCTGAGCAATAAATATGCTAACGAAGAACTAAATTTGTTATTTAATGGCACTAAAGTCAAACACAACCACACCCCACACTACCTTGAAATTACTCTAGATTGCTCATTGACCTTTAAACAACATATTGAAAAAGTAGGTCTAAAACTTAAAACTAGAAATAATTTAATCCACAAACTGACAGGTACGTCGTGGGATTGCGATTCCCATACCCAAAATGTCTGCAGTTGCCCTGCTCTATTCCACAGCAGAGTACTGCTCCCAGTCTGGAAGAACAGTGCTCTCACAAGCAAAATTGACGTCCAGCTTAATACAGCAATACGAACGTATTTCACTGGTGCTACACGTTCCACACCCTCAGAATGTTTACTCTTACCGAGGGGTGTTAGACTGGACAGAAAGATGCTCGAAAGACGTTAGAAAGTTTAGTTAGGCCGAACTTGCCTGTCCGTTGAGAAGTAAGTCCCATAGAATAGTTCCTCGTGGATATAGAGGCTAACATGGTTTTTAGTAGGTCGTCCTTCCGAAGAATTCGACACCATCAATTTTGAAGCTAAATTTAACATAGGCATGCACTTCGATCGAGTCCATCTTAAAAACCAGTGGGGTAAAGAAAAACTAATTTAAAAAAAAATCATTATAATTCGAATGAAATACCATGTCCAAACAAACTCAATGACAGTCGACTGACGAATTACAGCTGCATCTTATCAAATCGCTATTTCCTCTCACCACTATACCTTATATGTAAATTGCGCAACGCGCGTAGTTCACGTATGTTTGATCAAACCTCGTATAGGAAAAATATTAACGAAAGAATTTAAGAAAAAATTAAAGAAATAAAGAATATATGTCTCGAGAAATATTTACATAAACATATGCAACTTCAAAACGAACACTTTTTTAAAACATCGGAATTGAGTATCAAATGAAATTTCTTGATACGTAGATTAAGAGACGAAAAGTAATTATTAAATGAAATATATCAACGCGAATTTTGCCAAAAATGTAACAAGAAATATTTTGTCCTGCACTTTTAAGAATCATTTTTTTTTTATTCTAAATAACTGTCCATGTACACATTTTTGCTGTAAAGTTAATAATAAGTGAGATATTTGAAAATTTTATTTGGCGCCGCCTACTTCTAATATTTATCCATTCAAAAAATGCATAACAGAAAAAAAGATTTGTTATCTTATTTTAAATTATTAATGTAAGTATCAGGTCGTCAAGAATGATATTTGTAGTTAATAATATTGCCAACTTTAACAGCTTAATATTTTACCGTTATATATATATATATATATATATATTTTTTTTTTTTTTTTTGTTGGAAAGTTACACATCTCGCCCGTTTAAAGAAATCATTGTATGCTAAATTTTTTTTTTTTTAATTTTGTTGAAAATTGAACGGTTGGAAATTAGCATTATTATGAAGTACGAGTTCTCACGTGGAACTACGGCATCGCACACCGCGCAAAACTTTAATAGTGTATTAGGCTCTAGTGTTACTACGCAGCATACAATATCAAATTGGTTCGCCAAATTTCGTACAGGTAACTTAAAAACCAAACAAAAACAAAACTGGCTCATCGATCACAGCAGACATATACTGCAACCAACTGGACGAAATGATGCAAAAACTTAAAGAAAAACGGTCTAGATTGGTCAACAGATCGACTCCTATTTTATTGCATGATAACGCTAGACCACACTGCGCAAATAACTGTGGCAAAACTACAGAAATTGGAGTTGGAACTTCTTCATCATCCTCCATACTCACCAGACCTAGCCCCTACTAGACTACCACTTTTTCCGCAATTTGGACATATTTTTAGTAGGAAACCAGTTTAATTCCGACAATGCTGTAAAACTGGCCTTCCAGGAATTTTTTTGACTCTCGTCCGCCAGCGTTTTATACCACCGGCCTGAATAACCTGCCGTTTAATTGGCAAAAGTGTATAGACATTATGGGTGCATACTTTGATGAATAAAAATTCCTTATATTTGTAAGTTATCAACCATCTTTGCCTTTTTTCTACAAATTTCATCCTTGACGACCAATAATTAGTGAGATATTTCATGATATCAGTTTGCCCCCCCCTCGCTAACTCTCCAAAATTTCATCTGAATAAAACTGCATAGAACAAAATATTTTTTTTATTTTTTTTTGTTTTATTTATTTATTTATTTATTTATTTATTTACTTATTTATTTATTTATTTGTTTGTTTATCTATTTATTTATTTATTTATTTATTTATTTATTTATTTATTTATTTATTTATTTATTTATTTATTTATTTATTTATTTATTTATTTATTTATTTATTTATTTATTTATTTATTTATTTATTTATTTATTTATTTATTTATTTATTTATTTATTTATTTTACATCGGCCTATTTCTGCAACGAGGCTAATCGCCGATACCAGGGGGCGAGCTCCTACACCTGGATGAGGGGTGAATGATTGTGAAATGGGAGTAATGTGCACATATTATTCTCGCCCGAATAATATCACCAACGGAGGAGAATCGAAGCACCGACCGCACAGTCCAGACTGTTTCCACCAGTCCAAACCGCACGACTTAATGCGCTCGGCCACTCCGTTGGCTTTATATATATAATATTATATACATAATATATGTTTTTGCTGTTAAATAGTTAAATATCAAATAAGCTATGTAATTTATTTAGCTGGCGCATCCCCCACGCCTAATCCCCCTGCAAGAAAATTTTGCTAATTTAGCTAATGCACAAATCCGAGTTTTGTTCTGTCGGTATACGTAAATATGTCCAATATGTTTTTGAGTGAAACTAAGTCAAACATGGTGAGAGAGAGGCATACAGATTGATAAACAGACAGACAAATTTATTCTTTGTGTCTTATAATCCTGAAACATATAGAAACGAAGTTTGATTACGAAACAATAATAAAACAGTTTCGAACGATTGAAAAATATTTTTAAAATTTCATAAACGCAAACACTTAGTTACTTCTTAGATAAACACACAGCAAATGATTTTTTTAAATATTGTTCATTTTGATGCGATTAAAACAAAAAATATTGTCTCAGTATTCTATTATTTTACAATCGTCGCAGTTAGGTCACAACATAAACTAAATATGATTTTCAATAGGAAAGTTTTATTAAAATAGAAATATATTTCAAGTAAAAAATAATAGATTTACCTGTTTTTTTTTTTTATTCTTCTCTGTTTCTCACTGCAATTATGATAGTTATGTAACGAACTGCCTTGATTACAGCCTAAATATAACGGACGTTTACGTAAAGTTTACAAAATGTTGTCATATATAGTACCTAATAAAGTGCAATTAGTGTAATAGCGCAAGTACTGTCTGGCTAACATAAGCTGGTCAGTAGCGCAGTAGCGAGAAAAGTAGAGGAAGCGTTGTTAGTACGTTAAATGTTCGTGCGATTAAAAGTCAATCAAATTTTTTCCCGACTGGGGTGGCACAACTTATGTCTCACTCTCTCACTTATAATACTGTTGCACTCTGCACAGTACAGTGTTCCACCGGCCAGCTTAAGATAGCCCGACAGTACTAGTCGTGTTTAATTCTGGTTTATCTAGGAAGATACGTTGCGTAGACCTTCTATAAATTAAAATTTATTATTTATAAAATAAAATTATAAATCTTAAAATTTACAAGTGGCGTAACTATGGGCCTAATACGCCCACAACCCCGAGGAGGAGCATACCTCCAGAAACAGTTCTTTACTGAACATGATTTTTATTCCACAGAAGAATTTTTCAAATATAAATTTAAAAAATGTAAAATTGTAATGTTAACCTAAATGTAATAATAATTGTGTAATTAAATGTATGTCTTGACTGACTTAAAACATAATCCAAGTAGCTAAGTCAATAAATATATAATTATTGTGGTTTTTCAGGTCTTGACAAGCGTTCACTAATCTCAAACTTCAGCAACTTTTTGAGCCGCGTCATACTAGAGACTAGTGGAGCTAAATACACACGACTGCATCCCAAACCCTGGCGATATGCAGCCGCGGAAATTACGCCAGATTCAGTGCCCGCACAATGCGGAGCGACCCGAGCAGCACTACTTTCTGCATCCTGCAGATCAAAAAGTTGGCAGAAGATCTACAGGCGGGAATGGACTCGATTTCCCTTCGATAGGAGGCTTTCATGCCACCCAAAACACCAACTATGAACACCGCTTGAGTGTATGTCATTTTGGGGCCCATCAGATTACTAAATTATGTTTGTTTTTGTGGCTTGGTCTTCCGGATTACCCTTCGACAAAGTGGACAACCTTAGTGGGACCCAAAAAAATTTTCGAGGGGGGCAACAAATAAAGTTACACTACTGAAATCAACATAACCAATCCTAACATTTTTCGGAAGGGCCAGATATTTGCTTTTGAATATAATGAAACGCACTCTTTTATGACATTTTGAATATCTTAGTACACAGATTTATATTCTACATAGTATAAAATATCAATATGTTTTTAAAGATTTTTTTACAAAGTGTGTCATAAAATACATCGTCTGGCTTCTGCTTGCTTTCTTTCATACTTATATATAGTTTATGATATTATATTACAAGCAAAAAGTTTATTATTTGATAAAAATAATTGCTAAAACATAAGGGAAAAGCCCTAATTTAATAGAAAAAAAGTTTGTAAATCTTTCGGGGTTATTAATTATGTTAAATAATTATTTTTTTATTCAAACATGTTGTATTGAAGTTGTGAAAAAAAATCTTATGTTAACAATATACCTAGATTTGCTATAAATACTGTCCAAAAATTATATTTATAATTTTAAATTTATGGCTAAATTATGTTTAATAATGTTAAGGCTTTCTCGTATTTGTGACTAAGGTATAATATGTCATCTTTTGTAATTAAATACAAAAAATTGATGTGAAGAGTGAATTTTTACACATTTCTGGGTTTTGCAGGTATTTAGTAACTGAATGATGATTATTTGGGATGCCAAAACAAATTTTATGTCAAAATATTTTTTTATGAATTTTAATTCGAATGCCTAATACCATTATTTAAGTTTCTAAATATGTGCAGTATTTTTTTTTTTTTTATATAGCAAGGTTCATTAAGATTTTGAAAATTGCGCCTATGGCTTCCATTGGTTGCTTAAATCTAAGCCCCGCCCTCTGATTTCGTCAAACATAGAATTAAATTATAATTTCAACACTTCCCACTGGTTATTAAATTTACGCTTTTAAAAATTAAATGCAACATTTACCAAAATATAACTAGAATTTTGACAAAATAATTTAAACATAATAAAAATGCAAAAAAAAAAAACAGACAAAATAAAATTAACAGGATTCGAACCTTAGTTTGCAAATTAAGTTACATTATTAAGCGAACGTCAAATCCAACTACGCTACTAGAGCTACTAATCTGGTGTGTTACATAGCGAATTAAATATTTAACATATTTTAGTTAAAAACACAAAAAATGCGTTATTTTCCGAAAACATAATCTGATCAAAAATTCCTGTTGTGCCATTCCGGTTCACACCAATGTACATTACTTAGAATTTTTTCAGATTTTTAGTTTAAACCATCTGGGCTACAGGGTGTGGGACAAAAAATTTTTTGCACAATTTTGGCAAAAATCGCATCGAAATAATTTATTTTGCAAAAATAAAATTTTGATCGTTAATCCACGTACTAAGGGCTTGATACCCTACTCAGAATTTAAAAAAATATATTTTTTTTCGATATATATTTTTTAGATGTTTTAGTATTTTTCCTATGTGCGGGTCAAAGAGTTGTATAAGCATGCCAAATTTCAACTCTCTAGGTTTAGCCGTTTGGCTACAATTTTTACCGAACAGATAGACAGACTGACAGACAGACGACAAAATGACGGTATAAGGGTTTTTTGGTCATACCTACAAAACCCTAAAAAGACATTTAAACAATTGAAAACAATTGAAAATCGATCTATAGTGCGTTCAAAGGTGAGTTTGCAGTACAGGCCATATGGAGTAGTTCTTTTTCACACTCTCTAATGGGTTTACACAATGACACAATCCTTTTCTTGCTTGTCGACGTTGCCAGCTCTAAAACGCGCTGATCTGTGAAGACGCAGTATTCTACAAATGGCCATTTTTTTGTTGAGTGTTATTTTGAGTTTTATAACAGTTGATTTTTGTAAATCATACGAGTTTTTCATATTATTATAATTGATACATTTGACACTTTTACAACATTTGGCAACACCGCTCCCATTTTCCATAAGACCTATACTGCAAACTCACCTTCGAACACACTATATATATGCCGGAGTATCGTAGATAATGCAGGCTGCATAGTGTTCACGTATGAAAGCACCGCCTATTAATATACAAAATTTAACGTTTTTAATACGTGATTTAACATTTTGTATCTGGGACCTGAAGCTGAATTTATTTAGGTTCAGGTTCGGGTTTAGATTCAATATGTTAATTTCGGTTTGGTTTCACGCTCAGGTTCAATAACAGAAATTTTGTTAGGTTCAAGAACTTAATCTTTTTCAGGTTCGGGTTCGGGTTCAAATAAAATCATAAATACAAAATTATACTTCAATACTCTGAATGTGTTTGGGATAGTTTTTCATTTCCGTATATGTTTTTATAAGAATATATGGTACTTTAGTAAAATATTGACAACGTACTCTTGACTGAGGATGACTGGATTTACCAGTCGAAACGTCTCTTGATATTTTATAAATAAACTTTTCTAAACAATCTAACTATATATATATATATATTATATATATATATATATATATATATATATATATATATATATATATATATATATATAGTTAGATTGTTGTTCTTGACGAAAAATGTAGGAGGAAATAAAAATTCTTGAATACTCGTCAAAAGTTTATGTATAAAATATCAAGAGACGTTTCGACTGGTAAATCCAATCATCCTCAGTCAAAAGTACGTTGTCAATATTTTACTAAAGTACCATATATTCTTATAAAAAAATATACGGAAATGAAAAACTATCCCAAACACATTCAGAGTATTGAAGTATAATTTTGTATTTATGATTTTATTTAAATTTTTTATTGAACCCGAACCCGAACCTGAAAAAGATTAAGTTCTTGAACCTAACAAAATTTCTATATATATATATATATATACTGGATTTAAAAATCTAGTTCGGCTTTAACGTTTGGATTAGATTATATTTACAGATATATATATATATATATATATATATATATATATATATATATATATATAATTAAATGTTGTTTTTTATCATTCTTAATACAAAGTTCCAATTTCTTAATTATATATTTATCACTCGTTTTCCTTCTCAAATTTTAACAACATTCTGCCAACAAAACACATGAAGTAATCTAAGCAAGGTCGGTTCTCGTGACAACTTAGGGAAATGAAACTCCCGTTTAGTTCCGCTTATACCAAAGAAAGACTACCTAATATGTATATTAAATAAAATTATAATATATAAATAACAAAAATAAATTATCAAATAACAGTTTTTAGATTTATTTATTTTGTCTGGTTAAACGTAAAATATTAAGCATACAATCATTTCCTGAACCTGTTAAAAATATATGGTTACCGGTTAATAATAAACGGTTCAGGTGTTGGTTCGATTCAACTTCTAGTCACGAAAAGTACAGGTTTTTTCCGGTTTTCGGGTTTGGGTTCCACTACGGTCCCCGGCTTGTATAAATATATTGAGCTGTTACCTATTGTTTGAATTATTGTCGTATCAAACAGTAATAAATGAATTATAGTAGTAAAATACTTATGTGTGTGAGGCCAAAAGTCTACCCGACTGAGAGTTCCCAAGGAAGTAGAAGGAATACTTACTTATAAATTAAATAACACATTGTTAACGGTAGGATGTTTCTAAATTTGAAAGTTATGGATGATTTTGAAAAAATCGAAGACATTTTTCAATATAGGTATATATTATCAGTTTAATGACGACTTAGATACCAAACAAAACGCAGAAAAATCAAAAGCTATTTAAGCGGAAATAAATTGTTTAAATATAGATTAAAAATATTAAATTAAAGGTCTTAGTATTAACAGAACAAAAGTGATAATTAAATAGCTGTAGATAGAGAGAGAACACGGTGGACAGACGATATTAGAAACTTAGCAAGAAAAACATGGCCCAGAAACAACAACCAACTGGGAAAAATTGCAAATTCTAGACAAAACTTTTGCCAACATATCTAAAGACATGTGAATGCAAGTGCAAGTGCAAGAAACACAACTGAACTTCGAATAACGACAGCAATAAGTTTGTAACAATAATAGATTAATATATTGTGAATTAAATATTAATTACGTTATAAGAATATTAAATAAAATATTGTATTATACAGGGGAGGCCATTACCCAAATATAGATATTGTAGGCTACAAATAATTAATAGGTCTGTTCGTTTCGCTACTTTGCTTCTACGGTTTACGGCTGCGTCAAAATTTTCTGTTCGTTTGAATTGGCAGTTTACTAAAAAGTCACTAGATACTATATTATTGATTATAAAAAGTCACTAGGTGTTGTTCGTTTCATTAAAGCAACTTCTGGCAGTAAGACGCAGCATCAAGAAATCTTACAGCTACTTCTGAGCCAGTTGAATAGGAACAAATCGGTAGTAAATTGAAAATTATTGTGAAGTGCGTACTGTATTTATGATTATATTATATGTTATATTCAACAATATCATCTGTATTTGAAGAATCTCCCCAATATACTGATTCAGACTAATAACAGTTCCATTGAAAAAGATTCAACTACGATTCAGAACAGACGCACACCCAGTTTTTTTTTAGTGGCAGTTAGAAGCCAAAATTTTTTTAGGGACAGTCAGAAGCCAACATTTTTTTAGAGAGATAAGAAGCCAACATTTTTAGGGGGGTCAGATCCAACATTTTTTTAGGGGGGCTTAGGAGCCAAATTTTTCCATGGGGTTTCACGTTCTATTACAAGCAAAATGTGTCCCTAAAAACGTGTTTTTTAAAGTTGGGGGTGGGGCGGTTAAGACCGTAATCTTCTCTCTGGGTGTGGGCCTAATTTAGTAATGATAAATGTCAAATTTTAAAGGTTAACCCTCTAGTTCCTAACACCGCCTCGATGCCGATTATATATAAATCAGTGGCGCAGCCAAGGGGAGGGGCCGACGGGCCCGGCGGAAAAGGTGAGGACTTTTTTAGGGTTTTGTAGGTATGACCAAAAAACCCTTATACCGTCATTTTGTCGTCTGTCTGTCTGTCTGTCTGTTTGGTAAAAATTGTAGCCAAACGGCTAAACCTAGAGAGTTGAAATTTGGCATGCTTATACAACTCTTTGACCCGCACATAGGAAAAATACTAAAACATCTAAAAAACATATCCCCCTAAAAATATAAACAAATATGTGCTCATCAAAAATATTTTTTTTTAATTCTGAGTAGGGTATCAAATGAAAGCCCTTAGTACGTGGATTAACGATCAAATTTTTATTTTTGCAAAATAAATTATTTTGATGCAATATTTGCCAAAATTGTGCAAAAAAAAATTGTCTTACACCCTGTAGCCCAGATGGTTTAAACTAGAAAACTAAAAAAATTCTAAGTAATGTATATTGGTGTGAACCGAAATAGTACAACAGGAATTTTTGATCAGATTACGTTTTCGAAAAATAACGCATTTTTTGTGTTTTTAACTAAAATATGTTAATTATTTAATTCGCTATGTAACACACCAGTTCAGTAGCTCTAGTAGCGTACTTGGTTTTATCGTGCGCTTAATAATGTAACTTAATTCGTAAACTAGAGTTCGAATCCTGTTAATTTTATTTTTTGTTTTTTTTGCATTTTTATTTTGTTTAAATTATTTTGTCAAAATTCTAGTTATATTTCGGTAAATGTTGCATTTAATTTTTAAAAGCGTTAATTTAATAACCCGTGGGAAGTGTTGATATTATAATTTAATTCTATGTTTGACGAAATCAGAAGGTGGGGATTATGATTTAAACAACCGATGAAAGCCATAGGCGCAACTTTCAAAATCTTAATCAACCTTGCTATATAAAAAAAAAATACTGCACATATTTAGAAACTTAAATAATGGTATTAGGCATTCGAATTAAAATTCATAAAAAAATATTTTGACATAAAATTTGTTTTGGCATCCTAAATAATCATCATTCAGTTACTAAATACCTGTAAAATCCAGAAATGTGTGAAAATTCACACTTCACATCAATTTTTTTTTTTTTTTTCTATTCATCATTTGTATTTGGGAGGTGAGGACCTTTTTTTGCTTTTCACTTGAATAATTTGGGAGTTGAGGACCTTTTTTTGTTAGAAGCGAAAATCAAAAATGAGAACATTATTTATAATTTAAATAATTCTGTCTTCCGGCCCAACTCAAAAAAAAAAAAAACGCCACTGATATAAATTCATGTAAAAATACAATACGACTGCCTAATGAAACACTAACAAACGCTAATTGAGCAAAATAACACGTTTTTTGGTAAAAACAATCAGTTGAATGCAGTAATTGCCGTATTACGGATGTTCTACATAGGTAACATATATATAAAAAAAAAAAAAAACAATTTACAAAACTAAAGGGATTATAATTCTTGAATAATAAATATACCAGAAAAATATAAGAATGATTCTTGTTATTTCACCTTTTGGCATATATAAACCCTTTTGATATTACCTGCCTAGATCCGCGGGCTTACCGTTTATAGGTTTACAGGTAATTAGTTATAATATCTAAGAGCACTATTTTAGGTTCGTCCTGTTTGTGCTCTAAGTAAAATAAATAAATAAATAAAATAAATATTTAAGGTTAAATTTAAATGCATATTTAGGAAAAAAATTTTGGGCACTAGAGGGTTAACTATAGTCAAATAGCATCTTTCAGTAACAACTGTTTACGTAATTTATTCAACTGACAGTGAAACGAACAAAATTTGCGTTTTTAGTAACTTAGATTCTTACAGCAGCGTTTTGCAGAAATAAATTAAACGCTGCGTCAAATACAGCCGCGTTTTGTAGTAAAACGCCAGGTAGCGAAACGAACAAACCTAATAGAAAAAAATATTGTCGTAGGCATCCAGCTGTTGACTTAAATACAATAAATGCATTTATCGATTTAGGGCCGCTTTTACAATCGTTGGATAAAGCTCGGATAACGCTATGCCCGGTATAAAGTGAAAAAATCGCTTTTACAATGCTCGGATAAAGCTCGGATAGGATAAACATCGGAATAAACACCAGAATATCTTATCTGGCCAACGACACTTCAGATAAAGGGCAGTATAAGTTATTTCCTTGCTCTGATTGGCGAATAAGTATTTGTTACCCAGTAACAGTAAAAAAATTAATTTGACATATGATAAATGTCACATTATAACGTTTCATTTGAATTTTTATTACAGTTATATAATTGTGGATGCAGCAGCGTAGTGGTTAGCTCACTTGCTTTGAAAGTGTGGAATCATGAGACCGACCTCGTATGGGCAAAAAGATTTAAAAAAAAAAAACTTGGCTGTTGCAACCATAGGCTCAGATTCTTTACAATGAGTGCCTGTATCTCTGAATTAATTTTCAGAAATATGGGGCATGTTTCACAGGCACGGTGGTCTCAGCTACTGTAAAAAGTAATCGTTAGGTCATTTCAGAGGACGCTAGTCGCGACACTAAAATCTCTAAAACCTAGACATTGCCATACGAAATAATAATAGTACGTAATCTCTCGTTATCTATGTATTTGTTCAGCAGTTTTGATTTATTTTATTTATTTTTTATAAGCGTAGCAATGAATAGCAGCAGCCGATTACCGCTAGAATATGCTCCTAGCACTTTGAGCGCTTCGAATCTAACTGGCCACTATCATCGTTTCCACACTATGTACACATAATGCCAGTTTTTGTACATGTATATATGCAGTATTGGGCTGGAGCCAGTTCGAATGAACCGGTTGTTATTTATTTATAGATTTTTCAAAACGCGAACTGGTTCTTAATGTTGTTATACACTAAAAAAATAAAAAATACTCCTGTTATTAATCAATTAAATTTTCCTCTTGAAAGAACTTGTTACAATATTGGCAGTTGACAACTGTATATAATATTGGTTGAAATATGAATTATTATAATATGAATTCTACTAGTAGAGAGAGATCTTATAAAAATTTACACATGGGCGGAATTTGGGCTCGATTCTATTAGAGGGCGGTTTTATGAATATTTGCACATGAGAGGCTGACACTAACTCGGTAGATATAGCACAATAAAAGAATTATCTGAGTCGAATACTACGACATCTCCCAATATTTCCATAAACATGCTCAAATAAAGTCTAATCTAATCTAATCTAATCTAAATGTGTTGTTAATAATAATTTTTCTTCTACTTCTTTGGGCACTATCAGTCAAGTTGACTTTTGGCCTCACTCACATAAGCCCTCCATCTCGATCTATTCATTGTTAATAGTAATGTCAATTTAAAATATGACATTTCTAATGTGTCAGTTTATGTGTCAAACGATACCAATTTTATTTTATTTACAATAAAACCATGGATAACTATCCGAGAATAAAAAATGCATTGTAAAAGCGAACGTTGGAATAAACATTGGAATAAACTTATACCTTAGATAGTTATACCGCTACGTATCCGAGGTTTGTAAAAGCGGCCCTAAGCCATACAAATTTAACCTTAAGAAACTTCAACGTTTGATAATTTACGCTTCACATAAATTTGTTACTTGAACGTTAATGTGGAGTAACCATATTTACTGCATCTCTTTCTTGGCTAAAAAGAAATCTACTTGTTTGATACGAAGATATTGTAAAATGTTGCGTATGTTGCATAATAATTTGAAACGTAGTGTACAGTGTGTAAATGGTTAACAGCGGCAAACTTCTAAAGCTTAGAGCGGGACAATTTCATGTAATTTTGAATAGGGAACCCATGTTTATGGGTTCACTATTCACAGTCTTCAAAGTTTCAGTAATATCCCCTGTACGTAGACAGACAAACATACACATTCTGTTTGAAGAAGGGGACAGAGTGGTAAAGAGGATTTGGGAAGGAAAATTGAAAATCTGTTGACCTGTGGGAATTTACCATTTCTTTTTATGCCGTGTCTAAGGCCGTTTGTACACGAACCATATCGACATTGACGCATATTAACTAACATTTAGAAGTGACAAGAACTTATAGGCGGCTTCTTTGGTTTAAGTGGAACTAAATTTTCAAATCTAGTAACTTTTACCGATTGATTGATGCTTTTGATCATTTTGTTTCGGAAAAGCTAACTTCAGTGTATAAAAAGTTAGCTTATGACAACTTAAGGAAATATAAATTTCATTTAGTTCCCCTTAAAGGTTTGGAGTAGCCTATAACTACGTCTGTCGACAATGTTGCTCGTCGATAAGAACCAAAGGCTTGTTAGTCCGGGAGGCAGTGTTGCCTTTTTGATGGTCATTTCATTCCGCTTAATTTTTTTTTTGTAATTGATAGTTTATATGTATGGCTAATAATCGAAACAAGCCGCCAGTATCGTGGTGGAGCTGGTCGTGAGAAAATGCACATCTTGTAAAAAAGGATATCCAAAAGTAATTTCAAGCCACTTGAAAATTTTCACAGTTATTGTTTAAGTGATAATAATAATAATAAAAGTAATAATACATAAAGTCAGCTGCGTGCGTAGTGGGGGATTATACGTCAGTCGCTAGT
Organism: Liopterus haemorrhoidalis; assembly: GCA_963971575.1. NCBI lineage: Eukaryota > Metazoa > Arthropoda > Insecta > Coleoptera > Dytiscidae > Liopterus > Liopterus haemorrhoidalis. The sequence continues at coordinate 124,929,553 of OZ020611.1, forward strand.
TTACACCTGTCATAAAAAAAAAAAATGATGTTAAGTCATTTCAAATTCAATGAAACTTATACATCGAACTTATTATATAATTAGTATAATAAAAACAATAAGCATATGTTTGCACAATGGGGGTAAGACCGTCAGCTGAGGGATTATAATTGCTGCGCGGGCATTTGACCTAAGCATTTTATAATGTAATCAATGATGTAACTGACGATCTTTACCCCGCTATGTCGGCAGCTGACGATCATTTTTAGGGTTTTGTAGGTATGACCAAAAAACCCTTATACCGTCATTTTGTCGTCTGTCTGTCTGTTCTGTAAAAATTGTAGCCAAACGGCTAAACCTAGAGAGTTGAAATTTGGCATGCTTAAACAACTCTTTGACCCACACATAGGAAAAATACTAAAACATCTAAAAAACATATCCCCCTAAAAATATAAACAAATATGTGCTCATCGAAAAAAATATATATATATATATATTTTTTAAATTTTGAGTAGGATATCAAATGAAAGCCCTTAGTACGTGGATTAACGTTCAAAATTTTATTTTTGCAAAATAAATTATTTTGATGAGATTATTGCCAAAATTGTGCAAAAAATTTTTTTCCCACACCCTGTACCTCAGATGGTTTAAACTAAAAATCTGAAAAAATTCTAAGTAATGTACATTGGTGTGAACCGGAATAGCACAACAGGAATTTTTTATCAGATTATGTTTTCGGAAAATAACGCATTTTTTGTGTTTTTAACTAAAATATGTTAAATATTTAATTCGCTATGTAACACACCAGATTAGTAGCTCCAGTAGCGTAGTTAGATTTGACGTTCGCTTAATAATGTAACTTAATTTGCAAACTAGGGTTCGAATCCTGTTAATTTTATTTTTTCTGTTTTTCTTGCATTTTTATTTTATTTAAATTATTTTGTCAAAATTCTAGTTATATTTTGGTAAATGTTAAATTTTGTAAAAGCGTAAATTTAATAACCAGTGGGAAGTGTTGATATTATAATTTAATTCTATGTTTGACGAAATCAGAGGGCGGGGCTTATGATTTAAGCAACCGATGAAAGCCATAGGCGCAATTTTCAAAATCTTAATCAACCTTGCTATATATAAAAAAAAAATACTGCACATATTTGGAAACTTAAATAATGGTATTATGCATTCGAATTAAAATTCATAAAAAAATATTTTGACATAAAATTTGTTTTGGCATCCCAAATAATCATCATTCAGTTACTAAATACCTGCAAAACCCAGAAATGTGTGAAAATTCAGACTTCACATCAATTTTATTATTTAATATAATATGTAAACTAGGGGTCGGCAACGCGGTGCCCGCGAAGCAATTTCTAAGTGCCCGCCTAACCATGCGAAATTCTATTTCCGATCCGCTTTTAGTAATAAACGTACTGTTAAGAAGACTAGAAATGTTATAGTTTTATAAATAAATATAATTTAATATTCATTAAATTTTATTGTAAAACTAAATTTTAAAACTATTCCCAATATAGACCCATAATGAAAGAAAGTAATAATAAAAATGGTAATAGAAAATTATTGCGATGGAAATGCTACCACCCATCAATTTGCCAAACATTTTGATACATTATTGGAAGAATTTAATACTTGATTTGAAGACTTCTACGAATTGGAGGCATTTTTAACATTTTTTATTAGTCCTTTTTCTGAAAGAGAGGATGATGTGAGTAATAAAATCGCAACATATTTCGGTATTTCCAATAAGGAGGACTTAGAATTGGAAGTTATAAATATAACAAATGACATTGAATTAAAATCACATCGTAACGAAGAAAAATTCTGGAACTTAGTGAATGGGAATAGTTACCCATTGTTGAGAAAATGTGCTGTAAAATTGAAGTCTCTCTGCGCGTCGACATATGCTTGTGAATGTGTGTTTTCTAATATTAAATACTTAAAATTAAAATACCGAACAGGCCTCACTGACGCTCATTTGAACCAATGCCTGAGAACTGGCAATTCTACTTATGTCCCACATTACTTATTTTATATATTATGTATTTTTTTTTATGAAAATTAAAATTTTAAATTGCGCTAATATTTTTATGATTAAAATTTACCCCCCCCCCCCTTGTCCCACGGTGCCCACCGAACTTCCGCATTTCTGAAATATGCCCACTTAGTAAAAAAGTTTGCCGCCCCCTGATGTAAACTATTCATTATAATAATTTCAAGTGGCTTGAAATCAAATTAGCTATAATTTCATTGTCATTGTCAAAAAATCGATTAAAACAATGAAATTATAGCTAAATTGATGAAAACACTTAAATAGACTTCTTCTTCAATGCCTTATCTTTCTAGAGATTATAATCATCAAGGCTATTTTCACTTTGGAGACCGCGCTTCGAAATAAATCTCCAGATGAACATCCGAACCACTGGCGTAGATTTTTCAGCAGAAGTTCTTGGTCCGGTCTACACTTCTCTTGCCCAAAATCTTTCCCTGCAAGATTAGTTAGTAGCAGTTCATATTTTCACCTTTTCATGTGCTCAAGATATTGCAATTTTCTTTTCTGAATGGCAAGAATTAAGTTCTCGTTCATGTCCATTCATTCTCAGTAAAACTTCTTCATTTGTAATGTCCTTAAATCGAATAAATAACCAATTATCTATATAAAGAAATATTCCTTTTTTGGTAAAATGACATTGCAATCAATAATACAATTTTTTATCTACCATGACAACGTCATGATTATAACAACATCAAATCATCACAATCCTCCCTTCCAAGTCGGAAAATAGAATTGTGCATATAATAATTAAAAATTCAAGTAATTTTTATAATTCACAATCGACATTTTTCGACATTATTATCAATAACTCTTTTATAATTCACCATCGACATTATTCGACATTATTATCAATAACTCTCCTCTTTTCCCCCTCCTCAATTTCTTTGAAAATATCATCATAGAATCCTCCTACCTTATTAATTTGATCGGTGTGCCTTTTCCAAATTATATTTTCTTTAACTAACTTACATTTATATGTTCTACAACCTAATATTTTAATAATTGTTGCTTTTGTCCATACCTCTTTTAAACCTCTTTAGTCTTTAACGTAAACTAATTCTCCAATCTCAAATTTTACGTCTCTATTCCCATGAAAATAATCAATTTGAGCTTGTCTCTTTTCCTGTAAGGAATTATTACGCAGAAAATCTAATCTAGTTTTTATTTTTCTTGTAAACATTAATTGCGAAGGGCACTCTCCTGTAAATGAATGGGGAGTATTTCTGTATCCAAACAAATATTTGTTTATCAAAGTCTCCATTGACAATTTATTATTAACTGGATCTTTTAATGCTTTACTTAGGCCTAGTTTAAAACTTCGAACAGCATTTTCCGCAGCACCATTAGTAGAGGGATGATAAGGTGCTGTAGTAATATGTTTAATTCCATTAGTTACAAAAAAAAATTCAAATTCTTGTGAAACTAACTGAGGTCCATTATCTGAAATAATTTTATTTGGAATTCGAAAACGTGCTATACATTCCTTAATTTTTTCTAAGGTATTTGCAGTGTTAATTTTTGACATTTTAAAAACTTCTGGCCATTTCGAAAAAGCGTCTAAAATAATTAAATATGTTCGCCCTTTAAAAGGTCCTAAAAAAACAATATGAACTCTGTCAAATACATGTTTAGCATCTTCATATCTTATTAATACAGCTTTATTTGGATTTTTGGCTAAGCTCATACATACGTCACATTTTTTAACTAATTTTTCTATGCAAGAATCTAAATTTGCCCACCAAAAATATTGTCTTGCTAATGCTTTCATTTTATTTATACCAGTATGTATATGTATATTTATAGCGTATCTGATGTTGTTAATATACTTTTCACTAACCATTATATCTGCTGTGTCTTCACTTAATGCTTCCTTGTATATTGCCTCCAAATAATGGTTGAACAACAATGGAGATAGTGACATCCTTGTCTTACACCTCTGAGAATGTTAACTTCGTCCGTTAGCGAGTTTGCAATTTTAATTGTAGCTTTTTGATTCCATTAGATATTATTCTTATGACTATAATTCTTTAAATTCTTATGTAAATAAATATCAACTGCCAAAAATGATAGTTATAAAAAGATTTTATTTTTGTTGTTGCTTGATTATCTCCAACATGCTTGATATTGCCGTCTTTCTCTTCCCACGACTTACTCAGATGATTTTTTTCTCTTTGAATCACTCGTCATAAATATGGAAAATTATACCTCAGTGAAAGTAGAAAAAAAATCTCCATTTTTATGGTGATAAAACGTATTCAACTAGAGGGTCTCAACCTACAAAGCAACAGCTTGTCACAGTGGCGCACCCAGCGGGGGGTCCGGGGCCCCCCCTATGAAGGAAGGAAATAAAAATAAAAACCCACAAACTGAGATGAGGACCCTTTTTTTTAGGTCGTTACTTGTATTTTAGAAGTGAGGACCTTTTTCTTTTATGTCATCATTTTGTATTTCATCACTTGAAATTTAGTGTTAAATAATTTTGTCTGCCAGGCCCCCCCTAACAAAAATTCCTGGGTGCGCCACTAGCTAGTCACAAGGTTAGAGTTTGCGAGCGGCATTAGCAAGCTGTTCTCTTCACAGACAAATCCTGACATAGTCTGTACAGTTCAGACGGTCGAATTCATTGTAGGGTGAACGTTTCAATGAATGTATCTCAAGGAAAACTGCATCTTTTCTACCATGGTTTATTATGGTGTGAGATGGGATAAGTTTGGAGGCCTACACCGAGTTAACGATCATTGAAAATGAAATAATGTGGATAGCGTGGTTGTTATCCCACGGGTACTAAAGAGGCATATCAGAAGTCGTAACTGGTTGTAAAAAAAAGTATGAAATGATATTCCACAATAAATCATCAGAAACCTCAATGCTTCGGCAAGTTATAACCTTTAGGATAGTCCGTACATGAAATTCTAATGCTGGATTTGGAATTGCTAGGAAAAAAAAAAAACAATTTTCATCACATTTGTAAAAAGTATGTATTTTTTTACATTTTCTCTTTTTTTCAGAAATGGCCAAATTTATAAGCCGAAATACGATAAATAGAATACGATTGTTCTGTTGTGTTCCAAAGTGTATGGGCAAAATAAATTGTTACATCGATGAAAAAAAATTAGGTGTCCGGTTTTTTTTTGTGGTTGATGTAGTTTTTGTTAGGTTTTGTCAGGTTTTTATGTAGTTCTTAAAACCTAATTATATTAATAAACCTAACTGTTAAAAAAAGATTTTCACGACGTGATTACAGTAAAAAAAGTAAAAAATACAGTGACACAGAGAGAGAGCGAGACAGCGAGAGAAATAGAGAGAGAGAGAGAGAGAGAGAGAGAGAGAGAAGATTTAACTTTTGAATTAAAAATTTTATATGAAAAGCAAAGAAGCAATAAACAACGTATGTGCCCTGTCATTTTTTGTCAATCAAAAAGAAATAATAAATATTTAATTGTGTTTTTAAAGTTTAAATATAAAATTATGGCACTGAAACTTTTCTTAAATATTGCATTTATAACTGGATGCATATTTCGACTTACTAAGCAGCCGTCATCTGTAGCAAAACCTAAGGAGACAAAATTGAATAGAAATATATTTAAAAAACTTTTCCTGGTAACCTGCATTAGTAAAATAATCTGGATGTAGAACTATCGCAAGTTAAAACGTTTCTCTATAAAGCTATTAATAAATGATTTAGCAACTATGGCCCCCTGGCTCTTCACGATCAAACCGGAATGCAAAATATTTATTATATATATTCTTTATTTCCCCCAGGCCTTGCGGCGTGTAGGGTGTTAACTACTACAAAGAAATAACAATAAAATACATTACAATATGAATTTTGTAAAATATTTATTAACTGCAAAACTGGTTTTCTCTTCTTTTGGAACAGTCTCCCCAAGGCTTCGAGTACACATCACCACGTTTTTTTTTTTTTGTATTTGGTAGGTAGCATGGTAGGTCTACATCTTGATAGGTAACATGTTTAACATCAAATTTATTTGTAGTGGATGAAGAAACGATTAAGTTTTTTATTCTTCAGCACCACCCAAAATAATCATGTTGTATACTGGGGAAAAAAGACCTTCCAACGGTGGTTCATTTTGAGAAGGGGCTACCTCCGTGAGTTATCCCGTTTTCCAAATGATGACTACTTAAATATATGGTATATGACTCGTTATCATACAAAATCATACCCATAGCTTTATTTTCATAACGGAAGCTGAATTTATCACAAAATTGAAGATGAATCCTTTGCAAAATGACCGATTCATTAATTATATTAAATAATATAAGCTCAAAACGTTACAGGGGCGCGAAAGGACAGAGAAAGTAAGTTCTATATTTGTAAACCTGCGGCGTTAAATACAGTAGATGCTCGATTTAACGGACCCCGAACTAACGTATTTAGAATTTTTGGATAAAAATTTACTGTTGAAAAAAAAAATACAATACAATATTTTAAAATAGTAAACTATGTTATTTTGAAAAATTTAATTTTCGGTAGTATCTTCTAAGGACTGGCGATAAAGATGCAACTAAAGATAATGTAGAAGAGTGTCTCCAAAATAATGAAGGTGATCCATATTGTATCTGAGATAGAATTTGCATAAAATGTTTTTCGTGAAGATAGCACTCTGTAGCACGTTGTGTAGCTATGTATGATAGTTGTAGCAAGTAGTTTTTTTTTTTTAGAGTTTTCCGTTTCGCGGTTCCCCTCATGAGATCTCACAGCTTCCCACAATCTCATGACTCTCACAGTCCTGCGGTTCATATTTTGAGAATATATGACACCATATTGATGGCATCATAAATTATATTGAATCATTATCAGACCCTGATATGCCTCCATCTTACGAACATTTTCGAGAATTTCGATCTATAATAATAAGGAAGCAGTACAAAGGGGTAAGGCAACTGAAGCTTAATGATTTCTTTAAGCTCACTGCATCAATTATACCTGATACAACACAACCCTCTACCGGCAGACACCCTTACATGTCACTCTGTCTTTCCTGTTTCTTACTCTCAAAGCTGTGATTCATTCAATTAATTTTAATATGTACATAATGAAATATGTATTGTGTATCATTACATTTTTTTTTAAATTATTTTTTTAATATTTTTTTACACAATTTAATAAATAAAACTAAACATTACTACCAGTATTTCGAATGTTATTTACCATAATAATATATAATACATAAATTTTTGAAACACATTCGATTTAACGGACTTTCGCCAGACACCCCCTTTCTCTCAAATACTCGAGGGTTTTCTGTACAGGATGTAACAGGAAAGAGAGAACACGATTTTTCTTACATCAGAGTAAAATCGTTTTCCCTCGTTCTTGGAGGTACAAAAGATATTTCAAATAAAATATGTAGAATTTTTTGTAGGCTATATGAATCTTGGCCAATATGAAATAAAAAATTTAAATTTTAGGAGATATCAAATTTTACACTTTTTTTAAAAAGAACCCTCGGGGGGCGAATTAGCGCCCAGGCAAAATTCCGGTTTAGAAACAAATTAAAGTAATGAAAAAAAAAATTAAGACAGTTTTATACTTACTCCTCTCTAAAAAATTGATGTGAAGTGTGAATTTTCACAAATTTCAGGTTTCGCAGGTATTTAGTAAATGAATGATGATTATATGGGATGCCAAAAGAAATTTTATGTTAAAATATTTTTTGTTAATTTTATTTCGAGTGCCTAATACCATTATTTAGTTTTCTAAATATGTGCAGTATTTTTAGGGTTTTGTAGGTATCACCCGCACAAAGGAAAAATACTAAAACATCTAAAAAACATATCCCCTAAAAATATAAACAAATATCTGCACATCGATATATATATATATATATATATATATATATATATATATATATATATATATATATATATATATATATATATATATATATATATATATATATATATATATATATATGTGTGTGTGTGTGTGTGTGTGTGTGTGTGTGTGTGTGTGTGTGTGTGTGTGTGTGTGTGTGTGTGTGTGTGTGTGTGTGTGTGTGTGTGTGTGTGTGTGTGTGTGTGTGTGTGTGTGTGTGTGTGTGTGTGTGTGTGTGTGTGTGTGTGTGTGTGTGTGTGTGTGTGTGTGTGTGTGTGTGTGTGTGTGTGTGTGTGTGTGTGTGTGTGTGTGTGTGTGTGTGTGTGTGTGTGTGTGTGTGTGTGTGTGTGTGTGTGTGTGTGTGTGTGTGTGTGTGTGTGTGTGTGTGTGTGTGTGTGTGTGTGTGTGTGTGTGTGTGTGTGTGTGTGTGTGTGTGTGTGTGTGTGTGTGTGTGTGTGTGTGTGTGTGTGTGTGTGTGTGTGTGTGTGTGTGTGTGTGTGTGTGTGTGTGTGTGTGTGTGTGTGTGTGTGTGTGTGTGTGTGTGTGTGTGTGTGTGTGTGTGTGTGTGTGTCCTTAAATAAAAATCCTCAAATAAATTATATTGAGGATTTTTTTGACAAAATTATGTAGAAAAATTTTGTCCCACACCCTGTAGCCCAGATGGTTTAAACTCTAAAAAATTCTAGGTAATGTACATTTGTGTGAACCGGAATAGTTCAACAGGAATTTTTCAGTTCAATCAGATTATTTTTACGGAAAATAACGCATTTTTTGTGTTTTTTGCTTGACCACGTAAAATATTTAATAACTTATCTAATACACTGAACCAGTATGCTTTTATAGTGTAATGGCTAACATGCTAGCGTTCTATTTCAAACTAAAGTTCGCTCCGTTCTCCAGGCAATTTTAGTTTTTCTGTTTTTTTTGAAAAAACAATTTTGCACAATTTTGACAAAAATCGCGTCAATCCACGTACAAAGGACTTTCATTTGATACCATATTCAGAATTTTAAAAATAATATTTTTTTTTCGATGAGCACATACATATTTATTATTATTATTATTATTAAATTTGACAGAAGAGCTGAAGCCTAGGGCTTGTAGAGCTCTGTTGAACATAAAAGAAAGTACATTATTTCATGTTACATATTAAATTTGTTTATATTTTTAGGAGGATATGTTTTTTAAATGTTTTAGTATTTTTCCGATGTGACAGACAGACAAACAGACAGACAGAGAGACAGACAAACGACAAAATGACGATATAAGGGTTTTTTGGTCATACCTACAAAACTCTAAAAAGATCATTTTTAGACAGGAGCTTAACAAGCGAGATCGACAACACCTCATAGTTTTCGAAAATAAAATATTGCGCCGAATCGTTGGTCCAATTCAAATGAATGGTGACTGGAGAATCCATAAGAAGAATGCTATCCGAGAACTGTACTGAAGTCCCAGTATCGCACAAAAACTAAGAGGTAGACTATTACGTGAATAGAACACGTGATGAGTATGAGGGAGGACAGAATAGTTAGGTGGCTATGGCAGGGAAGATTGAAAATCCGTCAACCAGTGGGAAGACGCAAGAGATAAAGAGATCATCTAACCAAAGATCTAACAAGTTTTGGTATTTAGAACACATGCAAAGATCTGACAATTAACAGTTCAAGATGGAAAATTTATGTAAGCGAGGCCAAAAATCATCCCGACTGACAGTACCCAAAAAAGAAGAAAAGCTGTCTCTTAAAAACTTGACTATCTTAACTGGAAAATCATCATTTTTCCAAAGCACTCTACGCTTTCAGGGTATATAGATTTTATTTTAAAGGCTAACCAAACGTTAAGGCCGAACTAAATTTTGCAATCTTGTTACTTTTATCGTTTGAATCGTGCTTTTTGGCCGTTTTGTTTCAGCTTTGTAAATCATACTAACAATAAGCATTTTTTGATTAAGGTTAATATAATTTTAAAACGTCATTTTCTTTATATTTTGATTTTTTGTGTCATTCTTAATACAAATCTCCTATTTATTTATTTTTTGTCATTAAAATATGTGAAAAAGTATTTTATTTTTGATATATGTCATTCGTTTCCATCGTTTTACTGTTGAAATTTAAAATTTTTATATGCCAACGTGAAAAATGAAATAACCCAAGCAAGGTCCCTTCTCGTGACAACTTAAAAGAACGAAATTCCCATTTAGTTCCGCCTAAACGTTTTGAATAGCCAGTAGTAGAATAACCAGAAGGAGCTAAAATCTATTCAGGTATACGGGGCCAATATGTCCAATTCCCCCTTTCCTCAAAAACACTCAAAAAAAGTTTTTAAAGGATACATTTGTCCTAAAATTAAACTTGAGCCCCCCGCCCTTCAAAAGAAAAAAAATCAGGCTTATGAGCCACCACCCAGAATAAATTCTGTGTACGCGCCTGTTCACAAGTATTACATTATTTTAAATTTTAAGTTAGAACACAGAAGTAAAATAGAATATTATAAATTACAAATCAAATGTAAAATATCGAAAAAAAAAAAACTATGGCATACTTAATTTTATTTAAAAATTATAACCGAAAAATTGTGTACTAGACAGTTTTGATATTTTTTTGAGTAGACATTTTGAAACTGCAATGGCGTAAGTAGTTCGGTCGGAACTGATTAGAAACCGCTGATCCTTATATAAACGTGCCATAGATTAAGTTACCTACATCCATCAGCGCCATTGGCCCAGTTTTGTCTACTAATAAACGATTTTGATAAGAAATATAATTAACAGAACCACGAATTATTTTCTTTGGACATGTAAAAGTCACAGAGAAAATTAATTTTCACATGAACATAATTAAATGCACCAAAGAGAAATAATATTGCTACGAAAACAGTGAAATGTTTCACATTATAATAATGTAATACACAAAAATAATTAAATGCGACACGGATATAATGATATGACACAGGGCAACTTTAAATAAATATTTCCCACTCAAAATTAACAATGCCCCACATGAAAAATAAAACTACAAACAAAATAAATTTTGACATTGATATATTAAATGTGCCAAAGGAAAATAATATTGTCAAAAGAATAGTAAAATGATAAACATCATAATAATGCCACACGGAAATAATTTATTACGACAAACGATATAAGTTTTTAGTATCCATGGAAACGGTAGAATACCTAAGGAAAAAGGATAAAAATACAAAGATGATAGCTAGGTATAGAGTAGGAAATGAAGAAAATGTAAATATGTACTGGAAACAAGACCGAGAGAACAAGTGCAGAATATGTGAAAGAGGAGAAGAAACATTGTAACATCTGACAAGAGACTGCACAGAGGACTTAAGGAACTCCAAATCAGCTGTGCAGATACTCAGTGATTTAAGACCCGACACAAGGTGGATGAAACTGGTGAAGAAGAAAAGAGGAGAAAAAAACCTGAAATAGAATTATTTCTTTGTTGTGTATTCATATATATTTATGTTATATGTTAAGGATTAATAATTTTTCATTTTGTTTGTAAAAGGTTATACGTAGTACATGAAATGTAAAATAGTTTATGTAGATTTTAATCCAAAAGGAAAAAAATTTTAAAAAATTTACATATAAAAAAAATATAAGTATTTATTATTAGGTTTATTAATATTTACTAAACGCCAAGAAAAATCAACCACTACAAATTGCAGCATTATAATGTGCATTAACTAAACAACTTTACCTTATCAATAGTAACAAATATTTATAAAAAATGATGAAAAATAAAACTGACCATTACATAAAAATTTCGATATTTATTAACAATTTCTTCTCATTTTCTTTTACACCAAGCGGATTTTTTTTTTTCTTTTGGTGGTGGTAATATTAATTTTAGCTTTATTGTAGTACCATTATTTTTACCATTATTTATCACTTAAATACCAATATAGGTACTTTCCTTACTTTTACCATATATTGTGGAGCATCGTGTTAATTAAATGTGTTATAATACAATTTTAATTTATTAACGTCTCATTACATAATAAAATATGTCTCGGTTAATTACGTGCCTGTTGATAATATAGGAACTACCTCCACATAATTAATACTATAGGCAAACGTTTAAGCGGAACTAATTGGAATTTTCATTTTTGTAATTTGTCAGTTCTCGTTTTAAGATTTGAAGAAGGCTTTTGCTAAATAAAAAGATCAAAAGCCTGACTTAAACGGTGGTAGTTACTAGAATTAAAAATCTAGTTCCGCTTAAACAATAGAAACAAGCTATACACAATGGCTGCATTTAGCAGACTCACCGGTGAGGTACCGGTGAGTAAATCTTTTCCTGTATGCATACATTGATCTACCGATGAGTTACCATACTTACTCACCGGTTGCCATTTTACTAACCGGATTTCATTTACGGTTAGTTGCTCACCGGTGGATATTTTGACAGTTATATCTGTAGTAACAAAACATCGAGCACAAAGTAAGTAAAAAATTATGGAATTGAGTGTTAAGTCAGTTTACTTAGTTATTGTGGAGATGCATATAAAGCATATGTACTTTTCAAATTACTGTAAAAGCTTACATTTAAAATTTACAGTCATTACAATCTGTCATTGTTTAAATATTATACTTTTCGTATACGCCGTTCGACAGCGCTGCCAAAAAATGTGCAATGAGTCAAATTCACCGGTAAATTTGTACCGGTAAGTCACCGATGAGTCTGCTGAATGCGGCCAATGATATTATTGTTTATTGACATTTATTGTCAAATTTTGAGGTTATATTTAGAATAAACAAACATAGTCAAACATTTTGTTTCAAAGTTAGGCTAAGCTCAAACTGTCAGGCATGAAACATCCATCAAAAATAATAAACAGCACAGATATTGCCAAAAAAACATTTTTAAAAATAAAATTCATTTTTCGACTTTTTTTGCATCGGAAAATGAAAATTCTAAAGTATTTAGATTTATTGCCCCGTTTCTCTACCAGTGTTACCAGGTGCAGGGAAATTTCCCTTTTTGCAGGGATTTTTTCGTCTTCAAGGGAAAAAGGGAATTTACGTCATAAAAGCCATATATGCAGAAAAATTTTATGTTTGTTTTGATCATATGGAACTAATTTTGAAATTTAGTTTCTTTTACATATTGAATGGGACTTGATTTTGGAACTTGGATATTTTGTAAATATACGTTAGGTATTACTTTGGCAACAGTACATAAAAAGAATAGTATATTCTGTAACAAGGTTGTAATGAGAAAGTTCGATGCGAGTGGAACATTACGACCACGAGCAACGAATTTTCTCTTCCAACCGAGTCACAGTCCCTACTTTCTCCACGACCACCAAAAAGAAAAAAATAACAAATAATTATATTAACAAACATTTTATCTTAATAAATAATTTATATTACATAACAAATTAATCAATTAATTAAACTATTTTTTTTTTTATTTATTATTTGTTTAATTTTAATTTAATTTGCCGCACATCGGCCACTATTTTAGGTTAGGAAGTTATGTTGCATTTATTTAATGTAAACGTTGCATATATCTTAATGTAACCCTACAAAAACAAAAGACAACAAGCATGGAATAGTTATTCCATAACAAGTGATGGAATGAAATATACGCGAAATGCATAAGAAAATAAGTGCTTTAGAATAACATTCCAACTATTGTGTTAGAATATTAACTTTCTGTAGTCAAAATTGGTTTTAGAATTGGTAAATTCTATAGTGGTCGTGGAGAAAATATATTTCATGATACTGACAACTGATCCCTGGACAAAAAACTGATAATAATGATTTGCACTACTTTCTTTATTTAGTAACTTTAGGTCACGTTACAAAGAAAATACTGTCTATAACAGGGGTGGGCAAATCTTTTGGCTGTTGGGCCACATTGCGAAAGGAAATTTGACCTCGGGACAAAAAAAAAAAAAAATCTAATTTTAAATATTGTTTTTGTGACGAAGGATATTTTGTAAATTTTAAAAGCAATATTTTTAAACCAAAACGTGTATTTATTATGCAATTTAAAGAAAAAAATTGAAAAGAAAATTGAAAAGAATTAAATTTTGAAAGAATATTGGACAGTCAGTAATATTTTTGCAAGACACAATAATTTATAAAATGCTTCGCGGGCCGGATAGAATTTAAGCGCGAGCCGGATCCGGCCCGTGGGCCGCCCTTTTCCTAGGCCTGGTCTATAGGCTATTTCAAACCTTTAAGCGGAACCAAATGGAATTTTTAGTTGTCTTGAGCTACTGTTTCAATTTGGCTTTTACTAGACAAAATGATCTAAAGCTTCATTTAATTGATAAAAATTACTAGTTGTCAAAATCTAGTTCCACTTCGCAAAGAAACAGGCTATAGTTCCACACGATGAAAATAAACAGACCATAAATAGGTCATTTCTTTGGTTTAGGCGGAACTAAATGGGGATTTGTCACGAAAACAGTGCTTGGCTAGGTTATTTCATTTTTCATGTTGGCATTTATTATTAAGAGACATTTATGAGGAAAATAAACTAAATAATATATTTATAAATTTTTGAAAAATGTAAGAATTTAAGAAATGAGACATTTGTATTAAAAATGACACATAAAATTAAAATGTATTATACTAGCGTCGGCGAATCAACGCAGTTACGTCACATGACGTAACAAACAATTCCATTGTTCCTGACAATATAGTCGTTTGTTACGTCGTGTGATGTAACTGCGTTGATTCGCCGACGCTAGTATAGTTCACTTTTGTAAGAACAAACTAAGAGGAAATGTTGTTTTCAATAGTTTGCACCTTTTAAACTGTATGTCATGTTAGTATTACAAAACAATAATTTGAAAAGTCAGATTATAAATATGTGATTTTAAAAAATTACATTTGTCATATTTTATTTTGAATAGTGACATCTTAAATATTTTGTAAATATAATACTAATCTAAAATAATACAAACATAACCTAAAACTGTAAAGCCTTTTTTACAATATAACCAAATTTCTAAAAGTTAGTAATACACTGTAAAAATCACCAAAATAACCAGATCTAGTTTGTTCTTACAAAAGTGAACTGCTTACAATGAAAATGACATTTTATAATGATATTAACTTTAACCTAAAATTATTTATTGTATATATGATTTACAAAGCTTAACCAAAAGGTCGACAGCTCAATCAAACTATAAAAGTTACTAGATTGCAAAATCCAGTTTCGCCTAAAGATTTGGAATAGCCTATATTATTATAGTAGAATTTATATTTTTTTGTTTTTAGAATTTATTCTTTTTTGTTTATGTATTTTGTTATACATTTTTGTACATATAATAAAACGACCGTCTTCTTCCTTACATTATATGTATGTTGTAGGGAAAATTTCATAGAAAAGGGAAATTTTATTGGTTTTTAGGGAAAATTAAATTTGAACACTGCTCTCTACTCCGTAGACAATCATCTTACTACGGAGTCACGGCAACTTAGAATAATGTAAAATACATTTATTCATACTAAAATGCTTGAATAAATAACTATATAAAATTTGCTCTACTGAACCGAAACGAAAAAATTTAACAATCCTATTTATCGAATTTATCGTCACGAAGAAATAATATAATGGTAGTCTTTTTAAAATGTTTTATCCCACTGAACTACAGTAATCACAATCAGTTATCAGCCAGTAATCCTTTAGTTGTAATATATTATAGTTTTACTACCATCTTCATTTATTGACTAAATGAAAATCTCGTACTTCGTACGTTTTTTGTTATGTTTTAATTTAACAACTTTTTATATGCATTTTTGCTATAAAATAAATAATATGTGAGATATTCTTTATTTTAGTTATTTCTCAAATATTCGTCCGATAGCAATATTCATCTAAAATAAGATTGTTTTTTTTTTTGTTATAAATAATTTGTTATTTACGTTTTTGCTATCAAGCTAATTATAAATAATAAGTGAGATATATCAAATATACTATCCCCCTTGACTTCATCATGGGCGTACCGAACTGAAATAAGGCCTAGAGCAAAATCCGGGGCCAAGAGACGAATCAAAGTGATAACAAAAAAAGAGGGAAACAGATCAAAAAGGTGCAAGGTTCAAAGGGATCTTCGCTGCAGAGCGCCCTTACAAAAATGGTGCCCAGATCATACGCCATGCCTGCCATACCCTAGATACGCCTGTGACCGTAACTTCCCAAATATGCATCCAATTGAAAAATACATAGAACAAAAATTATTCGATTTCTCATTTTATTTATTTATTTATTTATTTATTTGTCATGTGTATATGTTTTTGCTGTCAACACTTATGAGATATTTAAAATTTTCAAACGTTGCTCCGAAACCCCCCTTTCGAATTAAAATTTTAGGTGCCTTATAACCTTTGTCTGAATCCCGGTTCTGCTCTGTCATTATTCCTACCAATTTACGTGAAAATATATCTAGCCATTTTTGTGTCAATCTCGATCAGATGACAGCCAGACAGAAACATTTAGCATAGTATGAATCACAGTTGATAACTTTTAAGAACTTTATTAATAAAATAAATTTTAAAATGACTATTATTTCCATTTTTGTTTTCATTTGGAATCAAATTTTCCGCACCATCTTCGGAATCCCCACTTCAACTGTTGTTTTACAAATATTAAACAATTGTTGAATATCTTGAGAAGATTCGATGTTCTTATTGTTCCATGATTCTTGAACAGTTTTAGAAAACATTTTAGTTTCAAAGAAAATAACATCACGTACTTTTGTTAATTTCTTCGATTTTGGATGAACAACTCTGTATCCTTTCATATTTTCACAGTATCCAACAAAAGTATATTACTGTGATTTTGATTGCCATTTTGTTCTTTTATTTTTAACAATGTGTGCCAATACTTTGCATCCATATATCTTTAAATGATATATATCTGGCTTTTTACCTATCCAAGCTACTTCCGATATCATGTTTCTTAACACTTATGTGGATGACATATTTGTTAAATAATTAGCTGTGTTAATAGCTTCTACCCAAAATGTACTTTCCAATCCACTATCCATGAGCATACTTCTTACACATTCTACAAGAATCATATTCAATCGCTCGGCTACTACCGAGTATAAGGAACAGCAGTCGAATGCCAAATTTCTTAAGAAAACGGAGAAACTTGTCATTCACATATTCTGTTCCATTATCGGTCCGTAATGCTTTTATTCCATTTTCTGTTTGGTTTTCTATCAAAACTTTATATTATTCAGTACCTCGTTTTTTGTTTAAAAAAAAATAAACATTTTTTTAAATTTTTTTAAGTTTTATTTATTTGCCGATGCCAGGGAGCGAACTCCTACACCTGGATGAGGGTTGAATGATTGTGAAAATGGTAGTAATGTTAACATATTATTCTGATCCGAATAATATCACCAACGGAGACTTGAACCCTCTACATCACAATTCAAATTGTTTTTACCACTCAGAATTGCGTGATTTAACGAGCTCGGCCACTCCTTTGGTTGAAATAAATAGTTGATTTTCGTATAAAATCATCGGAAAATGTCAAAAAATATTTTGTACCTTCAATCGATTTGCAATTCATCGGCAAATATCTGAATGTACAAGTTCCAGAAAATCTGTTGCACGTTAAACACTGGTTTTTTACTAGGGAGTCTATGTTGTTTTCCTTGAGCACAGGAAATACACGGTTCATTTGATTTATTGTCAAGTTGCATACCAGTATCAAGATCATTTTCAAGTATTTTCATTCAAAATCTATTAAGATGGCCTAAATGTCGATGCCCAATATTTTGCGAGTATAACAATTTTACAGTCCATGCTTGTATTGGTGAGCTATTTAGCCGGTATATTCCATCAATATTAGATACAGTTCCCAATATGCATTCAGGTTCGACATTAATTATTTTATTTAATATTTTGCAGTCCTGATTATCAAATAAATCAGATTTTCGTTTTATCAGAGTAATTTGATTGACTGACAGCAAATTTAATTTTAATTTAGATACAAATGATACTTTTTCAGCAACCATATTATTATTTTCATTTAGGTCCGGTCTGACAGATAAGGTTATCTGGAACTTCATCTGCTGAATAAATATCAATATCAATCACTGTAGTCAATACGTCAGTCTCATTATCCGTTAAATAACTATCCGATAGATAAATATGTATTGAAAGACGGGATGACATTTATTCAGCACATAAAATATCACATAACCTTATTTGTCAGATAGGAACCTAGGGGTTTACCTGAAGGTGGAAAGACTGGGCCTTAATGGAATAAAAACCTTGCCTTTTCTTGTAGTAAAAGATTCTTCACAAATTTTGTAGTTCTACTTTGTGTAGGTCCTTGTATACCTAAAATTAATGGATTATATTCTTTTGGTAAACCAGCTAAAATTATTCCTCCTTTGGCAGCGTCTTCCATTGGCTTTCCGACATTTCCTAACAGTTCAGCAATAGAAAGAACGTAATCTATATAACTGATTTAAAGTAGTATTTTTTTATATAGTCCTACAAGCCTTACTGTTTCTGTATCTTCGTATGCTTTTTTCCAATTAATCCACGCTTCTCTAGCAGTCCCAGATTTTAAAGACAAATTAGTTTTTGCTGAAGCGTTTTTTATCTAAACTAGTATCAATGATTTCACCTTCCGCTGGTTCTATCAACACCATAGTCCTACGTCGACCAAAACAATTTTCATCCAGAATTTCCTGTCGTTATAATTCGTTCCATCTAAATGCTTTGATGCAAGTAAATCATCAACAGCCTGAGTCGTTATTACGGTAGTTGATTTTACTGGAGCTTTCTTTTCAAGCTCGTTTATTAATCTGGCTACTTATTCTTGAAGTAATTTTATTTTGGAATCTGATATGATTATATTTGTTTAAATTGTACCAACAAACCAGTGAACGTTAAGATTCATAATAAATCTCCAGATTTTTTTTTTTTTTTTTTAGTTTTAACTAATTAGGGCAAAAAAACAGCTAAAGTAGGCCCATAACCTATTAGCATAGTATAAATCACAGTGGATAACTTTTAAGAACTTTATTAATATAATATATTTTAACGTGACATAATACTTTTATTATTTTCAATCAGTCGTATAACAACGGCATTCTAGTAACAACAACATATAAGATATAAGATATTCTAACAGAAACTGTTTTTTTGTAAATTTTGTCTTACAATAATTTGAAATGTGTAGAAACGAATTATAAGGACGCTTTTATAAAAAATCAAAAAAATGGATATTGCCTCCAATTTTATTTATAGATAGATAGATAATATTGAAGCATTAAAATTGAAGCTATTGGACTGGCGCTATAATACTAAAGCTGTTACACTGAAAGTACTGATTTGGAGCTATTGGATTGAAGCTATGAAATTGGATCTATTGAAAGATTGGAAAGTATTGTCAAACTAAATACTAAATCAAAAATTACAACTATCTAGACAAAGGGTTGCCACCAAGCGCCACTGACCCAGTAGGAAAAAAAAATGAGTGTCAGAAAATCACTTGTAGAGCAGAGGGATTCAAAAACTCTTTCTTCAAAAACTTAAAGATCGGGCACAAAATCAAAAAGTCACTTGAATAAAATATCTACTAACTAGTATTAACCTAGTGTTATGTTAAAATAAATTAAATGTTTTACATTTTGTATAGCCCGGAAATATGATCAAATCTGAAACCAGGACACAAGCCTTCAGAACGCGGAGTCCCCGGGTCAAACCCGAAGACTTTTCAACCCTATCTACGAGCCCTGTCCACTTTCAGTTGCAGAAACTGAAAATTTCATAGCTGGGCCATGAAATTTTCAGTTTCTTTAGAAATTATTAAATAATAAGTAAAAGCAAATGCTGCTTTATACATTTTTTTACAATATAATCATATTAGAAGCAAAGGGATCAAAATTTATTCCGTAATATTTAATTTGTGATTATAAAAATAATATTCGTAAAACAAACGTATTTTTTGAGTTCATGTTCTTGTACTGTATATAAAATAACTGGATTTTTGCGGTAGCTATGCGTAGTAGGCGTTGGAAAACAAAGTTTGTTTATTGACTGTGATTTATTAAAAGTGTAAATAATTTTAAAACATAGGTAGAGGCAAAGCAATTGATGAAAAAATTCGGTTAATCATTGTGAACTTAGCAAAAACAGGAAAAACCAATTCCGAAATCGGAAAATTATTAGGTTTGTCAAGATACAGTATTAGAAATATTGTAAAATTGTACAAAACAAGTGGTTCTGTTGCCCCAAAGCCCCAGTACGTGAAGAAAACTACACTGACGGACAATGACAAACGTGCATTGAAATGAATTATTAAGGATAACAGACGTACTAACTACAGTCAATTGAGTGTACTGTGGAGCGATGTTGTTGGAAGACGTGTTTCAAGGTCTATATGTCATAATGAAGCTAAAAAATTAAGATTTGGAACCTATAAGGTAATATTTTTTTAATCGGACTCTTAAATGTATATTTACAGAAATTTATAAAACTTTCTTAGGCCAAGGAAAACCCATTGTTGACGTCTAAGCAAAAGAAAAACAGGTTGAAATGGGCAAGAGAACATAAAATATGGAATTGTGAAAAGTCGAACAGCGTGCAATGGAGCGATGAGTTTAGGTTTGAAGTCTGTGTAGGGGACAACCGGAGCAGAGTTGTTCGTCAGAAACATGAAGCATATAATCCCGATTGCTTGAAAAGGAAGGTGAAATTTCTAGCATCTGTCATGGTGTGGGGTTCAATGTCTGCATTAGGTGTAGGAAAACTTCACTTTATCGACAGCATTGTTAACACAGCCAAATATTTAAGTATTTTAGAGGAGTCTTTGTTGTCAACTATGGAACATGCATTAATCTCTGGGGAGGATTTTATTTTTCAACAAGATGGAGCGGCTTGCCAAACGAAAATCCATTTAAAAAAAATCTTTGAAATGGTTCCGTGATCATTCTATTCCACTTTTAGAGTGGGTTTCAAGTAGCCCAGACTTATCCCCCATCGAGACACTTTGGCACGAAATGAAAAAACGATTGCGTATAACACCAGCTAGAACAATTCCAGAATTAAGACTAAAGCTTCAAGAAATATGGGATAATTTTACTCCTCGACAATGCTAAGACCTTGTAGATATTATGCCTAGAAGAATTAATGCCGTTATAAAAATAAAAGGTGACGTTACCCAGTGGTAACTTCTGAAATAGGTTTCCAAGTTAATGGCTTTCCAATGGAAATATTATTTTTTTCTTATTAATTTACTTTAATAGTTGTAAATATTAATCGTAAATCTCTAAAATGTTTAATTGAAAATAAAATATTACCTAGATTTCATAAGCTATTCGCATTCTGTTAATTGAACACCAATAAGTAAAATTTCGTAGCTGGGCCAACTGATAGTGGACAGGGCTCGTATACATGTAGTAAAGTAATACTTTGACAAAAGTGAGAAGCGAAACTGCAGCCAGTATAATAAACCAATCAGTGAAACATAAGTAAATAGTCTCATTTAACAACATGCATAAAGTAAAATTGTCGACAGTTCGATGTATTAACCTGCATCACTCTGTACGGAACTGGAGTATAACTCGTCTATTTTCGTGGTTCACGTTTCCGTGGTTATCTTATCCTGGCGTCCTATTTTGAAAAAGGCTCAGGGAAATGCTATTTGCATGTTTTTGGATTTTGGATTTATTATTTATTAGCTGGACTTTCTTTACTTTGTTCGGAAGTAAGGTGAATCTATCATCCATGACCACTCACAGCCCCCCAAATTAATTTTATAAAAAATGTATTATACAGAAAAGGTTTATTTCTGAAAATTTTTGTTAAAGTCCATTCAAAATAAGAATGATATAACGTCTTGGTTAATTTATTTTTCAATATCAAAATGTAATATAACCAAAGTGCAAGTCAGTTGTTACATTTAGCTTCTACTTCTACTTCATGTCGGTATCCCATTCCGACGTTGCCACATCTTAAACAGCATTTTGTCGTTTTTATTTGACATTAGAATAAGTGAGGTTATGCTTAAGTTTTATTTTGATTTGTATCAAATATAATAATAATAATAATGCTGAAAACTTTTAGAACCCGCGCTCAAAGGATTGTTTTGTCTCTTATTAATTATTTTGAAAGAGAGCGAGATGATGGTGGGCCTTTAATAGATCTGAAATGTGTGAGAGATGTAAGTTTTAAATTTTGTTTATATCTGTGATCTTTTCTCTTAAATATGTTTCTAAAAATAATAATTTATTAACATTTTAGTGAGTTACTCCAGCATTACACGTCAGCATATCAAAAATTAATAAAACTGCTGTACATCAATCTAGAGGTGAAGTTGTCAGTAGTCCGAAAATGAAATGGACACGTACTATATCTGTTGTAGAATAAGATAATTTTGCAGTTGGGTACATAATGTTATTTATGAGATGTATCGAAATGGTATTGCACACTTTACATCTTTACGTTTGCCTCTAACAAATACATTTGCTTTTAGGAGGACATGTTACAATAGATAATGCAAATATTAAATTTCACGAAAGAGAACTTTATGATGGTGTAAACACTTCCCTTTGGAAGATTAATCAAGAAATACTGGGTTTAAATATATACAGGAAGACCCACGACATAGCCTAATGGAACTTCTCCAAATCGTTCTGAAAAGAATAAAAATTCTTAAGGAATACGTGAAATTAAAAGAAGAAGGTATCTACATATTTATATTTATGTATGAAACCTCGATTTTCAAAGATGGGATTCGTCGTTCTTGGCAAGACGAAGATCTGCGTAGCTCAAAAGCTATTGAATTTTATAATTTTGAATACTTCCTTCAGTTTAATTCACTGTATTGATTATCTGACTGAAATGCTTATTTCAATATCTGCCAGCAATTTATTATCACTTATCACTAAATACCTAAAAACCCCGAAATGTGAGAAAATTCATATTTCAAATCAACTTTTCTTTTTAATAAAATATGTTGTCAGTAAATTTGTTACATTCATAATTTTTTCTAATTTTAACATTACGTCTGTTCGTAGAGTCACAATGGTTTATTATCATCAGATGCAAGCGCAAAGTAAATTTATTCTACTTGCCTAATTCTACTATCCCTAAAAGAGAACTGGGGTGAATATTACTCTCAGATCCGCTTATGTATTTATAATATAAACGAATGCACAAAAATTAGGTAGTAAGGTTTTTGCTAAGTTTACTTAGCAAATGTTTAGGACCGAAGAAGCCGAATCTTGAGAAACATATATAATGAATGAAATTTGAGCCGACCGGTGAGTACAAATTTACCAAAAACTGCCATTACTACTGGTAATAATGTCTGAATATTCACTATTCGAAGTAAAATTTTATTGAATATTTTAAGTTTAAACATTCAAAATTTCTATTCGAATATTAAAAAATTTGACTCTTCATCACTGCTTTCCGATCTTGTCTATGTGACAAACCGGGCGTAAAATTTAAATAAATTGTACAAAAAGGATGAAAATAATACGGAACATTTCTAACAATTATTTTTGATGATTCTTATACATTGAAAATTTCATTTAATTTTCTTTAGATATATTGAACATTATATTACACACTTAATATAATTTAAATAATAAATTTTGCGACAAATTGGTTGAAAAGAATTGCTCTGCATGATAATCCACATTAGCTCCTTTTCTCCATAGGAATCATAGGTTTTAAATCTCTTTTTAGAAGTAGTTGGATATAACCTAGCTTTTTTGACAATTAACGAACTGGCGACACATCAAGTTTTTCAACTGTAACATCATCTCATTCTTACCTTGAATGGACTTTATACACATGTTTTCTTTTAAGTAAATAATAAGTGAGATATTTCCAGTATTTCGATAGCACTCCTCTTAATCCCCAAATATTCATGTTATTAAAAACTAAATTTAATAGAGAAGAATCGTGTTTTCATTTTAAATAACTTTTCGTATCTACCTTTTTGCTGTAAATTAAATAATAAGATATTTCAAAAAATATAGTGCCCCAATAATTTCCCAGAAGGACCTCTATTTATCGAACTTCCGTAAATTGAAATTCTCTGTATATCGAAGTTCTCGTTAATCCCCAGGATTATTACATAAGGAAACTATTTCTGTGTATCGAAACAAATTTCTATGTATCGACTATTAAATTTAACTTTTATTTCTAAATCTATTTTATTACTTGAGAACGTAAATTCGGGGTAGGTTACACATCCTGGTCTTTCGACTCCGTACAGAGTGATGCAGGTTAATACATCGAACTGTCGACAATTTTATTTAATTTTATGTCAACATTTTTATGAAGATATGACATCAAAATATTCTATACAACAAGATATTAGGATTTTTTTTTTTTTTTTTGAACATATGCATATAATATATATATATGCATTTGTTCAACCTTTAGGTGGAACTAAATGGAATTTTAATTTTTGAATGTTTAAGTTTTTTACGTCAAAATCTAGTTCCGCCTTGTGGGAGCGGTAATTTCAGAAATAAAATTTCATTATTATTTAAAATAAAATTATCAATTAGTTAAAAATATTCAAATTATTTAAATATAAAAATTAATCTATTTTAAGATAAACATACTCAAAGATAAGTTGAGCTATCGTATATTTTTCTAGTTAAGTGTTGAAAGACAAGGGTAGAAATTTACGATCGTATATTATATGATTTGTTTAAAAGATTGTATTTGTTACACAGACGCTGATAGGTGACTATATATTTTCAGTGATATGGACTTCGTACGTAATTAGAGTCAAAATTAATTATTTGGGGTTATGAACGATTGAGGGTGTAAATATGAGTCATCAAGATTAATTAAAAGGGTTTTGTTGCTAATTAGAGAGCTGATTATTTTTAAATGACAAAAAATTGGGTTCAGGGATCAAATTATTAGGTTTAAGAAAACGGCTGGGAAAATCTTGTGAGAGACGGGGAGTCGTGAGTTAACCATCACCGGAGTCGGACGAACCTCCCAAGCATTTTGGTTCAGAAACCCGGTAGCGTGTAGTGGGTGAACCAGAAGTAATCTGGGAGTGTTGAGGATAGTCTTTAACGAATTGAACGAACCTCGTTAACGGGTTAAACACTGTGAGTGTTGTGAGGTGTTTAACGGCTTGTGAAGTGATAACGGTGATTGTGAGGTTTTGTGTTGAGTGTCTCTCATGGGATTTTGTAGCCATCATTAAATGTAAGTCTAGTGTAATTATTAACTCGACCTTAACTAAATATTAAACGTAGATTAAGTAAAATGCAGACTTTAATTAAAACACCCTTATACCTCTCATAAAGAATCTAAGCAACCGACCAGCGGATCTTTAGGGTTTCAGACTTGATACTGCTCGCAAGTCTTGGAATCCACTATGTGGAAGGGGCGTTCAAAGTAAGTACCATGAAGTACAATGGAAATACTTAAATTCATTTAGCCAACCGTGACGTTTCGACCGATCCTAGAAATTCTCCCACAGCCTAAACCAAAAAACGCAAGCTATATGCATAAAACCATATATATTTGCTTACCAACTTATTTATATACTATTTCTGCCTCGCACATACCTTTCAAGCATGAGTGAGAAAGAAGTATATAAACAAGTGGATTGTTGCTTCGTTCATTTGTCATTAAATAAACTTTTTTTAAAATTGGACTTTACCTACATACATGTCAAAAGAGGTATTTAGAAAAAATATCACAAAAATAGAAAAAGTTTATTAAACCGTATCAAAAAATATCTCAAAAAAAGTTGTTAGGTATTGCTTATATAGCAACTCTTGTTAAATAATTTATTTCGAAATATTTCACATAAAAGCGACATCAGTAAACTATTCATTCCGGTAGACGGATATACAAAAAGTTCACCAAACTGAGATATTTACGTCTGAAGCTTAAATATGAATTTTCTTAAAAATCCGTTCAACCTAATTTGCTCTACACGTGTCCTTAGACTGACATCATGCTAACATCCGTTGATCCGTATCAAAAGAAGCATAATTCGAGCTTATCTCTAAAAATCTCGAAAAGTCAAAATTGGCATGATTACTATACCTTCTTCTCTACATGTAACGGTCGATAAAAAAATATATATACATCTTGCACACAAGATTTTATTTATTTTTTTTAATTCTTGATATAACATTTATTTTCAAATGACATTGGTAAAGGTAATAGTTGTATATTGAATAGTCGACAGTTTAACTTTGTGAAACTCACTTATACATAAGAGGTAGAAAGAAAACATTGATTTTTGTTCCACGTTTATTTCACTGACTGCAGTTTCAGCTCTCGCCATTTTCAAAGTTGCAAGAGCAATAAACAAAATACATGCTATATGCAGCAGAAAATACCCCCTTTATTTTTATAGAAGGTTTCATCTAGAAAAAATATATATTTTTTAAAATAACTAGTTTATTTGATGGCGAATTTATAATTTGTATAGTAAAATACTTAATTTTTTCCCTGATTTCTCTTCCTCCGTATCTCTTATAATAAAAAAGCTAGCAATATACAAAACGTTCCCGTTAACACCTGTATACGATAATATAAATATTCATATTATAGACGGTGTTTTTCGGAACTGTGAAGGATGTAAAATTAGAGAAATTAATAGTATATTATTATATGAGCGATTATGACAACCATTATTCACGAAGATGATGTTTGAGCCCACGAGCCGCAGGCGAGTGGCGCAAATCATCTGAGTGAATAATGACCATAATCGCGACTGTAATACTATACTTTTTCCACACCTATTAATACGTTGACTGCCAAGGCAAGATTCAAGATCTTTGTGTCAGAATTCAATTTGATATAGCCATATTATATTATTAAGTCAATGTACTACAAGTAATCTCGTTGTCGGCGTCCTGGGCAAGAACGTGAACTACGAGAAAACTCGCAATTGGCAGTCAACGTGTTAAAAAAATTAATTAGACTTAAAATTGATAATTTTAATGGAAGTGATAGCGTCATCCATGTTGCCTGCTACCATTGCAGTTTTGGCCTCTTCCATTGCCATTGTCAAATATGATTGGATCAGCGAGAGTGAATTATGGAAATGTAGGTTTGTGATTGGCCGTAAACAGTGAATTATGAAACCATAATTCACTGTAGTTATTTATGAGTACTATTTTTCTAATAATTGCTAATAATTGCAATAATATTAAACTAGGGGCCTCAGCCCGGGGCTACGCCGGGCTTCTCCACCTACGTTGATAAAACTCGTCGCTTTGCGACTCGTTTTAATATAATAAGGCATTTTGCCGCACTTGTC
The DNA here is from genome assembly GCA_963971575.1 of Liopterus haemorrhoidalis. Taxonomy (NCBI): domain Eukaryota; kingdom Metazoa; phylum Arthropoda; class Insecta; order Coleoptera; family Dytiscidae; genus Liopterus; species Liopterus haemorrhoidalis. Next base: position 124,956,716 of record OZ020611.1, read on the forward strand.
GATTATAAAACTCCTCGCTTCGCGACTCGTTTTTTGCCTGTCACGTGGTTATCGAAGTGACGAAACTCGGGCGCACCCGCGGTACATCCACGAAACGTCAGCAAAAAATATTATTATTATTATTATCATTAGCCTATAACAAACAGGAAGTTCCGAGCAATTTAAGGTTGAAATAATTTTTCAAATTGGTGGCACCCCGGTGAAAGTGTCGTGGCACCCCGGTTGAGAAACACAGATATAGCCAATAACACTCGGGAAGATCTAATCTATACATACAATGTTCAAAGGATTATCCAAAAAATACTTTCATTAATATAGTTAGTAAAATAGTTAATTATAGTTGAAGGTAATGGGATTCGGACCAGTCAGAAAATAAAAACAAATTTATTAACTTCGCTAACGTTTCGATTTTATTTAAATCTTCATCAGAGCTTAGTTAATAGTCACGATATAAAATAAAAGTTTTAAAATTAATAACGAACACATCATATTGTCCGGTCATTGCTTATCTCTGAGTTCAATAACCGGACAATATGATGTGTTCGTTATTAATTTTAAAACTTTTATTTTATATCGTGACTATTAACTAAGCTCTGATGAAGATTTAAATAAAATCGAAACGTTAGCGAAGTTAATAAATTTGTTTTTATTTTCTGACTGGTCCGAATCCCATTACCTTCAACTATAATTACTAACTTACGGACGTAACTCATCTAATCAAAATAGTTAATAACATACAGTTTCCAGAATTAAAATAACAAAACTGCTTAAAAGATCTATCCTCACCCTGAAAACTTATTTGAACGTATCTACAGATAGGTTTAACATTTAAAACGTTCGAACGACCCTTAAAATATATTTTGATAACTCAAAACTGATTCTTACTTTCTTAATTCTTACTTTCTTTTCCGTTTAATAGCATTTTTAACTGAAGGCAATTTTATGGTCAGCAAAAATTTTCAAAATTTATGAAAATGTGTTAAAACCTTAAAAAACTGCATTATCTTTATCAACTCTTATGTATTTTTTACACATTTCATCAATTTTATTAATAAAATACCTTCAACTGTAGGTTTTTCAATTCAGTTTTGGTCTGAAATCGTCTTCTGTATAGTAAAAAAATAGAAATATGAATTAACATCTTTTATCGTCTGATAAAACCTGTCCGTGCTGATCAATGGTGACTTTAATTCGACACGGATTCGAGGAAAAAATGCATGATTTTTATCAATAAAAATTAGTCAGTACCCCCCGTCGAAATAAAAATAAGCCTAAGCACTAAAAAATTCATTTTCCTATCTCCGCGTTACCGGAAAAATGAAAATACACCAGAAGTTGAATAGAACATACATACCCACTTGTACAATATAATAGTAGATAGGTGTGAAAAAATGTTTTATTCTACAAATAAAAATATTAGATAAAGAAGTCAGCAATGTTTAAACAGTTCCCAACAACACCCTACACAATAAAAATAATTTACTCATATCTAAAGAATAGAAAATATTATGTTTAAGTTAAAAACGAAACTTCTACAACGAAACATACCACTGCTGGCATAGATCAAGAAAAATTCTTGCTCATTGTTGGTATAACATTTTTATTTGTGCCTTTCAAAAAATCGCAAATAATCAGTTAGCACTATATGTAGACTTTCACTACTTCGTGGCGTATAAATACAATTATTAATAACCGACTCATGAAATTTGTTAATAAAATTGTTTTTTCATCAAATGGAAAATAAAATTAAACCGCACCAAAACCGTAACCGCAGTGCTTGTAAAAAGAAGACCAATCATAAGGAATCTTATTTATCCCATTTATCCCATTTGTGAAAAAGTCAAGGATTTGTAGTTAATAATATTGCCAACTTTAACAGCTTATTATTTGACATTGGCTTAATATTTTACCGTTCTGTTATTTTAATATTTTTTATTTTTTATTGGAAAGTTACACATCTCGCCTGTTTAAATAAATCATTGTATGCTCTAAAAAATATCAAAAACTTTTTTAAAAAATTAATTTTGTTGAAAATGGAACGGTCGAAAATTCGCACTATTATGAAGTATGATTTCTTACGTGGAACTACGGCATCGCAGACCGCGCGAAGCATTAATGGTGTATTTGACTCTAGTATTACTACGCAGCAGACAATATCAAATTGGTTCACCAAATTTCGTACAGGTAAGTTAAAAAACAAAAAAACCTGGCTATCGATCACTGCAGAAATATACTGCAACGAACTGGACGAAATGATGCAAAAACTTAAAGAAAAGCAGACTAGATTGGTCAACAGATCGACTCTTATCTTATTGCATGATAACGCTAGATCACAAACTGCACAAATAACTGTGGCAAAACTACAGGAATTGGAGTTGGAACTTCTTCATCCTCCATACTCACTGGACCCAGCCCCCACTGACTACCACTTCTTCCGCAATTTAGAAAACTTTTTAATAGGAAAACAGTTTAATTCTGACAATGCTGTAAAACTGGCCTTCCAGGAATTCATTGACTCTCGTCCGCCAGGGTTTTATACCACCGGCCTGAACAACCTACCGCTTAAATAGCAAAAGTGTATAGACAATATGGGTGCATATTTTGATGAATAAAATAATTCTATATATTTGTAAGTTATCAACCAACTTTTGCCTTTTGCCTTTTTTTCTACAAATTTCCTCCTTGACGACCTAATAATAATGAAATAACCTCTTGGGCAAAAATGTGAAATATTTTAAGATAAATTTAAACATTAATTTAAATTATACATATCACCCCAGCAAACATTCAACTAACGGCCGAATGCTGGCAAACTGCTTTTATGCTGGTAAATTACTGGCACCAAAAGTAAGTGCAACGCCAGTATTAATAATGTACTTCACATTTGTATTTCGCATTCCGCCTATACGAAGTACTTTACCAGCATTTTATAAGCACTCTTCTTCACTCATACTTTTTACTTAAAACCATCAGAAATAAATCTTGCAACTAATGCGATTATTTTGCACTTTACCGTTGCTGGGCCAGCAACTGATACATCAATGGGCCAGTAACGGCCCCGGGGACACCGGGGTACTGGCCCGTTACTTTCAATGCCGGGGAGTATGTGCTTTACCAGTACTGGCCCGTATAAAAATGTTTGCTGGGACATAATAGCCTATCTATGCAACGAGATGTATATGAAATAAAGGAAAATTTACAGAACGAGGTGAAGCAGAGTTTTGTAAATGTCACATGAGTAAGATAATAACCCATTTTTTTTTTTTTTTTTTGCATAAAACTATTTTTCTATCTGATCAAAGGGCTGCAAAAAACGAGTGTAAATAAAATTATATTTTTGGCATTAAGTAAAAATTTAGTTTATAGGCAAAATCCAGAAATTGTGACGTTTAAATTTATAGGAAATATCAAAAATGTATTGTTATCCTCACATGTTTTTCGCAACCTTTTGAACAACTGTAGAGAATGTATTTTATGTAACACGTAAGGAAAATGAGTCGTTCTTAATAAGAACTAAGTTTCTGAATAATTATTGTTATTTAGTTGAACAATTTACTATGAAAATTCATTTCCGTACTAGTGCGGATATTCATTTCCGCACTAGTGTTGAAATTAACTGAAATGAGTTAGATAAATAAGCATGTGTCCTAAAGGTCGTACAAAAATAATACTTGCAGTAAGACCGACCAGGCAATATTTTAGCTACATACCTTATTTAAAAAAATAATAATAATAACAAAATCCAGCACTAAACATAAATTATTTATCTATATTATGTGCATTAGGCACATTTTACCTATACAACACAAACTAGTAATACTAGTGCCACAAATTTAGAAAAAATGTTAAAATAATTGAAAATTGTCCGCGATGGACCAGAAGTTCAATTATGCACTTAAAAAACTCCCTACAAAATTATCCCCATATTATGCAAAAACAAAATCTAAAACTTACTATGAATGATAATAATAATAGATTCCCAAACGCCTAAATAGGTGCATAGAAGCATGAAAGTATATATGTAAATTAATATGTGATATAGTCTATTTCCTTAATTTAAGCGGAACTAGATTTTGAAATCTAGTAAATTTTACAGTTTAATTAAGATTTTTGATCATTTTGTATAGCAAATGCCCACTTCAATCATACGATTCTTCCCACTTCAAAGTCAGATCATGAAAACTTACGAAAATAAAAATTCCATTTAGTTCCGCTTAAACGTGTGAAATAGTCTATAGTCAATATTAGAGATGGATCGGTCAACGAACCGACTTACTGAGCCGGCTCAGTACACTGACCGAAGTGACACGGTTCACCAAATTGAAATGACCCGGCTTACGGCTCACTGCATAGTTTCAAGCTTCAAGGATACGATTGATCGGGCGATTGTAAGCAGTGACCGAAGTGATCCGGATCTGGATCGATGACATGTTGAACATCGCTAAAAACTTACCACAACTGAATGTTTGTTTACTATTAACTCGGCAAAAATGTTACATGATTCACTTCTATAGATTTTTATTTATTTAACTTCATTATTTCTTTATAACAAGATAATCAGGAGGACAGAGAAAGAGAGAAGAATTTGTCATTAAGTCAGAATTTACGCCTTGAATTCATACTAATAATATTAACAAGAATAAAAGTAATAAAGCGACAAATACTCAGACGCTTTTATCGCATTTATTCCATCGACCAAGCAGTTCCGCTTTCCAGCGTCTGTTCATATAATGCAAGAGCCGGCTGACCGACGTTCTACCTACATATTGCAAACCAACAACCGTGTTGAACGGTTGGGGAACTGACAAGTGACCGACCTCTTTCTCGGGGACATGTTTTCTAAGCCGGATCACTGAGCCGGGTCAATGAAAATTTTGATAAAATATTCGTCTTCTTATTCTTAAAAATATTTTTAATCCCAAAAATTAAAAATTTAAATTACTCCAATATTATTACGACTTAACATCAAAAATTTATATTACAAATAAATTTATAAGACAAATCTATCAGAGTTATGGCGGAAAACCCCAAAAATTCAAAACTTAAAAAATTATTATCTCTTTTATTATAAAACTTTTGTTTTAAGGTTTTTCGCCTTCTTTTGACCTGTAGTATCACCCATTAAAAAAAAATAAGAAGACCGTAAACTCCCTGTATATTTGTGTGCATAAAAATCAGCTGTGGCCACCACAGGACCGACCGCCATCATAAAGTACTTATATAAATTACATTCTAGCAGCAGAGTAGAAATAACTTGGCCTAATATTTTCTAACAGAGATATTATTTATCATGACCATGGAAATGTTACATATAAATATGAAAAAATTGAGACTGAAAACTTTTCGAAAAATTTTACAGATATTAAGCAAAATTTTTCGTTTTATCAAAAAACGTCTCAAATAAAAGTTATTAGTTATTGCATTTATAGCAACTTTTGTTCAATAAATTTTTTCTAAATATTTTTGTGTTGTGAAATATTCACAAAAATCTTAAAATCGACACGAGTAAACTCCCATTTTTAGTAAACCGATTTTTACAAAAAGTTGATCAACTCGTGCCATTGATGGCAGAAGCTTAAATATGAAGTTTCATAAAAATTCTTTCAGCCGAATTTGCTCTGCACGTGTACACAGACAGACAGACGGACGGACGGACAGACCAAAAGACATCATGCCAAAAATAGTCAAAACGTTATGTAGGGACCTCAATTCGTGGAGATCCATCGAAATCTCGAAATGTCAAAATCGGTATGATCACAATACCTCCCTTATATATGTTGGCGGTCGGTAAAAATGTATTGGATTTTTATTTGCCTTTTTCACAGTAATAATCAATTAAAGAAAATTAATTAATTTTCTAAAATATCCAAATTAAAACTTTGTACGGTTCGATTATCTAAAGTAATCCAGTCAGGCCATATTCGAATTATGTAATAATTCGAATTATGCAAGTACATTTGTCGTAGTTATACCTTACAGATAAACAACAAATTTTGACATGCTTCATTTGTGTTTTTCTTACTATTTTGCCAATGTGAGGGAGAGAGAGACACATCAGTACGTTAATTATTATTTCAGTTATATGACCTTGACTGGACTTCTCTGAATAATCGAACTTTATGTAGAATATACAGTAACTCTCATAGAAATGTACTCATTCTATTGGAATAATCATATAACACCTTAAAATTGATTTATACAAGTTTATACAAGGTTATTTATTATGTTAGCTTGGCTAATATAAAGGCATTAAATAAAACATTTTTAATTTTTAATTGTCCAAGTAATAATTTGAAAAGGGAATTACGACAAAAGGAAAAAAATGACGGTAAATTAAAAGTGAAGTATTGTGTCTTTACGCAACTAAAATTTATCTACGCGTGCTGTACCGAACAAAATAAAATATATCCGATCAGCTGTGACAAGATTTTTATATAAATATAATTTAACTGGTGAAATAAATCGTAAAAAAAGGCCCGGGGCCCCGGCGAATGAAAACAGTTACAGAATATTTATTACTACTATATGTATTTATTTAAAGGATTGTTTTAATACAGCCGTAAACATTAAAACTGAACTATAAAATTATCATGTCATAAAAATCAGTGTCCAAACTTTACGTTTTAGATTCCGGGAGAATAAATTAAAAGCAACATTACCTGATATATATATATATATATAAAAATTGGTATAAAAATGATTGGCGAGAAGTGATTTTTCCGACGCCAGCAAATATCGTTTATTTGGGGCGAACGGTATGGTGTACTTGAAGTGTAGACAGGGATGCCAGACGTCCCGCCGAAGAGTATTTTGTCCCGCGTCCCGTATAAACATTTAAATGTCCCGCAGGTAAAAAATTAACAGATTTTGACTGTAAAATAATAAAATAATGCCATAAAAAGTTATGGATGCTGTTATAAAAAAGGTTTCTTCCCTAATATGTATGAATTAATATATAACAATATGCAAAATTTGTAAATAATGTATGTTCAATATTTCAACCAGCGCTAAAAAAACTCTAAGGCAGTAATATTACGATTGTTGAAGGTACATTAAATTATGAATAATGTAAGGTAGTCCTTGACTGAGCATAAGATAAATGCTATTATAGAGCAAAATTTCATGAAATTATCAAAAATAGTGATAACTTAGATGCTTCAGAGTGGTTTAAAATGTAAGTAAATAATTTATTTGATACAGCTATAAAATATATAGAGAAATGGTTTGATTTCAATGACCACAAATATAAAATTCTCTCTAAATTATCTGTGCAGCATTTCAAGATATCGTAGAAATCACTAACGCATTTAAAAAAGAAGTAGATCAAGATTTGCTGTTTGAAGAATACACCTTCCTAAAAAGATTTATGGCTAATATAACGGGTATTGAAACGTTTTTATTTTTACGTTTCTTAAAAAAAAATCTTCTCAATTTTTAAAAATTATCAATTTTATTTTCTCTATTCCACATGTACATGCAACATCTGAAAGGATTTTTAGTCGAGTGCTTGCCGTATAGATAGAAATAGGTTGATTCTAAAAAATTTGGAGGCCGAGTTGATGCTAAAACAGAATTTCGGAATGAATTGTTCGGAATTCCATTTTTTTTTTTTTTTTTTTAATTAAGGTTTAGTCATTCTTAATGAAGTGAAATCAAGTGATAAATATTGAATAATTTTTAGGATATATAGTATAAATAAAAATTTAACTCAATTATATTTGTTGTTTTTTTTTTATTAGTTACATTTTTAAATGGTCAAAATGAAGTTAAGAAATTAAAAATGAAGTCAAAATTATTAATTGAGAAAAAAAAAAATCTTGAGAAAAATTGCCGTAATTATTTTTATTTATGTACCGCGGTACCTGATTTGAAATCTGGCAACACTGAGTGTAGACCTGGTAAATGTTTCAACGACGAGTGCCTCTGGCACACAGTCGAGCATCTCGCAGGTCTAATGATTTGGGGGGCCTTTTCATACTATGATTTAAGCAAACTGGTATTTGTTTGGGGACTATGTTAACGCAAAAATATGTAAAATATAGTCATATTAGTAGACAATATTTTACTATTTTCGGAAATACATCCTACACTTTTTAAATTCATTTTACCCCACGTCATCGTGCTACAATTGTAAAAAATATACATAATTTACTATTAACTTGGTCTATCCAAACCATAAATGTAATTGAATTACCACTACTTATTTATAACAGGTAAAAGAATTCCTCGAAAATATCGACATTATTAGCTTGAGATGACCTGGCAACAGTCTCGGTTTAAACCTAATAGAAAATTTTTGGGCAATAATGAAAAAGAAAATAGCCAGGGAGAAGCCTTCTTCATTGGAGAAACTAAAACACTTCTTCGAAATATTTGAGAAAATTTAATTTCTATGCGAGTTAAAATAATCAAGTATAGAGGTGACCCCTAAAGTATTAAAAATGTTAAATTTTATCAGTAATTAATATTGCATGTAATTGTTTTAAAGTTTAGTTAAATCTGAAAAATGTAAGTGAAGAATTGAATTTATTTAAAATGGCTTTATTTTTTCGAAAAATAATACTGTAAATCCCTATAAAAATCAAATTTATTAGCGAGTACATTTCTATGACCGCTACTGAACATAGTTAGACCTTAGAAATATATAAATATAATTATATTTTTTCTTGGGATATGTAAAAATCTTAATGGCAGTAAAGAAATGTTATATTATACAGAGTGTTCATTTTCTAAGTTTCACCATTGGGATCTCATAAACTATAAGAGATACAAGTTCGGTTAAATTTGACGCAAGTTGACGTTTTAAGAAAACAATTTAGTCGTGCACATATCTTGCATATCGTGCATAAATATTCCATTGCTTACTAAATATTAATAAAAAGTATTTTGACCCGATATACTTAAATTATTCAAAATTGAGAAAAATTTCCAAATAAAATTTATAAATATCATAATTTTAATATGTATTTAATATCAAAACTTACCAAAATGTCATAGTTTTAGAAATACCGCACTTGTATTTTTTTAAATGGAAACATTTTACGTTTTTATAACCATAAAATAGAGAATTTTTTTGCATTTCAATGATATATAATTTCATATACTGTGGTACCTCGACTTACGTACCTCTCCACATACGAACTTTTCGAGTTTTGTCCTATCCCATTTAAACCTCTAGATACGAACCGTGTTTCAAATGAACTAAAACCTAAAACCTGTTTTGCATTATAATTTTTTCCTTAGTACCAGAAAAAGATTACTAACAGACCTCTACTACAAGCAACGAATAGAAAATTCCTGAACCAGAAATCCAGCCACAAGAAAATTGTTTTTTTTTTGCGATTCAATAGAAATGATAGAAATTCAATTCAATGATTTTTATCAGGGTTTCGAACCGGCACTGAACCAAAAACCGAAAAAAAAACGTTATTTTTGTCGGAACGAAAACCGAAACTGAAACAATATCGGTTCAGATAACGTTTATGGGAGTGAATATAAAATACATTTTATTTAAGATTATTTTTTAAACTGATGAGCAGAAAAAAATCGTAATTTTTTTAACTGATAAGTAAAAAAAAAGCTCTTCTATTACCTCCCTGGCAGCGACTTTGGTACGATTATTACAAAATAAGGAATAAAATGTTCTTCTAAATTATAGTAGAAAACAAATTTCTAATACAAATAAAAACATGTAAAAATTAATCACTCGGAACTGAACCGAAAACCGAAAAAAAAACGTTATTTTTGCCGGAAAGAAAACCGGAACCGAACTGATATATATATATATATATATATATTTAATTGAACCGGAACGAAAACCGAAACGAAAAAAATAACGATTCGAAACCCTGATTTTTAATACTATCTATTCATAATCATGTAAAACTAAAGATTTCATAAATAAAAATTAACAGAGCCGCAGTAAGGGTGGGGGGAGGGGGTGACGGCTCTGGGCGCACTAAGGAAAGGTGCTGACGCTAATAAAAATATGTTTTTTTTTTTGCAGGGGGCGCAAATTATAATTTTTGCCCCTAGCCCAAGTTTTCTTTACTGGGCTTTTCTTTACTATAATTAATATATAATGGTATACAAATTCATATTTATATAGTGATAATGCTTCTTATCACTCCTCTATTTCTGTGCATTTTCTATATTTAGTTGAGAACTTTTTTTTTATATATTGGGTTTTTTATTTAATTTTAGAATCTAGGAACGGATTAATTGACTTAAAAGATATAATGGAAAAAAAGTCAAGGTACCGCTGCTTTATTTTTTAAATTATATTGAAGATTAAATGAAAAATTCTTCCATTTATTAATCAAAATATTAATACAAAAGTGCCAAAATAATTAAATAATTAATTTGTTTATAAATTTATTGTAATGTTCATTTTATTATGGACAAAAAATATATAGAAATATCGGACCAAAATTCTTTTTTGCTAATATGAAGAAAGCTATGGAATGTTTAAAAAAATGATTATATCATTATAATGTCCTCTTAACAAGTTAACTTTTGTCTAAACTAACCGACGTCTCTTCGATCTCAAGGGTAAAGATAAAAAAACAGACACTCTGTATGTATAAAAAAGTATTTTTTTTAACTTTTCATGTAATACATAATTAAGAAAAATTAATTTTGTAAAATATCCGTTTTAAAACTTTGTGCAAGGTTAGATCTTACGAATACAGTAAAACATCAATTATCTGGGTCTCAGTTATCTATAAATTGGAGTAACAGAGGTCTTCTAAATGTAATATTATTTTTTAAAAATGAATATTTAAAAAAAAATACAATCAATAAGAATATGATTTGTCTGTGCGAAAAAACACTTAAGCACTAGAAACTTAATGAAAATTTTGTTTTTGTTATATCCACACATATTAAACTATGCTTCATATTATTTGTAAGGATTTTAACCAAATAAGAACATAGTTTGAATTAAACTGGTTTTTCAATTATCCGTGATCTAGCGTCTCTGAATTACCACGAATAATAGTCGTTTTGTTATATGTAAATATTATTATTAAATTAGACATAAGAGCTGAAGCCTAGGGCTTGTATCGCTCTGTCCAACATAGAAAATATTCATGATTTCATGTTCTATATTAAATTGTGTACAAAAAAATAAATAAATAAGAACAATTCAGTTCAAACTAAAAATATAACTGATAAATATAAACATGTTTTATCTTGGAAAATGTAGAAACATTAATAGCAATAAAGAAATTTTATATTATATATAATATGAAAAACATTATTTATAAAAACTGAGTTGAATAAAAATTGAACAGACTTACCGTGTCTATATTTCGTATCCGGTAGTGTTCCCGCACTGTTGTCGTGTTAGTTTGGTTGCGGAAGCACAGGGGCTATAACTGTGCACACCAACAGAGCAACAGATATCTAAATATGTGTGCTGTAAAGCGCCCACATTGGCGAGTGGTAGGGCGAGCTACCCTTCCATTGGCTCGTCGAGAGGCGCCTTCAGCCTTCACACTAACTCATCATTCTTACAACTGGATTCATTGTTACTATTAACTTATTAACTTTCACTAATAAAAAGATTGTAAAGCAGGACCGAGTCTAGGGTGTTATGAGCCTCAAGCCTCAACTTGCCTCAAGCTAAAAATAAATGAGACGCCCGAAGACCAAAAGAGCTCTTTTCATGACAATTATGACGCCTATTCGTTCACAATATGTAATAATCAGGATGGATGCGATTTCTAGAGGAGGCTAAACCCGTAGTGGGATAATATAACCATATATGAATAATCAGGGGTGAAAGCTAGCCACAACTATCCGCAACGATATTCTAGGCGAAACGAAGGCGTCCTTCGATCAGGAGCTTAACATCACTCCTGCCTGCTGATCATTTTCCAGTTTTTTGATTTGCTGAGTGCAAAAATTACTTTTGTTTGACGCGCTACGTCCTTTGAAGACGCACGACGTAGTGCATTAGCCGCTATAGCACATATTCAGGGTCTACGACCCTGTAAGGCATTTGCGTCTAGCGTGCTATCTTGTGGTAAGCCTGGTAGCTGATGGTTTAGATCTAAACCAATACCACCTACATATGTATATACACCTATATGGGTAAATAATCTAAATCAGCGGTTTCCAAAGTGGGGGGCGTGCAAGAATCACCAAGGGATCGTGGGTCATTTGCAATTTTTTTCGATCGTTTATTGTCGAATATAATGATAATTTTGAACTAACAACTAATGAACAGGAAAAATTAATAGAATTTTCTTGTCATAGCTCGCTAAAAGATCAATTCAATCCGAATAATCCGGGAAAATTCTGGTTGAAAGTGAGCAAGGAATATCCCGCCTTATCATCAAAAGCTATAAACATTCTTTTACCTTTTGTGACCTCATACATGTGCGAAACAGGATTTTCCACATTAGCTGTTATTAAAACAAAATATCGAGCACGATTAATAATGGAAGACAAAATAAGAGTAGTTCTATCTTCATACGAACTGCGTTTTAACTAATTATCTGCGAAGTAACAAGCCCACACTTCACATTAAAATTTATTCATTTTTATTGTATTTTATATTACGTTTAATATTAATATAATTTATTTTTATACCATTTACGTGATTTATGTTGTGAGAATAAATATTTAGGGATTAGAGAAATTATTTATATTATATATTTGTACTACTTTTGTGATTATTATTTCAATAAAGACATTATTTACAAATTGTTTATAAATGTATATAAATCTGGGGACCCCCCTAAATAGGGGGTCGCCAGAGATGGGATTATTTATGAAGGGGGCGTTAGTGAGCAAAGTTTGGAAACCGCTGATCTAAATTATCAAACAAATATGTATATCTCCTAAAGTTTCCTACAAAACCTCCTTTAATTTTTAATTTAGATTTTACCATATATTTATCTTATAATTAATGAACAAAATTTTCTTTGGAAAACATAAACAATATTTATTTAAAAAATAGTACATATCTTTGTAGAGTGGATAAAATTAAGCTCACACTGATGCAAAAATAATGTCAAGAGCAAATTAATATTTTGTGTGGTTACCTTTTGCGTTAATAGCGACCTGTAAGCTCTATATTCTGAAAATATTCTGAGGCAACAACATTCTTTTTTTTTACACTTAAAAAATCTTATTTTATAGACCGTTTGCTGGAAAGCACTTTAGTATCTAATATTGACCACAAATTTGGAATCGAATTTAAATCCGGACTTTGTACGAACTATTTCAGTACATTAGTATCATTGGCATCGAAAAATTCCCTGGCTTTCTTTGTATTATCTATAGGTGCAATGTCCTGCTGAAAAAAAATCTTCTAAGCCCAGTTTGAGCGCTGATTCTTCTAAATTTTCAGAAATAATGTCTATTATTTTTCGGAGTTAACAATTAATACAAAATTTCGGACGGCATGCCATGAAGAACAACCCCAAATCATAATAAAATCACCACTTAATTTTGTCACTCTGAAGAAATAGATACTTGTTTATATTTTAATAAATATTGTTTATGTTCTCCAAAAATATGTTTTGTTCATCAACTTTAGGAGATGTAGTCATTTGGTTAAAAATATAAGTACTATCCACTTAATTTCGTCCTTGACTATATATATACATATATATGACATATGACATTACACATGAGAAAAAATTTACACTCAACTTTCTTCCAAGTCATCCTGGTCTAGTCTTTATCCTAGAACTTAACTTTTGCTTTCTTTAGATCTGAGGGATAAGGGTTTATATTTGCATATCAGGATGGGGTGTTGGGTACGCTGGCATATCGTAAAAACATCGTGCAATAAGATATTGCGCATACCTGCAGTGCGTGTAAAACTTACCTAGAAACTTTGACGCATTTATTATCTGTATATTCCTTCTACGCCGTGTCATACTATACAATTGGGGCGCTAGCGGGGAGTCCAAGTGGCCCGGGCCCTCCCAAAAACTGGTCTAGCCCCCAGTTAGCCCCCCAGAATTGTTTAGAGAAAAATGTATTTTAGAAGTGAGGACCTTTTTTTAGGTCATCACATGTATTTGCCACCCCCAACCCCCTAATTTTACCTAGCGCCGCCACTGATACTATATCTACCGCTTTGCCCGTTATATACTACCCCCTGGGACAACACTGTAGTATCGATACTACACGTGTCGTGCTTTACACTCCTGGTGAAGTTGAGAATGTGATCCATCCTGTCTAAAAAACATCGTCAATTTAAAAAAATGTATATTTTGTCCATAATAGTTCATATTAACTTAATTATCAACATTTTAAATTCTATTCTTTATATAGGATGCATATTTATTATATATTACAATAATAGAATTTAATGTTAACACTATTATAAAAATATAATTCATTTAATAAAATGTTACAGCAATGTTGATAATAATTAAATACAAGTTAATATGAAATATTAATTGAATTAAAATGAATAAATTGAACGAAAATATTAATTTTATTATACAGACTTATATAGTGTTTGCGGATACCATATTGGATAAACCAGGGGTTCCGTGGAACGTTTTCAGGGGTTCCGCAACTTTAATTAAATGGTTTCATTTTGTCTTTTTAAATAACTCTTAGCTTGGATACAATGATTTTGTTAAATTTTGAAAATTGAATAACTTTAAATCTGAGGGTGCTACAAAATTTGTAATCACCATTTTCGTCATCAGTATAGTCGGATTGTTGATAGGTGACTGTTCGTTGCTACAAGTATCGATATACAATATTATATGCTTTCTCTGTCTATAATTATTTGCATACCCATAGTAACGTATAGTGACGCAAGTTGACAACTAACCTTCCAAATTATTTTAATAAAAAACGAAGCATTTGAAAGAAACGGCATGATTCGTAGATATCTTTACTAATTAGAGCACGAAAATAAATTCACAGCAGTACTCAAACAAACAAAATTATTAATTTTAAGGTAATAATTATAAATATGGAAAAACTTATACTCATACGTAAATTTTGGATTATAATTTGTTGTTTAATTAAATTACATTTTTATGTTTCGCCTAAGTACAAAGTAATAAAATATTATGTAAAAATATATTTATTCATATAATATATTGCTACAAGTTGTATTTGAATGTTTATTTTTATTTAAAAAAAATTAGTCACTGTAATGCATTTTATCGTCGTCATCTGAACTATCGCTGTCGTTTATTGTATTTATTATTATTGGATTAATATCATCAACAATCCTTTCTCTTTCCCACCATTCATTTATTAAATTTTTGATTTTTTTAACAGATTTTGGGCAAGTTCCACAACTAATTTGATCACAGGCCACTGCCCCTTTTTAAAAACTTCGTTATCACAATATCCGTTTGGCCAATATGTCTATCATAATAATTTTTTGTTATACCCCAAATTAGTTCAATGGGGTTAAACTGGCAGTGATAAGGAAGTAATCTTAGTAATTCAGGACCATATGTTTGTGCCAATCTATCTATCTATATATATAAAAGGCAGTGTCCTGACTGACTGACTGACTGACTGACTGACTGACTGACTGACTGACTCACTCATCACCGTCCAGCCCGAACCCCTGGGCCTAGAAACTTGAAATTCGGAGAGTATATTCCCTTCATGACGTAAGCACCCACTAAGAAGGGATTTTTCGAAATTCCACTCCTAAGGGATGAGAAGGGGTGAAATGTGATTTCACGAATTCCTTAATATCTCTTAGGACCAATAAGATATCGACTTGCTTTTTGCTTACAAAGATTACCCATACAAATACCGAATCACCAATTTCAGGATTTTTTCCTAATCAACCCCTAAAGGGGTGGATCTACAATCGGGGTGAATTATACATCCCGTCGTAATTCCTGTGTTCGTTTAGTTACAACATTACTTTTTGGCACATAGGTGTCTTTTTAAAATATCTCGAAATGGGTTTGACAGTTTTTTAAAATTCCATCCCTAAGGTTGAAAAGGGGTGAATTGTGATTTCAAGGATTCCTTAATATCTTTTAGGATCAATAAGATATCGACTTACTGTTTGCTTGCAAAGATTATCCATACAATTACCGAAAAACTTATTTCAGGAATTTGTCCTAATCAACCCCTAAAGGGGTGGATCTACAATCGGGGTGAGTTATACATTCCGTCGTATTTCCTGTGTACGTTTAGTTGCAACATTACTTTTTAGCACATAGGTGTCTCTTTAAAATATCTCGAAAAGGTTTTGGTAGTTTTTTAAAATTTCACCCCTATAGGGTGAAAAGGGGTGAATTATGATTTCAAGTATTCCTTAATATCTCTTAGAACCAATAAAATATCGACTTGCTTTTTGCTTACAAAGATTACCCATACAAATACCGAAAAACATATTTCAGGTTTTTGTCCTAATCAACCCCTAAAGGGGTGGATCTACAATCGGGGTGAATTATACATCCCGTCGTATTTCCTGTGTTCATTAGTTGCAGCATTACTTTTGGGCACATTGGTTTTCTTTTAGAATATCTCGAAATGGGTTTGACAGTTTTTTAAAATTTCACCCCTAAGGGTTGAAAAGGGGTGAATTGTGATTTCAAGGATTCCTTAATATCTCTTAGGACCAATAAGATATGGACTTACTGTTTGCTTGCAAAGATTATCCATACAATTACCGAAAAACGTATTTCAGGAATTTGTCCTAATCAACCCCTAAAGGGGTGGATCTACAATCGGGGTGAGTTATACATTCCGTCGTATTTCCTGTGTAGATTTAGTTGCAACATTACATTTTAGCACAAAGGTGTTTTTTTAAAATATCTCGAAATGATTTTGATAGTTTTTTAAAATTTCACCCCTAAAGGGTGAAAAGGGGTGAATTGTGATTTCAAGGATTCCTTAAATCTCTTAGGGCCAATAAGATATTGCTGACAAAGATTACCTATACAAATACTGAAAAATATATTTCAGGATTTTGTCCTAATCAACCCCTAAAGGATGGATCTACAATCGGGGTGAATTATACATTCCGTCGTATTCCCTGTGTTTATTGAGATATAAGGTTTCTTTTTGGCACATAGGCGTCTTTTTAAAATATCTCGAAATGGTTTTGAGATAACTTTTTTAAATTTAACCCCTAAAGGGTGAAAAGGAGTGAAATGTGATTTCAAGGATTGTTTAATATTTTTTAACACCAATAAGATATCGACTTGGTTTCTGCTTACAAAAACTACCCTTGCAAATGCCGAAAAACAAATTTTTGGATTTTGTCCTAATCAACCCCTTAAGGGGTGGATCGACAATCGGGGTGAATTATACATCCCGCTGTATTTCCTGTGTTCGTTTAGTTGCAACATTACTTTTTGGCACATAGGTATCTTTTTAAAATATCTCGAAATAGTTTTGACACTTTTTTAAAATTCCCTTCTAAAGGGTGAAAAGGGATGAATTATGATTTCAAGGATTCCTTAATATCTCTTAGGACCAATAAGATATCGACTTGCTTTTTGCTTACGAAGATTACCCATATAAATACCGAAAAACTTATTTCAGGATTTGGTCCTAATCAACCCCTAAAGGGATGGATCTACAATCAAGGTGAATTATACATCCCGTCGTATTTCCTCTGTTCGTTTAGTTGCAACATTAATTTTTGGCACATAGATGTCTTTTTAAAATATCTCGAAATAGTATTGACAGTTTTTTTTTTTTAATTTCACCCCTAAAGGGTGAACAGGGGTGAATTGTTATTTCAAGGATTCCTTAATATCTCTTAGGACCAATAAGATATCGACTTGCTTTTTGCTTACAAAGATTAACCATACCAATACGGAAAAATATATTTCAGGATTTTTGTCCTAATCAACCCCTAAACGGTGGATCTACAATTGGGGTGAATTATACATCCCGTCGTGTTCCCTGTGTTTGTTGAGTTATAAGGTTTCTTTTTGGCACATAGGCGTATTTTTAAAATATCTCGAAATGTTTTAACAAATGTTTTTAAATTTAACCCCTAAAGGGTAAAAAGGGGTAAAATGTGATTTCAAGGATTGTTTAACATTTTTTAGGACCAATAAGATATCTACTTGGTTTTTGCTTACAAAAACTACCCATGCAAATACCGAAAAACCAATTTTTGGATTTTGTCCTAATCAACCCCTTAAGGGGTGGATCTACAATCGGGATGAATTATACATCCCGTCGCATTTCCTGTGTTCGTTTAGTTGCAACATTACTTTTTGGCACATAGGTGTTTTTTTTTTTTAATATCTCGAAATGATTTTGATATTTTTTTTTTTTTAATTTCACCCCTTAAGGGTGAAAAGGGGTGAAATGTGATTGCAGTAATTCTTTAATTCTTTTAGGACCAATAAGATATCAACTTGGTGTTTGCTTACAAAAATTATCCATACAAATGCGGAAAAACTTATTTCAGGATTACGTCCTAATCAACCCCTAAAGGGGTGATTCTACAAACGGAGTAGATTATACATCGCGTCGTATTTCCGGTGTCTTTTTAAAATGTCTCGAAATGGTTTTAACAGTTTTTTACCTTTAACAAATATCACCCCTAAAGGGTGAAAAGAGGGAATTGTGATTTCAAGGACGCCTTAATATCTTCTAGGATCAATAAGATATAGACTTGGTTTTTGCTTATAAAGATTACCCATACAAATGCCGAAAAATGTATTTCAGGATTTTATCTTAATCAACCCCTAAAGGGGTGAATCTACATTCGGGGTGAATTATAGAACCCGTTGTATTTCCAGCGGTTGTTGAGTTATAACATTCCATTTTGGCATATATGTTTTCACAGTTTGACAGTTTTCTTTCACTCCTAAAGGGTAAATTAGTTATTTTTTTGTTAAAAATAAAAAATTCGGAGAGTACATTTTTCAGTATGAAGTAAAAGAGGATTTTTTCAAGTTCGACCCCTATCTGGTGAAAAGGAGTAAAATGTTTTTTCACGGGTTCCTCAATATCTCTTAGGACAGATGAGATATCGACTAGATTTTTTGTTACAAAGGTTACCCTAACACAAGTTTAAAAACAAACTGCGGATTTTATGCCAATGAGACCATCAGTATACCGTAGCGAAGCACGGGTTTTCAGCTAGTATATATATAAGGCAGTGTCCTGACTGACTGATTGACTGACTCACTCATCACCGCCCAGCCCGAACCCCTGGACCTAGAAACTTGAAATTCGGAGAGTACATTCCCTTCATGACGTAAGCACCCACTAAGAAGGGATTTTTCGAAATTCCACTCCTAAGGGATGAAAAGGGGTGAAATGTGATTTCACGAATTACTTAATATCTCTTAGGGCCGATGGGATATCGACTTAGTTTTTGCTTACAAGTATTACCCATACAAATGCCGAAAAACTAATTCCGTGTTTTGCCCTAATCAACCCCTAAAGAGGTGAACCTACAATCGGGGTGGATTATACATCCCGTTGTATTTCCTGTGCTCGTTTAGTTGCAAGATTACTTTTTGGCACATAGGCGTCTTTTTAAAATATCTCGAAATGGTATTGACAGTTTTTTGAAATTTCACCCCTAAAGGGTGAAAAGGGGTGAATTGTGATTTTAATGATTCTTTAATATCTCTTAGGACCAATAAGATATCGACTTGATTTTTGCTTACAAAGATTACCCATACAAATAGCGAATCACCAATTTCAGGATTTTGTCCTAATCAACCCCTAAAGGGGTGGATCTACAATCGGGGTGAATTATACATCCCGTCGTAATTCCTGTGTTCGTTTCGTTGCAACATTACTTTTTGACACATAGGTGTCTTTTGAAAATATCTCGAAATGGGTTTGACAGTTTTTTAAAATTCCACCCCTAAGTGTTGAAAAGGGGTGAATTGTGATTTCAAGGATTCCTTAATATCTCTTAGAATCAATAAGATATCAATTTACTGTTTGCTTGCAAAGATTATCCATACAGTTACCGAAAAACTTATTTCAGGAATTTGTCCTAATCAACCCCTAAAGGGGTGGATCTACAATCGGGGTGAGTTATACATTCCGTCGTATTTCCTGTGTTCGTTTAGTTGCAATATTACTTTTTAGCACATAGGAGTCTTTTTAAAATATTTCGAAAAGGTTTTGGTAGTTTTTTTAAATTTCACCCCTATAAGGTGAAAAGGGGTGAATTATGATTTCAAGTATTCCTTAATATCTCTTAGAACCAATAAGATATCGACTTGCTTTTTGCTTACAAAGATTACCTATACAAATACCGAAAAACATATTTCACGTTTTGTCCTAATCAACCCCTAAAGGGGTGGATCAACAATCAGGGTGAATTATACATCCCGTCGTATTTCCTGTGTTCATTAGTTGCAGCATTACTTTTTGGCACATAGGTGTCTTTTTAAAATATCTCGAAACGGGTTTGACAGTTTTTTAAAATTTCACCCCTAAGGGTTGAAAAGGGATGAATTGTGATATCAAGGATTCCTTAATATCTCTTAGGACCAATAAGATATCGACTTGCTTTTTGCTTACGAAGATTACCCATACAAATACCGAAAAACTTATTTCAGGATTTAGTCCTAATCAACCCCTAAAGGGATGGATCTACAATCAAGGTGAATTATACATTCCGTCGTATTTCCTCTGTTCGTTTAGTTCTAACATTAATTTTTGGCACATAGATGTCTTTTTAAAATATCTCGAAATGGTATTGACAGTTTTTTGAAATTTAACCCCTAAAGGGTGAAAAGGGGTGAATTGTGATTTTAATGATTCTTTAATATCTCTTAGGACCAATAAGATATCGACTTGATTTTTGCTTACAAAGATTACCCATACAAATAGCGAATCACCAATTTCAGGATTTTGTCCTAATCAACCCCTAAAGGGGTGGATCTACAATCGGGGTGAATTAAACATCCCGTCGTAATACCTGTGTTCGTT
This sequence comes from Liopterus haemorrhoidalis, assembly GCA_963971575.1. Classification (NCBI taxonomy): domain Eukaryota; kingdom Metazoa; phylum Arthropoda; class Insecta; order Coleoptera; family Dytiscidae; genus Liopterus; species Liopterus haemorrhoidalis. The sequence continues at coordinate 124,977,602 of OZ020611.1, forward strand.
TCGTTGCAACATTACTTTTTGACACATAGGTGTCTTTTTAAAATATCTCGAAATGGGTTTGACAGTTTTTTAAAATTCCACCCCTAAGGGTTGAAAAGGGGTGAATTGTGATTTCAAGGATTCCTTAATATCTCTTAGAATCAATAAGATATCAATTTACTGTTTGCTTGCAAAGATTATCCATACAGTTACCGAAAAACTTATTTCCGGAATTTGTCCTAATCAACCCCTAAAGGGGTGGATCTACAATCAGGGTGAATTATACATCCCGTCGTATTTCCTGTGTTCATTAGTTGCAGCATTACTTTTTGGCACATAGGTGTCTTTTTAAAATATCTCGAAACGGGTTTGACAGTTTTTTAAAATTTCACCCCTAAGGGTTGAAAAGGGGTGAATTGTGATTTCAAGGATTCCTTAATATCTCTTACGGCCATTAATCAACCCCTCCTAATCAACCCCTAAACGGTGGATCTACAATTGGGGTGAATTATACATCCCGTCGTATTCCCTGTGTTTGTTGAGTTATAAGCTTTCTTTTTGGCACATAGGCGTATTTTTAAAATATCTCGAAATGGTTTTGACAATTTTTTTAAATTTAAGCCCTAAAGGGTAAAAAGGGGTAAAATGTGATTTCAAGGATTGTTTAACATTTTTTAGGACCAATAAGATATCGACTTGGTTTTTGCTTACAAAAACTACCAAACAAATACCGAAAAACCAATTTTTGGATTTTGTCCTAATAAACCCCTAAAGGGGTGAATCTATAATCGGGATGAATTATACATCCCGTCGTATTTCCTGTGTTCGTTTAGTTGCAACATTACTTTTTGGCACATAGGTGTTTTTTTAATGTCTCGAAATGATTTTGACATTTTTTTTTTAATTTCACCCTTTAAGGGTGAATAGGGGTGAAATGTGATTTCAGTAATTCCTTAATTCTTTTAGGACCAATAAGTTATCGACTTGGTGTTTGCTTACAAAAATTATCCATACAAATGCCGAAAAACTTATTTCAGGATTTCGCCCTAATCAACCCTTAAAGGGGTGATTCTACAAACGGGGTAGATTATGCATCGCTTCGTATTTCCTGTGTTTGTTGAGTTACTATGTTTCTTTTTGGCACATAGGTGTCTTTTTAAAATTTCTCGAAATGGTTTTAACAGTTTTTTACCTTAACAGTTTTTTACCTTAACAAATATCACCCCTTAAGGGTGAAAAGAGGGAATTGTGATTTTAAGGACGCCTTAATATCTTCTAGGATTAATAAGATATAGACTTGGTTTTTGCTTATAAAGATTACCCATACAAATGCCGAAAAATAAATTTCAGGATTTTACCTTAATTAACTCCTAAAGGGGTGAATCTACATTTGGGGTGAATTATAGAACCCTTTGTATTTCCAGCGGTTGTTAAGTTATAACATTCCATTTTGGCATATATGTGTTTTGACAGTTTTCTTTTACTCCTAAATGGTAAATTAGTATTTTGTTGTTAGAAATAAAAAATTCGGAGAGTTCTTTTTTCAGTAGGTCGTAAGAACCCACTAAGAAAGGATTTTTTCAAGTTCGACCCCTATCTGGTGAAAAGGAATAAAATGTTTTTTCACGGATTCCTCAATATCTCTTAGGACAGATGAGATATCAACTAGATTTTTTGTTACAAAGGTTACCCATACACAAGTTTAAAAACAAACTGCGGATTTTATGCCAATGAGACCATCAATATACTGTAGCGAAGCACGGGTTTTCAGCTAGTGTATCAATAAAATAAACTGGTTCAGATTTTAATTTCCTTCGTTTTCTCGTGATTTTGTTAGTGAGAAGTTCAGATTTATTACATTTTATAATTCTACGAATTGTTGATTCCGAAATCTTTAAGGCAGCTGCTACTCTTTGATGGACACAAAATAGAGAAATAAGTGACCCATTGTTCTCTTTTTCGGAACTAAAATATTCCAGCAGATTTAAAATTAAAGTTTGTGAATTTAATAATTGGCCGCAAGCTCTATTAATTAATATTATTAACAGACACTGACAGCTAAGACAAATAACAAAAAACATTTTTAAAATCACTGAAAAATGGTAACTAGATTATTATATGAATGCATTACTTGATACATACATGTAACAGTCACCCATCAGCAATCCGACTATAGGTCATATTTATTCCAAAACAGCTAATTTTACTTATCGACAAAAAGTTCTAATTTGATTAGAAGTGATTATTGTTTACTTCTTGTATCACCTACCATTTAAATATGTACTTTGTACGGTATTATTGGATTTTATGTTTATAAATCACTATATTACTTTGATTTTATGTTTATAATGATTGCTGATAAATGTTTATAATAAATAAATAAGAGAGATTCAAAATAGTATATCGCTAATTATTCGATTCAATGCTAAAAATAGTCAAAACGTTATTTAGAAATCTCGAAATGTCAAAACGGTATGATCACAATAACTCCCTTATATATATTGGCGGTCGGTAAAAACAAGGGATGAGCACCAAAAAAGGTACTCACTTCAAAAAATACAAGTGATTGCATTAGTGCATTGGAATTAACTGACACCGCATATTTTCTTGCTTCAGTTGAAAGCCGGACTCCCATCAGGGTTATAGCGTGAATTGTAAACCACAAATCAAACAAGATTTTGCATCTCTATTCCAATTAACTAATTTCTCTAAAAAACCATTGTCAAATAAAATTCTTCCCAAGATCATCCCAGTTTACTAAGTTCTCTAATATCTCATTTAATAGATCCCATATAAGGACATAATCAATATTCCAATTTGTTTAATAATAACTTTACAAATACTAAGTAAAAAACCTTCAATTTTACCTAACAAATTTTACATAGAAACAATTTAATAACAGCCGAAATAATGTTATAATATTGCAAACAATATGATTAAATAAAAAAAATAAAAATAGCAATAATACAATACAATATAAAGTAAAGTACGCTAAGTAGTTAAACAAAAATGAATAAGTATGGCAGAGTCGTACTGCCACATACTTTATGATGGCGGTCGGTCCTGTGGTGGCCACACCTGATTTTTTAAAATATTGAGTGGCTTATCAAATGAAAGCTATTGACAGTTGAATTAACAAACAAAATTTTATTTTTGCATAAATGATTATTTTTAATTTATTTTGTTTTTGCCTAACTGGGCATTTACTTGACAATATATTACATTTATAAAGAAAACTAGGTATATTACTTATCTATAAACACTGTTCTAATATTGTACCGAGAGTTTATTTTTAATTTGGTGATTACCTTCACCCCGTCGAATGACCGGTTTTTCTACTTGTAATAGTATAAATTCAATCATCGGAACTCAAATCTCAAAACTCAAAACTCAAATCATAAAACTCACATCTCAAAATCTCATATCTCAAGTCAAATTCAAATACAAAATCTTAAATAATTTCAAGTATCAAATTACAATTCTCAGAACTACTTTTTTTATTTATTTGTTTGTTTTGTTCAGTGCTTACCTTTTCCCTTAACTACTGGTTACACTTGTTTACTTGTTTAGTTTTGTCAGGAGTCATTCCCATTGCTGACACGGCCTTCTGATTTTGGAAAACCTTGGCAACCAGCACATTTAAATCGTCCACCCACCCCTTTTTAAATCGTCCCTTTTTAGTAAAAACACCATACTGCTGACACTATTCGTATAATGTTTACCTTTTCATTAATTCGTTGCTCTAACTCTAAATTGTATATAGTTGTCCACATTCCATGATTGTGTTTTAGTGCATGTAATAGTATCATGCCTGTTACATGCACTAATTGCCAACATGTTCCATATCATTTAGTCACAATAACAAAATGTCTCTTACCATTTTATTCACTATTTAACCATTTACCTTCATAAAATTTAACTATCCATAAACAAAAACGTTCGTCTGTTCTGACAATTATTAGACTCTTACTTCATTATTGGAACCATTTTATTCATAATCTAAACATCGTCCTTCGTACAATTATTCTCGAAAGCAGAGCCGCAGTAAGAAAAACTTGCGCTAGGGGCAGAGCTGTAACAATGTTTTTGGCGCCCTTGGCAAATAAAAAAAAAAGGCCCTCACCTCTCAAAATCCAACTGATGAGCAAAAAAAAAGGTCCTCAACTCTCAAAATCCAAGTGATGAGCAAAAAACAAAGGTTCTCGCCCATAATTTGCGCCTTCTACAAAAGGCGTCAGCGCCCCCTACAAAAGGCGTCAACGGTCCTTTCCTTACTGCGCCCGGGACCCCCTCCGCCCCCCTACTGCGGCTCTGCTTGAAACCAAAGCAAAGCTCGTCCATTCAGATAATTTTTTCTTTATCAATAAATTTACAATTTCAACTAAACTCCACCCCGGTCTGTTATCAATCGCTATGGTAAAACAAGTAAAATTATTAAAAGAGGTTGTTAAAACCAGCTGCTTCTTCTTTTATTCTTTCTCTGTTTAGAGGTGGCAATCATCAAAGCTATTTTCACTTTGGAGATTGCAGCTCGAAATAAATCTCGAAATGAAAATCCAAATCACTGTCGTAGATTTCCCAGCCACGAAGTTCTTGGTCAGCCTACACTTCGTTTGCTCAAAATCTTTCCCCATGTGATGAGTACTATAATTTTGTATTTTACCTCTCTCATGATTTATCCAAGATATTACAACTTTTTTCTATGCACAGTAAGTATAAGTTTTCATTCCTTCTTCATTATCAGTAAAACATTTTCTAAAAAACATTTCTTAAGCCTAAAGTTATTATTACAATGTGTTCTTGATTCACAGTCCAAATTTCTATCCCATATAACAGAATAGAGAACACGTCGCACCGGTTAATTCTCATAGGAAGTTGTGAATTTAGGCCCCGATTCGTTAAAAGACGTTTCATTGTTAGAAATGCAACTCTTGCATCTCTATTCGTGTTCGTATTTCCTGCTGATATTTATTTGTTTATTTATATAATATCAGATGTGTTATGAACACTGCAATAGACAGAATTATATAGGAGACAGATTCTGTCAATGGTAACATCACTTCCGTAGCAGGTCCTATCCCAGAATACTATAAAGGCGTCATGTGTCCTCGTCGAAAGAAGAGATATCCTTATTTTTATCCATAAATTCTAGTGAAGGAATAACTTTTGGGATTGACTTTTAATCTCACTTACATAAATCCTCCATCTTGATCTGTTAATTGTCAGGTCTTTCCATGTATCCTATGTACCAATATTTGTTAGATCTTCGGTTAGTTAATCGCTCCACCTCTTGCGAGGTCTCGCACTGGTCTGCGGGTGTTCAGTCTTCCCTCACATATCCTACTTACCTTTATATTTTCCCTCATCCTCGTCACGTGTTGATTCTATCCATTGAAATCATCTACTTCTCAGTTTTTGTATGATCCTCGGCCTTGAATGCAGTTTTCGGATATCTGTGTTCTTGCGAATTCTCTATTCACCATTTAATGAGACCAAATATCCGATGCACAGTGTCTTCAGCGTATTCAGTGTTCTTTATAACCTTTCTATTAACCATAATACTTGCTGTTTCATGAGTTGCCATGCCGCTGTCGTAAAACGATTGTCTATGGATCGCTGAGACCCGAGTTCGTATCCCCTCAACTGTTTCTGATTTTTATCTTCCGAAATTGTGCCGTCAGCTCTTGACTCAGCCTCAAGTATTTAATACTTAAAATGAATACCTTTTTATACAGAGATAATAGGATCGGTCAAAGCGTCACAATGACCACGTGGCTTTCATAGCTATGGCTGGTGGTCTAGAAACGCAAAACTTACCTTCTCTGCCCCTGATACGCCTATCTATGTACTGGGATCCTATTATTTATTTATTTATTTATTTATTTAGTTGCTGTTTTTTCACAGTGCTTTCCTAAGTATTACCTTCGAGTAGAGATTGAACAGCAACGGAGGCACTAACAGCCTTGTCTTACACCTCTTAGAATATTAACTTCGTTCGTAAGCGAGTTTTCAATTTTAACGGCAGCCTATTGATTCCAGTAGATAATAACTGTTATTCTTATGTAATTTTTGTGATATCACTTTTATTTAAGATTTCAATAAGTTATATTCATTACTAAAAGCTTGCTCATTACATTATTGAAAGCTTTTGCATAGTTTAAGAATCAAAAATATATAACTTTATTGACATCTAGTTGACATTGACATCTTTCAAAGACATCTCTTTGTTAAGATGTTTAACTGATTTAAAAGCTTCGCTTTTTTTACTTCTCAGTTTTCTTCATATTTGTGGTATAATTGTGCGTGTATTATTTTCAAAAATACTTTTAAAACATAGCTTTTAAGGCCAATGGTTCTATATTCGCTGCATTATTTAGCATTTGCATTCTTTTATAATAGTAATAAATATTTACTTTCAACCTATGTTCAGGAATGGTACCAGAATTATAAATGCTGTTAAAAAGATCAATTAAAATATCAAGAGCCTCGTATTCTAGTAACATAAGGGTATCAGTATTAAATCTATCAGGCCCTACAGCTTTAGCAGATTTGACTAGTATGATAGCATGAGTAATACCTTCACAATTAAAACTTGTAAAGGGTTTCATCTGAAAATGTAGTAAAACATTTACGAACGTTTCGTTTTTCTTCTACCAATGTAGTGCACCAAAAAAATCCAACTTTTGCAATAATTGAAACGTATTACTTGCGTTATTCGATTCCAAACTATTATTTTAGACAAGCATGAGCATTTCCGTTCCTTATTTTTTCATTTTTTTGAGAAACATTTTGAAACATTTTTTTAGTGGAACTACGCGTAGTTAGTGACGCTATTTATCAACAGATAGCTTGCGAGTAACTTCCAATGTCATTCAATGGGGTTCCTCACATGGCTCTATTCGTTAGTGATTCATCCGCTACGCATTACTGATCAGTTCCCGGTGACTCGGCGACTGTGTCACCTAGCTACTCCAATCTCTCAGTCACGTAATCGCAGTTAACAATAATACTATAAAATAAGGTGACCAACTCTTTTTTATTAAAAATAGAGGATTTTTAGTTAAATATTCGCATTGAAATTCCCCCGAAATACGCGAGTAGTGGCTATTTGTCCACTAGTTTTAAATAAATTTAAATATCGAAACACCTTCGAAAACATTTATCTGTAATTGAACCGTTAATTTAAATTATTATTACGTATAATAATAAATTTAATAATTAAATGAGAACTAATAAAGACGATAAAATTTGCTAAGCAAACCTAACATACATACATCCTATGTAAATACAAAAATAATAAAAAGAATTTCTGAAACACGGGAATACCCGAACAGTATTGCTACTGGTGTCTGGGAAGTAATAAAAAAAGAAATAGAGCAACAGGTGTTGTCATTAAAGAACACCAGTGTCCAGTTTAAATAATCTAATATGGTGTTATTCACGCCATTCCAGACAAAATTTAGACTGGCACTGAGACTCAAAACAGAGGTACGGTTTTAAAAGGAGTACAGACTCTAAAAGGAGTACAACAGCCCCAAAAGAAGTAGAGTTGATTTCATTAAATAAAATATATTCAAGAATATGATGAGCAAATTTTGCGCATAAAATTTGTGGGGGAAATCGATAAACATCCCATTCTCATAATTTCAAGATGCCAGGCTATTCCAGGAGAGACAGAGTACAGATAACAGGTTCTTCTCTCAATTTTTCGACTCTGTACTCGACATTATAACTGCACAACGAAAAAGATCCCCTTTCCACGCGCAAGTGCACGAAACTAAAATATCTGTCACTGCAGAGTAGTTGATATAGCGTTGCTAATCAGTTAGTAACCTGTTAGTGACAAGAACAGAGGCATGAAGTAAAAAAAAATATGATCGACATTCATCAAATGGAGTGAGAAACAAAAATAAAAGAGTTAAGATACAACAGCAAATATGAAAAGTCCTGGACGCTGAGTATGAATGAAAGAGGAAGAAAGATCTAGTAGAATATGTACGAAAGGTAAAGAGATGGTCAAACATTTCTTGCAAGAATGTGGAGAAATAAGAAGCAGACCGGAAATGAGAAAGGACGTTTTTGGGGAAAACAGGCAGGGAATATAAATGAATGAAAAGAGTGGAAAGCAGAAGAGATGATATAAAGGAAATGAGTAAACGACATTAAAAAAAGGAAGGAAAATAGGTTTTAAGCCGAAAGGCAAAAATTATAATTATTGTTAAGTTTAAACTAAATCTTCTCTAGTTTCTAAGAACACAATGTAAATATAAAATATTTAATAATGACTGGCTATTAACTAGTCAGTGATTTCAATTATCTAATCGTCCCGTTCCTTCACATTAGTTCAATGTGCGGACGAACTTAAAAGAAAACATATGTATAAATAACTGTGTTGGTTGTGAACGGACACCTATGATAGATTCACTTCAATCCTGAACGGAGTACGGGAATCTCAGCTAGTTGTTTATATTTTGCGAAAACCCCAAATATAGTTAGAACCTTTCCTATGTTCTGTCTATTACCAGATACTAGTATAGTCATTATTATGAAATTCCTTGGAGCGGCGATGTCCCGTTCCCGATTCAGGAAAGTTAAAAAATGTGGGGAATTCATAAACCCTATTCGCGACCTATATTACAAACCTGAGTTAACAAGTTAACAAACATGACACCCGAGATAAAATGCATGTAGCATTATTTTACGTACCTTGTTATTTAAAGTTTACCTTTCGTCACTAGGCAAGTGTCATTATAAAATCTAAAATATTTGGAAAATCTAATGGGTTCAGTCCTAACCTCATCTCAACAGAATTAATCGTAATCTACATTACTACTTACAGAGAAAACTCGGAAATGCTTGAAGTCATCTCCCTTAGGTAAGAACGGCGTAATAGGAATTATCTTTTGAAATGCCTATTCTTATTCACAATTTACAAGTTATATTAACAGTATCATAACTCGTGGCAATATTAATTTACTTTATTTAATAGTACAGGATGTTCTACGTAAAATCAGTCACACTCACTGGTTAATTAAATTTTATTTTTGAAAATAAATTTACATGAGAGAATCTTTGAGAAATAGTTTTTTTCTTCAAGGGTCTATTCATTAAAATATTATTATGCAACTTGTGTCGCACCTAATGTACGACAGGAAAAACAGTAAAGTAAGCTGGTTGCGTTCGTTCGGGTAAACGAGTGTAAGATAGGGATAACAAAATGGCATAACGGGAGTTACCTACCATTTGTTTCTGCCTCGATACCAGGAACTCACACAACACAGATGAGCCTTAAAGGCACTCCCGATCACGTAGTAATAAAATTATGAATAGAACCAGACGACAAACTGACCGAAGCCAGCGGTCGTGGCTGCAATAATTCAGGAAGTACAAGAAACCTACAATGGTAGCAATAAATGTCTATAGCGAGACACAATTGACTACACTTTCAAATTAATCAGGTGGTTTCTCCTATCAAAAATCCCCTCTTAAACAAAATAAAATTAAAATAAGTATTTAAACGCAGTGGGGCACAATTAGATATGAAAAATACGATTTAAGTATTGAAATATAATTCAATTAACATAAAGTACTTTAGACGTATTCCATTTTAAAATAAATTAATAATTATTATTACCAACAAAGTATTAACTCATAAGGAAAAATCAGCTGTGGCCACCACAGGACCGACCACCATCACAAAGTACTTGTATAAAATACATTCTAGCAGCAGAGTAGAAATAACTTGGCCCAATATTTTCTAACAGAGATATTATTTATCAAGACCATGGAAACGTTACATATAAGTATGAAAAAATAGATACTTTCGTTTTTTTATTATTTTCGTTTTATCAAAAAGTGTCTCAAATGAAAGTTGTTAGTTATTGCTTTTATTGCAACTTTTGTTAAATAAATGTTATGAAATATTCGCAAAAATCTTAAAATCGACACAAGTAAATTCCAATTCTAATCAACCGATTTTTACCGATTAAGTTGATCAACTTTTGCCATTGATGTCTAAAATATGAAGTTTCATAAAAATCCTTTTAGCCGAATTTGCTCTGCACGTTTACATAAACCGACAGACAGACAGACGGACGGACGGACGGACGGACGGACAGACAGACAGACAGACAGACAGACAGACAGACAGACAGACAGACAGACAGACAGACAGACAGACAGACAGACAGACAGACAGACAGACAGACATCATGCTAAAAATAGTCAAAACGTTATGTAGGGACCTCAATTCGAGGATATCCATCGAAATCTCGAAATGTCAAAATCGGTATGATCACAATACCTCCCTTATATATGTTGGCGGTCGGTAAAAACTATAGAAAACCTATATGTCTCGTAGCTCTACCTATACTTACGAGGGGTGTTTGATAAGTCAGTAACTTCGAAATGTTTTTTTTTTACCAATATGTGACTTAGTTTTCAACAAAGTCTCCTTACAGCTCGACACATTTTCCCCAATATTATTCCAACTTCTTTAAGCCAAAAAGTACGATTTCTCGAACTTTGCAAAATAAGCGTGTGTTTCAGAGATGATCTCTTCGTTCGTGCGATTTTTTTTCCAGCGAGCCATTTCTTCATGTTTAGAAAGAGAAAGAAGTCGCAGGAGGGCAAATCTGGTGCATAGGCTGGATGAGGGAGAAGTTTATAGCGAAATTCGATCAATTTGGCCGTTGCAATTGCGGACAAGTGAGATGATGCTTTGCTATGGTGGAACAAAATTTTTTTCTTCGCCAAATGGGACCTCTTTTTCATCACTTCAACGAATAATCGATCCAGTAATGTGGCATAATATTGTCTTCTGATTGTTTTCCCCTTTTCCAGATAGTTGATGAAGATTTTACCTGACAAATCCCAGAAAATCGTGACCATAACTTTTCCGACCGAGGGAATCCTTTTTGCCCTCTTTGAAGCACGTTCGATAAGAGAAATCCGCTGTTTTGAATATTCTTTCATTTCTGATGTGTAGTGATGAATCCATGTTTCTTCAGCAGTTATAGAACGCCGCAAAAATTCACCTGGATTGTGCATGTACATGTCCAAACCTTCAATGGTCAAGCGATTTCGTTTTTGATCTATTGTGAGCAGACATCCCCACCGACATGTGGGCACCCATCTTGTCGACAGCTTTTTTATGCCCGAAAATTCGTGTCGGTTATCTCGCGTAACTTCACTCGGTGGTCGTCCAATACGTTAACATAAATTTTATTAACCATCTGTTCAGTTATGATCCCATTCGAACTTCCTGGGAACTGGGCATCATTCGTGCGCATACGACCACAATGAAATTCAGTGAACCACTTGTGAACCATTCCATGCGACAAGGAAACAGACTTGGTCTATTTTCGGAGTATATCGCTAAAAGTTGAAAATCACAATGCGAAAATTGATATCCCAAGATTGAAAAGACATGGTGTTCATCTGATGCGGAAGTTGCTCGGATATTGTCCGAACAATTTAGTCAGAGTTTTACATCGATATCTTTCCAGAAGAAGTACAAGAAGTTCTGGAAAATCTTCGAAATTCTTCGCATAGTCTTGATGTAATATATCTTGATCTAATATATCAACAAAACTATTAAATTATGTAGCAACAACATAGTGAACCCATTAATGGTTATAAATCATAATAAGGGCTTCGCTACACGAAGCCACTTTATCTACTAGCTGGCTATCGGTACATGTAATGCCAATTTTTAAGAATGGTGATTAAGTTATCACCCAAAAACTGTAGTCCAATAAGTCTCATTTAAATTATCTGCAAAGTTTTAGAACGTCTTATTGTGAAATTGCCTGTTGTCTAGAGTAGCACATTACCAAAAACATTATACCAGATGAGCAACATGCTTTTGTCCGGAAGAGCTCAATTACTACCAATTTATTACGAGCCACCAACAACTGGACTATAACTTAAGATACTGATGTGCCATCAGATGTTCTGTATCTTGACTTCAATGGAGCCTTTGATAAAGTGCTTATTCTTCTTTTGTTGCATAAATTGGAACTTCTAGGCATACACGATTGCGATGATCTCGAGAAGATCTTCAGCCCGAGGGCATCAATTGGGAGAAGTCCTCCAAGCGAGGCTAGGAACAAGGCGGTTGAACAGTCAACCAGCTCCTCGACCCGGACAGTGACCCGGGCGAAACCAGCGTCACCGGAGAAGATAGCGGGGGAGAAAGGCGAGCTACCGCTCAGACTGCCAACACCGGAGATCAGAGACGAAATGTCTACGATTGTGGCTAAGCTCAAGAAGCAGGTGAGCATCTTGTCGGCCGCCATCACGAGCAACACAAAGATCAACATCAAGGAGGTGGCTGCCAACGTCAAGGCCATCACCGAGGTCTTCTGTGCCAAGTATAACGCAAGACTGAAGCGTAAAGGGGCGGCAAAGGAGTCGTCCACGCAGACAGTCACGGTGGGCCGGTCAGCTAGCACCCAGACTGGAAGTAGCGCCAACATGAAAGGGGACAGGAAGGTTGAGAAAAAGGAGTGCAGAACTCAGACTGGAGAGGCTGAGGCAGAAGCGCTAGCCAAGAAGGTAAAGGATGCAGTTGCTGGAGGCATGTTCGAGGAGCTGTCAGGGGTGTTGGACGAGGCCTGGTCGAAGGAGTGCTTCCAAGTAACGGAAGTGAGGCTCTCTGGCCCCAGCCAGTTCCAAGAGAGGGGAAACTACGCTATTCTGATGAGATCAGAAGAGCTAGTTTCTAACGAGGGGGCATGCAAGCTGGTGGCGAGACACGCAGGGCTGGAGGAGCTTTTTCTTGGTAAGCAGCCTGATTTTCTCCTGGAGACCTCAAAAGTCTCCACGAGAAAGGGCACCAAGGAGGTGGTCTCAGCCGTGTACGTCCTCCCGATCCAGACAGCGGACGCGGCAAGCTTAGGTGGCGAAGATTGGCTTAGGCAGGTGTTCGATCATCTGAAGGAGCTGCGGAGGATGTCTGAGGGACATCAGATCGAGGAGCTACGGCTGTTAACCAGCAAAGGCCAGGAAGCGAAAGTGAGGAGACTCTGCGAGGCAGTATTCTCTGGATCAAAGCTGGCGAAAATAATAATTTTAGTCAGTCAAAAGACAGAGAGGGCTAGGCAGCCACAGAAGCAGAGCCTGGGATCGGTAACGATCAAGGCCGGAGGGAAGACCTACGCGGACCTGTTGAAGTCCATGAAGGAGAAAGTGGACGTAGGGAAGCTCGGCATCTCGGTACGGAGGATCTTGAAGACTGAGAACGGCGATCTTCAATTGAGAGTGAAAGGGGGAGAAGCCAAGACAGAGACCCTGAAGAAAGAGCTTATCAACAGGTTTGATGGCTGGGAGATCTCACGAGGGACACAAAGGAAGTCTGCGATCTTTGTCACTGGGATAGATGTCACCATGACGAAGAGCGACATATGTGCGGACGTCGCCAAGGAAGCCGGGCTGCTCAGTCGATCGCAGGAAGTAGTTGTGAAAGCGGTCAGGACCGGGCGGTACGACGAACTCACGGCGACGATCGATCTCCCGAGAACCTCAGCTGCTGCGCTAGCCGAGAGAAAATATATCAGGGTCGGTTGGGTCCGATGCGTAGTCAGGGAGATCGTGAACGTGACCAGGTGCTTCAACTGCCTGGAACACGGGCACATGGCTAGGGAGTGTAAGGCGGAGAAGAGCAGGAGGGACGAGTGTCTCAACTGTGGACAGAAGGGACCCAAGGCCAAGGACTGCAAGAACGGTCAGTTCTGCACCATCTGTAGGCACGAGGGACATCGGGCGGATCAGATCAGGTGCTACTTCCGTTAGGAAATAGACAAGATAAGAAGCCTGCGCATGCAGAACTTCGCCAGGAGAGGACCGACCGCCAGACTTAGATATGAGCCTTAGTATGCTCCAGACGAACCTGGGCAGAGGTAGGGCAGCACACGACCTGGCATACACGTATGCTAAGGAAGTGGGCGTCGACCTGCTGTTGGTTGCAGAACCCAACCGAGTCCTGACAAGGAAGGACCCGTGGATAGTCGACAAGATCGGGGATGTGGTGGTGCTACCGATGGCAGGACGGCTGCAGGTGTCCAGGATTGAGAAAGGGACAGGACATCTCTGCATTGGCCTGCCCACCTACGACCTCCATGTGGTATATTTATCTCCGAATATATCCCTGGAGGACTACCAGCGTAGCGTTGAGGTCATCATGAATCACGTTAGGACCAATGGCAGAGAGGCAGTTCTAGCAGGGGACATTAATGCCAAATCGCCGATGTAGGGTTCTCCGGAGACAGACGCGAGAGGAGAAGTTTGGACGGAATGGGCTGCCGCGCTACATTTGGTGGGTCACAATTGTGGAGGAATTCCTACGTTCGTGAGAGGAACGAGCCGTTCCTTCATAGACGTGACCTTTACAACCCAAGGACTAGCAAGGAGTGTGTCAAACTGGAGAGTCCTAGAACTGGAGAATCTCACCTTGCACCGCTACATCCGCTACGAGGTGGTAGATGGACCAGGGGCCAGGCGACAGAACGATCCGAGAAGGAGAATAGCGGATTGGAGTGTGTTCAAGTCCTCACTGGCGCTGATAGTGAACTCAATGACGGAAGAGCGGAGGAGTTCACACACCGAGGGCGCCGAGGCATTAGCGGAGGCTTACAGAGCCAGTGTTACTCTGGCTCCAAACAGCCGTAAACTTATGCCATACTGGTGGGACGAGAACATCAGCCAACTCAGAGCCCTGAGTAAGAGAGCGAGGAGGATACTCTCGAGAGCACGAGCACGCCGGAATAAAGTTGATCTAGGGCAGCTGGAACGAGAGTACAAAATCTCGCGCAGATCACTCAGGAAGGCGATCGTGGAGGCAAAGAGAAGGCACTGGCGCGAGCTCTTACTGAGAGTGGACGAGGACGTATGGCGTACTGCCTACCAAGTGGTGGTGAGGGGGTTGACAAATTTAAGGCCTCTCGATTTGACCGAGGATAGAAAACTCGAAATCTTGAGCCACCTGTTCCCGCAGAGGATAGAGGAACAGGCGAACCCCCCCGAGGTAACGGAAGCAACAGTACCCTTTACGATGGAAGAGCTCGAGACTGCGGTAAAGAGCAGAAAGAACAAAAAGGCTCCCGGTCCGGACGGATTACCCACGGAAGCAATTAAGATTGCCCTGGAGGAACAAGGAGAATGGCTGCTTGGAATCTTTAACGAGCTACTGCACAAGCTCGAGTTCCCTGCGGCCTGGAAGACAGCGTCGACTGTCCTGATTAAGAAGACAGGGAAGAACCCCGACGAGCCTGGGTCGTATCGGCCCATATGACTTCTGAATTCACTTTCTAAGGTGTATGAAGCCCTTCTTCAGAAAAGGCTGGAAGAGGAAATCGAAGGAAGGGTGCTTCTGAGTCCCAGGCAGTTCGGATTTCGCCGGAACAGGTCGACGATTCAGGTTCTCAGGCAGGTGTACTACACCCCTCTGAACAGCACAGCCAAATGGCATGTCCTGGTCACTTTGGACGTAAGGAATGCCTTCAACACGGCTAGCTGGGCGCTCATTCTCGAGGAACTCAGGAAGATGGAGATTCCGCACTATCTGCAGGCTATTCTGGCGGACTACCTCTGCGATAGGTACGTCCGAACATCAAAGAGTAAGGACGCCAGAGTACTCATGGCAACGGCAGGTGTCCCGCCGGGTTCAGTCCTTGGACCTACGCCGTGGAACATCTTGTACAACGATGTGCTCAATCTCCAGCTACTGGGCGACTCGAAGTGCATCGGATTTGCGGACAACCTGATACTGATCACGAAGGCGAGGAACGAGGAAGAGTTGAAGTATTGCGTCAACGTCAACCTCTGGAGGATCAGTGCATGGATGGACGCGCATAAACTTCAGTTAGCCCCCGAAAAAACGGAGACTGTGATACTGAAGGGGAAGCGCAAGAGGGATGCCGTACACTTCAAATTGGCGGGCCGAACTATTACTCCTAAGCCCCACATCAGATACCTCGGGGTGACATTCGGTGCAAACGGTTCGTTCGCGGAGCACGTGAGGTGCTCAACGGCTAAGGCCGACGAGAGAGCAGGCAGCCTTAAAATACTGATGCCAAACGTGGGAGGCCCTAACTGGGCCAAGCGGAGAGTGCTACTAGGGACAGTGCACTCCATTCTCCTATACGGAGCTCCGATATGGAGCGCCTTTCTTCAGTATGAAAAGCACTGCAACATACTGGAAAGGTCCCAACGCAAGGCTCTTTTAGGGGTGGCATCGGCCTATCGAACCGTTTCCACCGTCGCCCTACAGGTAGTAACCGGTGTACTTCCGATTAAGCTCGAAGCGATGGAGAAAACGGAAGTATACGAGGAAGGCGGGGGAAAGGAAGTTCATCACGCGGCTAGAGCTCGTTCGATCCAGAGGTGGCAGGACGAGTGGCAGCGTAATACCGAAAAGGGGCAGTGGACAAAAAGGATTATTCCGAACATCCAGGAATGGCTAGCCTGTGAACATAGGGTCATTGACTACTATGTTACATAGGCTCTCACAGCACACGGATCCTTTAGAGTGTTCACCAAGCGGATCGGTAAGGAGCAAGAGGACACATGCGTTTACTGCGGAGCCGTGGACACTGCAGAACATACGCTTTTCGCATGCGGAAGATGGGACGGAGAAAGGACAAGAGCGGCGGCTGCCGTCGACGAGTTCCTGACACCGGAAAATCTCCTGCAGGTGATGGTGAAGTCCAGGAAGAACTGAGAGTCAGTGGGGCGGATGATGACTGACATCTGACAGCTCGGCAAAACCCAAGAAATTTTAATAACATTAAGAAAAAATGACCATGTTAACCAGGATCATGTTAAGTTTCTCGGAGTGCATGTTGATCCCGGTTTGACGTGGAATCACCATGTTAAAGTTTTGACTGGTAGACTATGCTCAACCATGTTCCTCCTGAGGAATTTAATGAATGCTGTTTCAAAAGATGTTTTAATGACTACGTACTATGCGTTATTCCATTCTCAAATTTCGTACGCCATCTTAGCATGGGGCCATTCTTCAGCAGCCTCAAGAGTGTTTTCTCTGCAAAGGCGTGCAATAAGACTTCTAACGTCTACACCCTACAGGTCCGACTGTAGAAGTCAGTTTAACATATTAAAAATAATGACTGTACCTTCAATATATATGTACCATTGTCTATTATACCTCCACAAAAAGGAGAGAGAAAATCAAACTTATGCCGATATACATAGCTACAACACAAGAAACAAGACTAACATATATCCCAACTTTCTGAGGTTAGCCAAATCTAGGAATAGTACAAATTATTTTGCTGTGAAATTTATGAACAAATTTCCTGCGAACCTTAGAAATTTGGAATATAATAAATTCAAATCCTTTTTAAAGTCATTCTTTGTGGAAAATGTGTTTTATTCCACAGAGGAGTTTCTTAATTATAATTTTAAAATGTGACAATTTTTATCTTTATTTTTTTGTATTTTATCTTAATTTTTTTTGTTGACTGACTTAAAACATGTATATGTATCTAGGTCAATAAAGTTTATTATTATTATTATTATTATTATTATTATTACATCCTGAAAGTCAAGGAAGCAAACGAAAGAGAGCGTCAGGGTCGAGTCGAAGTGACCTAGCCGGGCAGAGCAAGCACGTCGTCTCATCTCCAGATGGATAGCCTGAGTGAGCGACGTGGCAGCTCAAAAGTCGGGTTATAGACATCCGCATCCGGAGAGCAGGTGTAAACTTCTAGTCACCTGGCGAGACCTCGGGGGTCCGTGTTTAAAACCACGGGAGCCGCCGACGGGAACGCCTTGTATTCGGACCGGTGCACCTCATAAACAGGTCAAGGTCTGAAACACGAGACAGGCGCCCTAAGCCCGGCGCCCCCTCTTGGCGCTTCGGAGGAGAAAGGGCGACGGGGTAGTGAGACCTGGGAGTCCAGACTCAAGATGAAAGACCAGCAAGACTCTGAGCAGATAGAAAGAGAGTGACAGGTTCGAGTCGAAGAGACCTAACTGGGCAGGGCAGGCACGTTGCCCACTCCCTAGAGGGATCGCATGTTTCGGCAGAGTGGCAGCTCAAAGGTCGGGCTATAGACACCCGCATCCGGAGAGCAGGGGCAAACCTCTAGTCCCCTGGCGATGCCTCAGCGGCCCGTGTTTAAAACCATGGGAGCCGCTGACGGGAACGCCTTGTATTCGGACCGGCGCACCTCATAAACAGGTCAAGGTTCGAAACGCAAGACAGACGCCCTGCGCCCTCTGTCTTCTCGTTGCGGTTCTGAGGGGAGGAGGCGGCGGAGCCTGGTTCGTGAGTCCTGTGTGTCCAGACTCAAGAAGAACGACCATCAAGACCCTGTCAGACCGATGACGAGCAGAAGGAGGAGACAGGAACGGAGGAACAGGGAGACTAGTCGGAGTCTTAGGCCGTGGGGTCACACACGGAACCGCTTGCGGATGGTAAAGGCAGCTCAAAGGTCGGGTTATAGACACCCGCATCCAGAGAGTGTGGGTATGCCACGTAGTCACCTAGCGACGCCCCGGGGGAGATCCGTACGTAAAACCACGCGAGTTTTCGTCGGGGACGCTTTGTAGTCGGACTGGATAACCTGGTAAACAGGTCAAATCCGAAAACACGAAACGGACGCCTACTGCTGGATACCTGAAGTGGGCGAATGCCGTGGGTGAGCTGGTGGGGGGATTTGACAGACTTAGCAACCTGACTCTAGGACGACCACCGGAAGAAAGACACGGAAGAAACAGGAGGAGGAAGCAGACGAGAAAAAGGAAGAACTAGGAAGAAATAGCCACTCCGTCATGATGAATAGTCTCACTACGACAGTCTCATGACGGAGAGGAGGCAAGCAGGGTTTTTAGTCGGTATGCCACCTGTGGAGACTCCGACACTACCTGAATATGAAGGTGTCTATAAAAGATTTTCACTGGATAAAAAAATAAATAAAAAAGGCACAGTAAGATAATATAATAAATTGAGGCATTCTTAACAATCCGAATATTTTTCACAGTTCACTATTCCACAGGGAATAGTCTTAGGGTCCTTATTGTACATACTTTTCACATCTGGTAAAACCCAGCATCATAGCTGCAAGCTGCCTCATCTATGCTGATGATATAAAGTTTTTGGGAAAACCGAAATTATCACACAACTCTCAACAAGCCGACGTTAATTCCATCTACAAGTGGTACTATGATATGGCACCTACCCCTGAACCTTTCCAAATGCACCGTGCGTCACTTTGGTGCCAGTAATTCAAAATTCCCTATCAATATAAAACAAAACTTTCGCCCACCATAGAACAAGTGGAGCTCGGAATACTCGTTACTCATAATTTGAGTTGCTTACTAGATATCTACAAAATCCTGAAATGTGCGAAAATTCATACTTCACATCAATTTTAAACGATTACAGAAACCAAGATACAACATTAGATGACAGAGTGATTCTCCCTCACCAAAAACTAAAGTCTTTTTCTTTGCAGGAATTGTTATGTCTTCCATATCCCGGTATGCTAATCTTGATTATCTTCTAAAGGATCAAACGATAACGAAGAATAATATGAGACACTTTCGACCTGTTAAAGAAAATAATTTTCATCAGGATAATACACATATCCATACAATTGTTCTTTATGGAAAAAATAGAAATGATTGCCGATTAGAAATAGAACTATTTAAGAATCATTGAGAAAACGGTCTTCCGGGATGGAATAAAATTAATGAAAGTAAAGATATTAACTGTTTAACTCACCAAAACCCAACTGGTATGAACATTTTTAGATGCATATAGCCTATGTTCGAAAACCAGTTTTGTTCTGACACTGTACCAAATTATGTAAAATATGTTCAGCTGTTTTTACATGCCATCTCCGACAGGCAAACAGACAGACACAAACTGTGTTGTTTTGTGAATATCGTCTTATGATTACCTGAAAAGTTTAGAAAGGAAATATAAAACCTAGAAATAAACAAAAAAAAAAAAAAAAAAAACACACACACACAGATATAGCTTCCAACCTTATTTATCTAGATAGATCCAGTGGCGAGCAAAACTGGATATATTTTATTCAAATTATTCGATATTTAATTATACAAAAATTGAATCGGTTATTTCGAAAAGGTAACTCCAGAAAAATAAACTCGTTTCCAGTTAAAATCGTTTTTTTAAAAAATCGTCTCCGGAGAAGCGACCTTTTCGAAGTAAACAGAGAACAACACCTGCCTGGATTATGTAACAAACAGTGGAGATGAAGCATTTTCACATGTAATAAAGCTTAAAGTATATTTTGAGTCAAATGGTGACTTAACTCATTTATGCAAAAACAAAACTTGTGGCCTTTTCGAAATAGCCGATTCAATTACTATAGCGCATATTTCAATCAAATCTCGATATTCGTAAACTTTACTATTTACTTTAAATAATGTAGCAAAAATTTCGAAAAAATCGTTACCATTACAAAATTACCAAACAAAACATCCCTTATCTCAATGTATCCACGTTTGCACGTTCCCATTATCAATTACTCTTAATGTTATCGTTATTTGTTGCTTTCAGTTGTGTTTTTAAATTGATTCTGTTTGCTGGTCACTAGTCTAGTTATAACACATCTGCTCAGATGCTAAATGATCTTTTAAATTATTTTTAGCATTTTATTTTGAGGCATCTGAAATAAATAAAAGAGTCTTAATATTTTAATAAATAGTTGTATTCAAAGGACACTATAAAAAATCAAATAATGTGGGAAATAGCAATATTCCCTTGCGTGAGAAGTGATATACCTCAAAAGAAGTTGCTGATAATACGACGACAGGGCTCAGAAGACAGAAGTACTTCTAGTGAAAAAAAGAAGAGATTTGAAACTTATGAAGAATACTGGAGGGCGAAAAATTGTTATCTGCTGGTGATGCCCATTTATTGAGAACTAAAAAGTACAGGACACCAAATGCAGCTATAAAATCGTTAAACAAAGAGGTAAGCGAATGTGCTGCATTAGTATTACAGAAACCTGATCTTAGTGCTTGTAACTAAACAAAAAATGCCACTGCTCTTAGAGATTATTAAAATCCCATTAAAACTTTGCAAAGACCATCAAATTTGGACTGTCAAAGATGGGCCACGAGTTATTTGGTCTGATGACAAAAAAAAATTAATCAATTCCACTCTAATGGAAAAGAGTATTATTGGCATCAATGCCATGAGAGCATCCAAAAACACCAAGTTAAAAAACTAAAAAGCATGAATAGAAACTTTAATGGTGTGGATTATTTTACGTGGTGGCATATTACTCCGTTGGTAAAAATTAAAGAGATAATGAAAAAAGAAATTTATCTCCATATCCTGCAGACTAACTACGCGAATTTATTAAAGAATGTCCCTATCCAATCGATGAAATATTTTAACATCATGATGATCCCTGGCATACTATGGAAATTATGAAAAAGCGACTCGAAACACAATTATTTCGAGCTTTAAAATGGCTCAAACCAATCCCACATTTAAATCCAGTTGAAAATTTGTGGCCATAGGAAGAAGAAAGGTAATGGGTGTTTTTTTTAGAGGTATAGAACTTTAAATTGCAATAAAACAACGATGGATTATTCGATTGACATGAATTTTTTTTTATTCGAAAGATAATCTTGTGGCATTACATTTTAAATATGATTTCTGGCATATGACCGCCACGGCTGGCTCGGATGTAGTCCAATCTGGACGTCCAATTTTCGATGACTTTTTCCAACATTTGTGGCCGTATATTGGCAATAACACGGCGAATGTTGTCTTCCAAATGGTCAAGCGTTTATGGCTTATCCGCATAGACCAATGACTTTACATAGCCCCACAGAAAGTAGTCCAGCGGTGTTAAATCACAAGATCTTGGAGGCCAATTCACAGGTCCAAAACGTGAAATTAGGCGGTCACCAAACGTGTCTTTCAATAAATCGATTGTGGCACGAGCTGTGTGACATGTTGCGCCGTCTTGTTGGTATGATTTAATGTAATGCCACAAGATTATCTTTCGAATAAAAAAAAATTCATGTCAATCGAATAATCCATCGTTGTTTTATTGCAATTTAAAGTTCTATACCTCTAAAAAAAACACCCGTTATTAGTACGAAGACACACCAAGGAGTCTGAACGAATTATAGATTAAGGAGTGGGAAAATATTCCACTTAAAGCAATTAAAAAGTCTAATTAAGAATAAAGAAATTTGGGTAAAATATTAAAATTTATAAAAATAATATAAAATTAACTATAAACAAAAAGGTGCAAAAGTGGATAAATGGCTATTAGGGGAAAGTGGGGGAATTGCAGACACCTAAGGGTAAAAAAATTAAATACAAAGAAAACTATTAACACAAACAAATCACTCTTTATTAATAATTAATCTTTGGCATTTCTCTTACAAAATTAGTACAATCGGTTTCAAAAAAGATATCAATAAAGTAAAAATTTTAATCAAAAACAAACCCCTTGCTGTCCGAAATTACCCATAAGTATTGGGGGTAATACCGGACAGACGATTGGGTATTTACGGACAATTTGGGGTAGTTACGAATATCTATTTCTCCTTACAGAAATCACATATATACCCAGAGGAAGGGCTCCCATAGGTACAATTCTCGTGTGCCCACTTTTGGCATACAATGCACATGATACAATCCTCAATAGGTGGATTAACAAACCTTTCATTACAAAAAATACAGAAATATTCTTCTTTTTCTACATTTTCTTCTCTTGTAAAAATTGTATTCAAATTTTTTACTGCTTTCTTTTGACCTTCCTTTACTAAGCTTTTCAATTTTCTTTTGTTGTTTTTCTTTTAATTTAGCCCTTATAGGTGAACTTATTAATATTTCTAAATGTTTCCTTTCTTTCTGTGTCGGTTTCATCAATTTAGTTTTAAGAACTGGGGCATCTACTATATTTTTGAATGGAATTGAGGTATTCCGATTGGTAGGATTATCGATTTCTTCTACAACCTCGTTCGCTTGTAGTTATTGAAACACTGGCTGCACATCGTCAGATACTGGATCGGTGTAGTCGTTATCTTGTGCTAAGTTCTTTTTTGTTTTGGTCAAATAGTGTTGCTCTGGGTATTGGATATTTTTCTGCCGCCTGCCTATATGATAATCTTTTTTCTTTTACTTGTTGTATAACTTCTTCTTAACATATTTTCGAAGCATCTGAAATAAATAAAAAACATAAGGTAAAACCGGACAGTAGTGGTAAATGTGGACGTCCGCAATAAACCACACAAAGAGGTCCGCAATTACCCCAAATGGAAATAATTTCAACAAGTGTCAACAAAACAAATATGAACATCTACATAACCTAAATTTTTACGCTGTATAATTTCAATTTCAATTTCAATTTTATTTTATTGTACCATATTACACAAATCTTTTTTATATTACATATATGTATTACATTTGTACAATTAAAATAAGGAATACACCACTTAGACAGCATACTGTCTGTGTGTGGCTTGTAAAGAATCATAAGAATATAATGTTGAATGATATAGTAAACCAGCGAAAGTGAGGCCCCAATTTTATTACTATTTTTAAGGATACAGCATTCAACTATATGCAGTCTTAATATTACATCAAATGTGCTAATAATCTTTTATGAGACCTACCTTTAACTGTGTGTGTAATCTGCCGTTGTGGATGATTGCTACATACTGGACACTACTAATAGTTACACGTAAAGAAAAAAGAGCGGGAGTTGCTAAAGGCAACTAGACATAATGGCGTTGTCCGGTTTTACCCCGCGTCCGTATTTACCCCACTCCCCCCTACTAAGTTTTTCTTTTTTATTTCGTTTTATAGAGGAAAAATTTTGGTTTTATTTTCATAATAGACTAACTTGTTACTTAAAAAGTCATAATATAAAATAATTATTTTAATATATTCTTTAATAAATTAAATACATTAAATTAATCATACTTTTAATTGTATGCAGTTTTTCTCGCCATTGTAGCTTGATTATGTTTATATCTGGTCAGTAAAGAAAAAATTCAGCAAACACCTCGGCACGCTTGGAAAAGAAAAACTGTTTGTAATAACTGGTATACAAGATAACTGACACTAAAAAGATCAAGACTCATGTGAGTGAAGTAAAAGTCAACCCAACTGACAAAAAAAAGCAACCCGACTGTAAAGTTACGTGCTGGCCATATCTAATTTGTAGTTAAACAGTTTTTGGGTTGGTATTGATAGATCAAAGTGAATACTTGGGTAACGTAGGCATTTGTTAATTCCTGGAAAGTACAGCATAAATTCTCTATTTTCTTTCATGTGTATTTTCTTTGTAGTTGTATTTCTAGTGACCAGGAAAACATCAAATTGTTTGAAATTAGTTCAATTTAGTTCCCGTCTGTAGAAGATTTAGGGAAAGCTAAGAACATAAATGATGTCGATGACAAAATAATTATTAATACAATTATTTATAATAATTTTGAACATAACATTGTTTTCATTAAGCTGATGCTATATATACAGGATTCATCAAGATTGAGGAAATACGATTTTTCTCGAAAACGCGATGCGTGAGCAAGTTACCTATATAATCGAATGGTAGTATTGAAATTTTCCGGAACAAATCTGACGTACAGGACATCAATGACAATTTTGGTTATTAAAATGGGAACGTATATCGTGTTGGGTATCTCTGGAAAGCTTTTGAAATGAAACAACTTTTGCTTTTTTACTTGCCCGACCTTAATATATAAGGGGCAAGTATTGTAATCGCAAAAATTTTCGATGTCGAGATTTTGACTGATGACCACGTTTCATGGTCCAGGGAATCCAAAAAACCTATTTTGGAAGTGCCGTCCGTATGTGTGTGTGTCTGTGTGTGTGTTTGTCTGTGTGTGTGTATACACGATAACTCATGAACGATTCAACTTAGAGAATTCGTTCTGGTACTAAAAAATTCTCCTATTAAATGGGAAGAACCCTATTGTTTTTTATGAACATCGGTTGACTAGAAATGGGAGTTTACTCGTATCGATTTTAAGATTTTTGCGAATATTTAGAAACAAAAATATTTCGAAAAAATTTATTGAACAATAGTTACTATAAATGCAATTACTAATAACTTTTATTTGAGACGTTTTTTGATAAAACGAAAAATTTTGAAAAATTTTAATAAAATTATTTAAAATTTTTGCAAGTCTCAATTTTTTCATACTTATATGTAACGTTTCCATGATCATGATAATTAATTCGTAACTAGTAAACCAAGCCTTGGACAAAAATTTGTATAGAACATAATTTGATGTATTTTTGAAGATTTATCTAAATATTTAATTTTTTTTTTTAATTTATTTTTTTTTTTATGGGAGGGCAAGTCTAGCGGAGGTTTCCCTTCGCCACTGGTTTAATATATCTTATGGTTTACGAAAAAATATATTCTCTGTAATGTAACCTGAAAGTAAAGTATTTTAATTTATAGATATATTTTTTTTTTAATATCTCCGCTGCATTGCAATATTCGAAAATATATATTTGTACTGAATTAAAGAAGGATAAATTCTCTATAATTTAGGTCTCAAAAGTTTTTTTTTTTTTAAGGAATGAACGGTTTCTCCTCTAGAGCGTTGTAAATTTTGTTGTAGTAATTTTATGTTAGTAGTAGCCTTAGTACAAGAGTCCGTGACAAGATAACTAAAGCCACTGGATTATACAAAGTAGCGCAAGCCTTTGCAGAAGCCGACAGACCCCAGGGTTTGATTGGCGACATTGGTTCTCCTATTAAGCAAACTAAAGCAGCAATTTTTACGTTCTTAAGTTTGCGTCTGCGCTGTCACATCTCTCTTTCTCGCTCTAATTTAATAACCTCCTTTGTCAGCGGTTTGAATATTTAAGGTTAAGTTTCATTTAAATTTATATATTATATTCATTTTATTTAATAAAAATAAAAAAAAATAATTGAAAATGTACCACAATTTTGTTATAATGCATCTTTGATTAGAAAAATCGTGATTACAATGTTTAAAATAAAAATTTTGGTAGTACTAGTTTCTTATTTTTTTACTGTTGGAATCACTAAAAATCATTTGTGTTGGCGACATTTTTAGCCCCAGTATAGCCGCCGTTGCGCTACTTTGTATAATCTAGTGACTTTAAAGATAACCATATAATACATACAACCACTGTAATAAGTTAAGAATAAAAGTTTATAAAGTCTGTTCAAGATAACTACGAAATAACGTCACACTTGGTCAATTTAGTGTTAAAATGTAATGTAACTGATATTAATTTACTCACTTGTTATATTTGGCGTCCATAGGTTTGTAGCCCTTTCCTACGTTGCCTCATCTCCTTAAACAGCATTTCCCGTCGCATTTCTGTTTAACACGTGGACGAGTGAGGTTAAGATTACGTATTATTTTGATTTATATCAAATATTATTATAACAAAAATGTCGAAAGCTCTTAGTAGCCGCGCCAAAAGGATGGTAGTATATCCGTGGATATGGATACTGATACGGATACGGGTACGGATACGGATTCGGATACGGATAGAAATTTTCTTTAAATTTTGAAATACATTTTTAATACATAAAATTTGGTTTTAAAAATATAGTTAACAGAATAAATATGACTTTTTCATATTAATCTTAATTTAAAGAATTTTAAAACTATTTTGGGAAAAATTTTAGGGTTAAAAATAACGTAAACAATAATTGATTTATAAAATTTTATTACAAAAATACAGACATTGTTTACGATTTTTATTAGAAATACAAATATTTTTTTTTTTATTTTCAAATATTATTGACGTATTTTATAGAAATATAAATTATAGATGATAAATTCTTAACAAATCTCATATGGCACTAAAACTCATTACAAAAAAAAATAATCATAATTAGATTTTAGTAGCGGGAGATTATATTTTAAAAACAATAGTTCTCCCAAAACAGCTTAACATTATTTAAATTAACCTTAATATGAAAAAAGTCGTATTTATTTTGTAATCTATAATTATAAGAGAAGTGGTTTGCTTGGGCACTTAATTCTGATATGATATAAAATAATATTCACACTGCCTTTTAATACATTATGATATTTAGAAAATGTTATGAAACGCGTTCCGTGTCCACAAAAAAGCATCGGAACGACGTTCCTGTGTGTTTTAGCCTGGATACATTTGCTTCTAAGGGGATTGCTACTTAAAATAGTAATATTTCACTGATTACACTGGTCGACAAAAAAAAAACTTTTTGTTTCCTGAATATAATATGATAAATATAAATAAGCATTATATCAAAACATCTATTTTCTATGAAAAACGCTTCCACATTTTGCAACTCAAAAATAATACGCCATTTTAAAGCGTATTAAATTATCTTTATAAGGCTTGGTCATTTTAAAATTTTGCTGGATATTTATTGAGAAATGAGTGCTGAGCAAGGCTCCAACAATTATACCCGCTAATCAACCGAAATCAGCTAACCGAAGATCTGAGAAGTATTGGTATACAGGGTACTTGGCAAGACTTGACAATGCATAGAGATGGAGAGCTTATGTGAGTGAGACCAAAAGTCAACCTGACTGATGGTGCCCAAAGAAGGAGAAGAAGAAGAAGAAGAAGAAGAAGAAGAAGAAGAAGAAGAATCAACCTAAAATTTAAGTTGAAATAAAACTGATCCATGCTACTGTACAAATCGCTACTCCGTCCACTGCTAACCTATGCCTACAACGTCTGGGGAAATACTTCAGCAAGGAACATCAACAAGCTACAAGTTTTTCAAAATAAAGTGATAAGAACTGTTACCAATTCAACCTGGTTCATCAGAAATGATCAACTCCACCATGAACTATCAGTGCCAACAGACTTGATAAATACAGTTACCAATCGATTTATTAGAAACTTGAAAAACTGTGAGAGTGCCATTTTATTTAAAATGGGGAAAAAGGTATTCACAAAAGGTTAAAGAGACATTTACCGCAATACCTATATAGTTCAGACGACGAGTGAGTGTAGGTACGCGACCCTGTCAAACAAGAGAGTGCTAAAAACAAATTAATATTTATCTTGAAATTAAAACATATGTATAAACTAAGGTAGTTACGTGATCCCCACGCCATATTAGATAAAATAATATAAAATTGCTGTGAATAACATCTGTATTATGTTGAACCGGTAATAAATAATTTTAAAAAAAGTTCTCAAGAAAGTTCGGAGCTACTGTTTCAAAAACCTCCCAAAGAAGCAACCCCCCTTTTAAAATTTGTTTTAACGAATCAACAAATAAACGCCAATGATTCGGGTTATGCTGTTGTCCTAGTGCTTTAAATAGCCCGTAAATATTTTTGCAAAGCACCAAGTCATTGTCCAGAGAAAAGTAGTTAGTTAGTTCTTTTTCCCGTTTCCAAATAAAGTAACTTTTGACCCACCTTACAGGACATTCCAACCTTTTAGCCTAGATGCAAGAATTTATGATTACATTTTCGACAAATTAAAATCTCGAATAACATCGCTTATTTAGCATGTGAAATTAAAAGTCATTGTTTAGCACCATATTCGATTAAATTACAATTTTCTTGTGGATTTGGTACTGAAAATTCATCAAAATGATCAATAGGACGTGGGGCAGAATCAAAATTTAGATACTGCACAGTATGTTTTGACTTTGGTCGTATATCTGATACAGTTGCCAGATAAAAATAAGAATCCCGAAAATGATCTCTAGGTTTTTTCAAACCATTGATACACTGTGGTAATAAATAAACCCCAACTAACGTTTTTCAGCTTTCAACCTCTTAATACTACTGCTCATATTTTGCAACAAATATGAGGAGCCCATGATTTATCTTGATATTCACCGTAGATATCAAAACAAAGCTTGCACGCTTTCCTTGAAAGAGGAGAGAAGTCCTGTTTCCGAGAATTCGAGATTTAAATTTGAATGTTCTTGCAAATTTAAACCTTGATTTTTCAGTAACACAATGCAATTTCCAAAAGAAACCATCATTATAAAGATAATTTAATAGCCTTTAAAACAATATGTCACTTAACCCATAGTGCCCTTCAGAATTTAAAGGGCCGTTGCCGTCACCGCCGTTAATGTAGTAAAAAATTCAGTCTTTCCAAAGAAATCTCTAGTGGGAAATTCAGCACCTAACACTTTATTTTACTCCAAAAAGAACAACCCCTTTATTCGTCCAGTACTTGAAAACTATACGAGATGGAAAAATTCTGTTTGCATATTTTTTATTAGCATATAAGAGTATACTTAAATTTGCTAGAAATACTCAGAACTCAAATTGTGTATTTAACAGTGTTATTATTAATAATAAATAAACATACCAAGTACAGATGCGCAGCTAATAAGCAATAAAATAATATATCATGTCTTCCTTATTATCTTCAGATGTGTCTGCAATACTATATACCTATTGATAACGTCCTTCTGTCTCAAAAATTTTTGTGAAGAAATCAATAGAGATCCTTTCATTGAATTGGCATTTACTTGAACTAATCTGAACTAATTCTATGTGATTGATTACACTGCTACGTACAAAAAGAAATTGTTATATCTAAAGGTGTTATTGAAGGCCTGCTCTATTTATTAACATCTTTATGTATAAGTGATATTGAACTTGAAGGTGTTATAATTAGAATTAAACACGACCGTTTCTTACCTTCAAATTTATTTACTACTAGATGGCGTGACCTTACTTCGCACGGTTTTAATTATATACATTTTGCTGTAACGTAAATATGATAAGTGAGATATTTGAATTTTCAATTAGAACAGAAAATAATCGCTTCTTCATTCTAAACCATTTTTAGGGTTTTGTAGGTATGACCAAAAAACCCTTATACCGTCATTTTGTCGTCTGTCTGTCTGTCTGTCTGTCTGTTTGGAAAAATTGTAGACAAACGGCAAACTTAGAGAGTTGAAATTTGGCATGCTTATACAACTCTTTGACCCGCACATAGGAAAAATACTAAAACATCTAAAAAACATATCCCCCTAAAATTATAACAAATATATGCTCATCGAAAAAAATATATTATTTTTTAAATTCTGAGTAGGGTATCAAATGAAAGCCGTTAGTACGTGGATTAACAATCAAAATTTTATTTTGATTGTTAAAATTGATAAAAATCTGAAAAAATTTTAAAAAAAATTCTAAAAAAAAATATTGTACATTGGTGTGAACCGGAATAGTACAACAGGAATTTTTGATCAGATTATGTTTTCGGAAAATAACGCATTTTTTGTGTTTTTAACTAAAATATGTTAAATATTTAATTCGCTATGTAACACAGTAGATAAGTAAGCGCTCGTAGCGTAGTTTCGTCGTTTCTTTGTAATTTGCAAACTAGAGTTCGATTCCTGTCAATTTTAATTTTTCTGTTTTTTTTTGCATTTTTATTTTGTTTAAATTATTTTGTCAAAATTCTAGTTATATTTTGGTAAATGTTGTATTAAATTTTTCTAAGCGTAAATTTAATAACCAGTGGAAATTGTTGAAATTATAATTTAATTCTATGTTTGAATGTGTACGAAATCAGAGGGCCATAGGCGCAATTTTCAAAATCTTAATGAACCTTGCTACATAAAAAAAATAAAAAAATACTGCAAGTATTTAGAAACTTAAATAATGGTATATTTTGACATAAAATATGTTTTGGCATCCCAAATAATCATCATTCAGTTACTAAATACCTACAAAACCCTGAAATGTGTGAAAATGCACACTTCACATCAATTTTTTTAATACATATTTTTGATGTTAAGTAAATAAAAGTGAATTTAATAAATAATTTCCTTATTAAAAATTGCAATGAAAAGAAAAATCCTCAACAGTGACGCCTCGTGGAAACTTCTAATGCATATACTGCAACCAGTGGCGTACCTTCAAATTTAGTAAGTTAGCCGTATATAGAAAAAATGTTTATTAATTATTAAAATACACTTTTTGGCGATTTATTTCTTAAAAATAATATCGTCTAAATGTAGACCCTCGCGTTCTCGGCACTCATTTAATCGAACAGTAAAATTACTTATGACGTCTCTGCAGGTGGACTCAGGGATGGCTGCCATTTCGTGACGGATATTTTCTTTCAAATGCGCCAGTGAAGTCGGTTTATTGGCGTAAACTTTAGATTTAAGATAACCCCATAGGGAAAAGTCCATAGGGGTTAAATCTGGACTGCGTGGAGGCCAATTAATGTCACCTCTCCGGGAGATCAATTTGCCTGAGAAAATTTCACGAACACGTGGAAGAGACATATTGGACGTGTTTGAAGTTGCTCCGTCCTGTTGGAACCATGTTCTTTGGTTATAGCCAGGAAAGTTTTGCAATTCAGGTACCAAGAAGTTGTCTAACATCTCCACATAACGCTCTGAATTCACTGTAACTGCACGCCCCCTTTCGTCTTCAAAAAAGTAAGGGCCGATAATTCCTCGCGCCGACATCGCAGCCTATATGGTCACTTTAGGCGAATGTAGGGGTTTCTGATGTTTGCGTTTCGGATTCGTTGCACTCCAGTAGCGGCAGTTCTGCTTATTTACGTGGCCATTAAGATGAAAATGAGCTTCATCCGAAAACAAAATGTTGGTAAACGTTGAAAATCGCTCAATCACCTGATTTACGAAATTAAGCCTCTGACTGGCATCTTGGGGCTTTAATTCTTGCACCAATTGAATTTTGTAGGGGTGCAGCTTTAGGTCTTTGTGCATAATGCGATGTAATGATGATCTATGCACATTTAAAGCACTTGCGCGCTTCCGAATTGAAAGGTTCGGGTCGTCACGAACAGACTGATTAACATTCTCCACGTTTTCTACCGTTCTTGATGACCTAGGTCGCCCGGATTTTGATTTATCCAGCGTTGCACCAGTCTCTTCAAACTTTTTAACCCAATGTCGAATGAGAGGAATGCTTGGCGCATCATTTAAGTGGCGAAAACCTCGAATACTGCAGAATTTTCTACGCGCTACAGTCGCCGAATCACCGTTTTTGTAAAACTCTCGCACGCATAACGCGCGGTCTGCTCCCGAGAAACGCTCCATAGCGACTTAATTCCCAAGAGCCAGGCTACCGATTGACATAACCCCCGCGCCCCTCGGATACGTTGCGTTCACGCAGTAAGCTAAATAAATATAAAATTTCTTTTGAGACACCTTGTATAAAGATTGTACATGAGTTTTGGAGTTATTTCGGGAACTGGGAAAATGAAAAATCATTTAACATTTGACCATATTATTGTATTGGTAAAAATAACAGTGCCTTGAGGAAAAAACAACACATGTACACTTCATATACAACGGATTTAATAATAATAATAATAATAATTAATAATTAATAATAATAATAATAATAATAATAATAATAAGAAAGTGACTGAAGAATTTGACCAAACTTATTATTTATTTATCAATAATAGGAACATATTACATATTTAAAATATACGAGGCCTGTTCAAAAAGTATCGCGAATTTTGTTTTTTATCAAAAATTATTTATTTATTCAAGAATATCTATTTTGTCCCCTTCAAAGTAATCCCCACCAGATATTCTACACTTGTGCCAACGTTTTTTCCAATCCTCGAAACACTTGAAAAAATCATTTTTTGTGATCTTGTTCAGCTCCTCCTTCGATGCCGTCTTTATCTCCTCACTCGTAGCGTAGCGTCGTCCTTTCATGGGCCTCTTCAGTTTCAAGAACAAGAAAAAGTCACAGGGGGCAAGATCTGGGGTATACGGTGGCTGCGGCATTATTAGTGTGTTGTTTTTTAACAACACGCTAATACTGTTGTGAGAGTTAATTGAATATCACCCTTTTTCTTCTTTTCTTGATACAGAGTTCTATAGCTCTATAATGATTCTGAGAATGAGTGATTGAGCGCGATGTATGAGTGAGCGCGATGTATGAGTGAACGCAACATAACCTTTGACAAAAATCTTTAAAAATATATTTTTTAAAAATGTGCGAAATAGCGAATTGTGCGAAAGTAGAATGTGCGAAAGTCGAGGGCCGCCTGTATTAAGATGGACATAAAATATTTTAACTACATATTTTATGATTTAATATGTATTAGTCAAGTATATAGAAGAAAATTAACGTTTTATGTGCTGTACAGAAAATGCGATATCCTGCAATCTTATTTTTGTATTTGTTATCCATCTTCTGTTTTTGAATTACGAGGTTTGTAAATTAAGTAACCGGACTGGCAACAGAGCGTTTGATCTGGCAACATTTGGGACGCGGGACTTGGAGAGGCGGCAGGAGAACATATGATACGCCTTCAGTACGAGTTTGAACTCGCTAGACTAATTTTGTTGTCCGCGATTTTTTTCGTGAAACAGTTTTTTCTAATGCGTTCTACAAATGTGTGACATTCATTTCGAGCAACGGTGTGCTATCAGGTTTTGCTTCAGACTTGGGCACAGTGCAACGGAAACCTTTGCAAAACTTCAGCAGGCCTACGGAGACAGTGTTTTGTCAAGGTCGCTGTTTTTTTTTTTGTGGTTTAAGGCATTTTCAGAAGGAAGAGAGTTGATTGAAGATGAATCACGTACCGGAAGACCTTCATCTTCAAGAACCAATAAAAATGTCGACAGAATCCTGGAACTTGTGCGTTCAGATTGTCGGTTGACAGTCAGAATGATCGGAGAAGAGCTGAATTTGACTCACACCGTTGACACACTTGACCGTTCATCAGATTTTAACCAATGAATTGGGGATGAGAAAAAACTGCGCCTTGTCACACAGCAATTTCAATAAACAAATTTTTGGCCAGTAAAAACATTCCTGTTGCTCCTTAGCTTCTTTATTCGCCTGACTTGAGTCCTTGTGACTTTTTCCTCTTCCCAAGATTGAAAAATCACCTCAAGGGACGTCATTTTGGGACACTCGAAAACATTCAAACGTCCGTAACCGACCAGCTGAAAGATATTCCAGTATCTGAGTTCCAGCACTGCTATGAGGATTGGAAGAACCGTCTCCAGCGCTATGTGGCTTTCCAAGGAAGTTATTTTGAGAGAGACAATATTGAATTGTAATTCTATTGGAATAAAAAAAATTAAAATATCAATCCAGTTACTTAATTTACATACCTCGTATATTCTTTTTTGCGTACCCATAACACCATATAAAGTTTTGATCGGCAAAACTGACGCATCAGACATATTAAAATTGTTTTACATACGCGTCCTTGCCTACCTTCGTAGATCAATCAGTTCACTTTCTATGTCTCACAGTTACACAGAGTATGATAAACATTCAGTTATTATCAAACTGTCTGCAGGTTTTAATAATATTTACAGCAATTTGGATCGCTTCTCACTCCCAAAGCCTAGCATAAGTGTTATGATTAAACAAATTAAAAATACTAAATTGTAAACATTGTTGTAAACCGTAATTTATAATCAACGAAATTATAATTTATTCAAAGATGTAACAAGTATAAAGATACTATGTAACTTTTTTTATTTATTGTTTTTTTGACCATTATATGTACCTATATTTTATTTTATTTAGTAAATATACAGTGCGATCATTATTTCTTGAACTTTGTGCAATACTTGACCGAAACATTTAGTTATCAGACTTATTTCCAAGGTCATGTACAATAGGCGTACATTCTATTTTTGTTACCTTATACGAATTGATTATTAAATGAACACTATTTTTCTCTACACGCCAATGAGTTGATAACAAATATTAAGTTAGAAACACATTCCTCGGGCGAGTTCGGACCAACGAAGTAATCTGATTGGTTCTTTGTTAAATCGGGATTTTCAGCTGTGAATTAGAATACAGTTTTGATAATTTAAAACCCATTGTTTACCATTATGTAACTGTCAGGAATTAATAATCGCACTGTACTTGTAACAAGCAAATAGTAAATAACCAAAAAAGGATTGTCACATATTTTGAAAGTGAAGAGAAAAAAAAAAATGAGGATGCTTGCAGTTCATATGTACCAGCCGCCACTGTTCCTCATTCTATATGTTTAGTCCTATACATTTTTTATTTAAAGTAAATAATAAGAGATATTTCAAGATTTTAGTTTAAGTGTGATAATATTTCAATAAACCATGACAATATACTGTTCATAACATTTTATTATATTTTGCTCGGTAAGATCAACTACTTTTTATTCGATCTCATTGGATACTACTATTTACAAACTGATAAACTCTTGCCAATAACATAACTGTGGAACTGTATCATATTTTTCTATTATTATTTAACCACAACTTCTACTTCAAAGCTTAAAAATTTTAAATAATTTTTCTGACAAATTTTTCGTACAAATATGTTTTTCAATACCTGCTTCCGAAGTTGAAAATTAGCTTTAGATGAACTGAATATCCAACGGGATATGAAGGAACGACAATTTGATTAGCATTAGGCGCGGTTGGTTGGTCATCGTAGTGAAAAATCACATATTTGAGACAAATTTATAGACATGAGGATGGGAAGATCGTTACCTTACTACCTGTTACGGAGCTTGACATTCAAAAGTTTTTAAGCAATATTTTTCAGATACAAACTATAATACTTTTGCCATATTCTCTTTTATTTTTAACATAATCCGTCGAAAATATTTGCGTTTATTATTATTATTGATATTATTACCATTTGGATTTTGTCAGATCTTATGGGTAGGATAAACATAAGTCTTACAAGTTTCTCATACAAAACTAACAATGTGAAATAAAAATAATAACAATCCATGCACCTAATTTTGCAACGAATTTTTAACGATCTAAAAGAATACTTTTTAATTGTAAAAAAGTTGTTATAGGATTATAATTGAATTATGGACGACATCTTGTAAAATTGACGCATATTTGCGTACGACTAACAAACCATAGCCAAAGCTTAATTCTATAAATATGTTTGTAGCTATTTTATTCTACTGTGGAAGTTACTTACAGTTATTGTACTTGGTGACCTATTTTTGCCACCATCTTAAACCTGCAGAGGTTCACAAATAGATGCTGATGGTCAAAATGATCTAATTTTCGTAAATAACATGTATACCAAATGGGATTCCATTATTTTTAGATGTAGTATTCTGCGGACGAAATCTTATTAATATTTAACAAACTAGTATTTATTAAACTAATTAAATAATGCATGAAGCTCCTAATTTACAGGTGTGGGTTATCTTGAGTTAATTTGAATTTTTCAATGACTTGTAAACATAACCCACATATGTTGACATGCTAATCTTTTTTTTTTAACCTGCCAAAAATTTATTCTGCCCCCCCCCCCAGAACTTCTTGGAGAAAAATGTGTGCGCAAGTGAGGACCTTTTTTTTTAGGGCATCACATGTATTTTCATATGTCCATAAAAAATGATGCCCTCCTCAAATATTTCCTGCCCCCCCAGATTTTAAAAGCTAGCGCCGCCACTGGAAATAAGGTAAATATAACCTCAAAATAAAAGGGCTCTTCCAAACGTTTAAGCGGAACTAAATGGATTTTTTATTTTTTTTAAGTCACGAGCTCTGGTGATTGAAGTGGGCTTTTGCTAAACAAAATGATCAAAAGCTTCATTTCTAGTATGTACCGTAAATACCAGATTTCAACCAAAAATGTGATTTTTCGTTCGGAAAATACTAAATTGCTGAAAAAATGTTATTTACGGGACGCAGTTACTGAAGTTTGATAGATTATTACTTATCCAAACAACCAAGATCGTACCCTAGTTTTTTATCGATTTCTTACTCCTCTCCAATTTTGTATGGCGCGAAACTGGCTTCTGATCAAATAACCCATGATAAATTCATCATCATTGCTTTAAATCTATGATAAATCAGTTTAAAGTATCTCTTTTAATAAATATTGCTGTTAAATATTTACATATACATATACAATGTGCAGAATACCACAGAATATTGAGTTTATGGTTTTACAGAACTGTCATTTGAATAAAGTGTCCCGTAAATAACTACCAACAAAAATCAATATTAATCGCAACTAAATATCTAGTTATTCTCTTATATTTACAGTACATACTATTAATCGATAAAAATTACTAGTTTTTAAAATCAAGTTCCGCTTAAACCAAAGAAGCAGACTTTATACTTTATTCAGAATGAAGATTTAGTAATCAGGCACGAAAGATCGACGATATTGTCATGTGAACGACAATATCGTCGATCTCTCGTCGTTCGTTGGCTGTTGAGTTGTTAACTTCATGCGACAGCCAATAAGATAGCGACTTCAATCTTTCATGTGATTTTATTACTGTTTCTGCATTTTGAACAGGGAATAGCTACATTTACATGTTATGGTAATATTATATTATTTATTCTCTGCAGCCATAATTATTTATATATAAATATAGTATATTGCCGCAATATAGACATATTATATTTTAACGTTGTTTATTCAGGATTTAAACATAACACTCAATATTGAGATGAATTTAACAAATATTGTATCAACAAATGACAGTAGCTGTCAGTATAAAAACTTTAATATTAAAAATATTTAAAAACTATAAATATTGATAATAAGTGTTAAATAGTGTTAGTGAACTGTGCATAGTGGTTCTGCGTTAGTCCGGATATTTACTGATACTGCAGGTGAACTAAGGTTTAACAAAACCCATTCCCTTATCCGCTGTCATCATGGCGGATGACAGCCCTCCGCCCCCCGATGATCCCCCCGATAACTATAATTCACCAATTTCGGCTGTTGTACAAGCAATGGAGGTGATGAACTCAAGTCCATTCTTGTACGAATGCAATGCTCAAGACTATGTGGAGAACACATCAGAAACAAATATCCATATAGGAAGACATAACCTTGAAGAAAGAAACCAAATAATCATTGACAATAACAGATCAAATTATAATCAATTACCGACGAATCACGTCAAAATTAATGATTATTATTCTCAAAAAAGGCGCAGTGACGATACATTAGTGAGGTCACAAACTAAAAAGTCAAATAGTGTAACGGTTATTAATGAGCCAGCGCCTACCAATAATCTAAATATTGATACAAATAATTCCGCAAATAACATAAGTAAATCCCCATTTGATTATAACCAAAACAACCGATATTCTCAAAATGACAATTGTCAATATTTTATTTTAATAGAAAGTTGTAATGATAATAATATTGATAATTTACACTTTATGAGCCTCGGAAAATTATTAATTAATAAATTTAACTTAAAAAATAATGAATATGAATAAAGTTGGTCGTAATAGAATTAAAGTTGAATTAAATAATTTTCATATTGCTAATAAAATATTAGAATCAGACATATTGCAAAAAAATTATTTACGTGCGTATATTCCCGAAACGGTGTTATATTGTAAGGGATTAATTAGGGATGTCGATCCTGACATAACTACCGATGAATTACTACAGGTTATGTCATCTACCGTACATGTCAAAGATGTACGTAGAATCACTAGAAGGTTTGATAACAATGGCGTTACACAAGTAAGTAATACTCAAACTGTAGTTATTACTTTTCGAGGACAAACTATTCCGGATTTTCTTTTTGCTTCCATTTATGGAGCACGTTGTGTAGTACGGCCGTATGTGTACAGAGTGTCACAATGTGATAACTGCTACATGTTTGGTCATCTTAGTCGTCAGTGCCGATCAAAATTCAGGTGCAGACAATGTGGTGAAAAACATGAAATAAACAATTGCACTAAAATTATAGAACCTAACAGTAAACCTTTTTGTATTAACTGTCACGGAGAACATTTAGCTATCGATAAAACATGTCCACATTATTTGAAGCAGGTTCAAATTAAAAAGTACATGATAAAACACAATGTTGGATATAAAGTTGCCAAGGAACAATATAAAACATTTTCTGAGGCTGTCTCACAACCTCCTTCGATAAATAATTTAAACTATTTTCCTAATCTTTGTACAAATAACAAATATGCCATGTTAGACGAACATAGTAATCAGCCAGACTGCAATGAAACTGCTGTAGATACAACATTATTCTATAATTCTAATTGATCTAACATTAGACGTCGACAAAACGATCGACCACACACTTTTCCGTCTGAGCAAATTATCAACAATTTTTATGTACTTATTTCTAACATAATTTCTCAGAACAATGGAACAAAGTTAACACTATCACAATTCAAAGATTGCTACAAGTCCTCTATTGGTTGTAATAATAGTCAAAATGGACAAATTTAATATAATTCAATGGAACGTGCGTTCTATTAAAGCTAACATGCCATTTTTAGAAACATTGCTTTTCTCACACAAGGTACACTGTATATTATTATCTGAATCATGCCTTAAGCCAGACCAAATTTTTAAACTAAATGGTTACAATATAGTCCGATGTGACCGTGATGATGATTATGGAGGTTCTTGTATTTTCATTAAAAGGCTTAAATTATTCAGTTATTGATTGTAAACATCTTAGTAACCAAAATATCCAAATTTGTGCCATAAAATTAAATCTAAAAGATATATCGTCAGTAATAGTTTCCATATACGCTAAATCCGAACACAATCTTAGTAGAAATAATTGGCTAAATATTCTATCCCAATTTCAACCCCCCCTAATTATTGGAGGGGATTTAAATATACATCATGAATCTTGGGGATGTGAGATCCCTGATCGCTCAGGTAGAGAATTTTGTGAAGTCATTACCGACTTAAATTTAACATTACTGAATGATGGATCACCTACACTATTTTAATCTCCTGATAACAGAAAATCGGCAATAGATTTGACAATTTGCACACCAGCTCTAGCTCCCAGCTTAACCTAGGAAACTCTTAATAACACTTACGGTTCGAATCACTTCCCTATCAAATTGACAATAGATAACATAACAAATTATAGTTTTACTATATTTCCTTCTTCAATGTGGGATACCAAAAAAGCAGATTGGGTTGAATATTATAATATTTCTAAATCACTGGCCAATAAGGTTGATCCTCATAATTTCTCTGAAATTGACATAGAGGAAAAATATAACATTTTTATACATATCGTAAACGAAACTGCAAATAAAACAATTCCTAAAAGATTTCCCAAACAGGTTAATTCATTTCGCTGTAAACCCTGGTGGGACAGCGAATGTAAAAACTTAATACAAACTACTAAATCTGCTTTTAACGAATTTAAATCGTGCCCTAACACTGATAACTTCATCTCTTGCAAGAGATCAATAGCCAAAACCAAATATTGCATCAAACAAAAGAAAAAATAATCCTGGAAATCTTACTGCAATACAATTAATAAAAACACAAGTATTTCCGAAGTATGGAAAAAGATCAGATTACTACACAAAAACAAAACAACTTCAAATGTAATTCCATCACTTAATCAAAATTGGTTGCAAGATTTTTTCATAAATTTAACTCCTCCATCATGTGAAGACATATGTTATATATGTCGAGATGAAGACAACCACGATTTAAGTACACAGTCTTAAATTAAGTACAAACTCCTCACCAGGGCACGACAATATACATTATCCCATGATCTATAATTTAGCGAATAATGCTAAATTACTATTATTAAATATATTCAATGAGGCATGGTTGCATAACAAAACAATATCTGCCTGGACTACTCAAGTAATTGTGCCAATACTTAAACCAAAAAAAGACCCATCCTCGGCGACCTCTTACCGACCCATATCGCTGTTTTCTTGCGTATTTAAAACATTTGAACGCTTGATCAAAATTCGCCTAGAGTGGTGGTTAGAACATCACTCCGCCCTTCCACACTATCAATTTGGATTTAAACGAGATAGAAACACTA
The DNA here is from genome assembly GCA_963971575.1 of Liopterus haemorrhoidalis. NCBI lineage: Eukaryota > Metazoa > Arthropoda > Insecta > Coleoptera > Dytiscidae > Liopterus > Liopterus haemorrhoidalis. Next base: position 125,018,343 of record OZ020611.1, read on the forward strand.
TGGATAATCTAAGTAGCCTAGTACTCGACATACAACTAAATTATACTCAAAACAGATATTTATCTGCCCTTTTTGTAGATCTGAAAGGTGCTTTTGACAATGTTTCAATTAAAATTCTTTACGAGAAAATGATTAGAATCGGTCTTCCTCCGAGATTATCGAATATTATATTTACCCTTTACAGAAAAAGGCAAGTCTATGTTAAGTCTAGAGGAACTCTTATAGGTCCCAGACTCTCGTCTATTGGTCTACCGCAAGGAGCAGTACTTAGTCCTATATTATTTAATATATATTGTTTTGATCTAAATAACCTGTTTAGCGCTAATGTCAAAATTATTCAGTTTGCAGACGATTTCTGCATCTATAACTCGGCTCATTCGGTGTTTATAACACAGGATGAGCTAAATATAGCCATGATAACATTCAAAACCTGGGCTAAAACTAATGGTTTCACAATTGTCACTGAAAAAACGTTAGTGTCAGTATATACCAGGCGGCATTCATCCATTCCTCAATATTTTGTTTTAGACAATCAAAGATTCAACGTTGTTCCTGTGGTAAAATTTCTAGGTATATTTATTGATTGTAAGCTCACGTGGAGAGCACATATTCGTTACATTATGAAAAAATGCGAAATCAGACTAAATATCTTATATGGCAGCGCTACAAGTAGCATATTAAAACCCTTAGAAGTAGTAAAGAATAAGGCAACTCGCATATCTATCGGAGCCTTGCACTCCACGCCAACAAACGTCTTGTTGGCTGAGTGCAACATAATGCCGCCACACCTAAGACGTAAAATATATGCCTATAAATTCATGTTAAATCGATTGTGGTTAAAAACTAAACTGCCAGTGGCTGAACTTTCAAAAGACGTATTGACTACTAACTATTGGCTTGGAAAACCAACCCCTCCCTTAATCAGAAGCTTTTGTGAAATTTTACCTTGTTTCTTATACCATGACTCATTGTCATTACCAAATAAATTCTTTATAACTGAAGTGAATCTGCCCCCTAAAAACGATGAATTTTTGAACGAAGTATTTTTAAAATGGCCCAACACTATTTGTTTATATACCGACGCCTCTAAAACTACACATGGAGTAGGATGTGCCTTTATAGACCCTATTAACCACTACCAACGGAAAATTAAACTACCAACCTATTATTGCATATTCTCGGCAGAAATGTTTGCTTTATTCATATGTCTTCAATATATCCAAATCCGATTCCTGTATGAAACAAAGATCATCATATTTAGCGATAGTTAGAGTGTATTAGAAAAATTAAAATATCCAAATTTTACAAACAAAAATCCACAAATAATATACGATATATTACGAACAATTAACATCTTATATCACAAAAGGATTCAAGTCAAAATTGTCTGGGTTAAAGGGCATTCGGGTATTTATTACAATGAAGTAGTTGATCTCTTAGCAAAAGAAGCTATTTTATCTGGTGATCCGATAAATTCACCGTTAATAATTCCTGATTTAATAATGAAATACAAAAATGAAATAAAGCATCAATGGAATACGGAATATAAAACATCCCTAAATAATAAGGGTAAACATTATGGCTATTTACAACCAAATCTTCCCTATAAACTATGGTTTAACTCAAATATGAGTCGAAGATTCATATGTACTATCAGTCGCCTAAAATTTAACCATAATTTTACAAAGTCACTTCTACACAAAATTAACATGACTGACACAAATACATGTTCGTGCGACAACAAAACCATAGAAGATGCAAATTATTTAATTTTTTCTTGTCCAAAATACGCCAACAGTAGACCTCATTTATATCATTATCTCATTTCGCATAGTATACCCCTACCTACTAATATTTTATGTATTCTAAATTATAATAACGTTATTATTCTTTATCATATTTATCATTTCATATTCAAAAACAACATAAATTTATAATTTTATTTGTCAACGTACTACTGTGTTATCATATAATGTAATATTATGTATAAATGTATTTACAAACTCTTTATTATTGTAATATTGTAATATTGTAAAATTGTAATATCCTGAATACTGGTTAATGGACATAGTTTCCAAGACCAAAAATAATAAATAATAATAATAATAACATAACACTTGTTACATTAAAACCACACTTACACCGGCAAAATACATTTCTTGTACATAACTTCACAACATAATTTTAACAGTAAGGTTAAAAAGTTGGAACTTAACGCATATATTTAATCTATATATATATAAAAGGCAGTGTCCTGACTGACTGACTGACTGACTGACTGACTCACTCATCACCGCCCAGCCCGAACCCCTGGGCCTAGAAACTTGAAATTCGGAGAGTATATTCCCTTCATGACGTAAGCACCCACTAAGAAGGGATTTTTCGAAATTCCACTCCTAAGGGATGAAACGGGATGAAATGTGATTTCACGAATTCCTTAATATCTCTTAGGGCCGATGGGATATCGACTTAGTTTTTGCTTACAAGTATTACCCATACAAATACCGAAAAACCGATTTCGGGATTTTGCCCTAATCAACCCCTAAAGGGGTGAACCTACAATCGGGGTGGATTATACATCCCGTTGTATTTCCTGTGTTCGTTTAGTTGCAAGATTACTTTTTGGAACATAGGTGTCTTTTTAAAATATCTCGAAATGGTAAAGGGTGAAAAGGGATGAATTATAATTTCATGGATTCCTTAATATCTATTAGAACCGATAAGATATCGACTTTACAAATACGATACAAATACCGAAAAACATATTTCAGGTTTTTGTCCTAATCAACTCTTAAAGGGGTGGATTTACAATCGGGGTGAATATCCCGTCGTATTTCCTGTATTCGTTTAGTTGCAACAGGCGCGCACCCAAGGGGGGGCTCGCGGGCTTGAGCCCCTCCCCCTCCAAGCGACCGTTAAAAATTAAAATTACATGATAATGATAACAATAACATCCCGAAGGAAATTTATTAATTATTAAACATAAGACTAAATATTTATATTTTTCTGATTATGTATATTTTTATTTCTTTTTATTTTTTCTAATTTGCCTATCTTCTTGGGATATTTTGATAGTGACTCTTGCGAATGATTGGGAAATAACGCGCCAAACTCAAGAGTCACATGTTCTCGCTTAGAAACTGTGATACTTGGGCTTAATTTTGACGTGTGAGATCGGTTTGCGCATCCAGTTTAACGCATATTCTCGAATTTATTTATTATTGTTATTCAACCGACAAGAATGAACAGGTTTGAGACCAATTTTAGTTGAACACTGTTTGCTGTGTTTATCAGTTGATTACTGGACAGTAGTGTTTAATTTTTATGTTTTCTGTTTTCTGTGACCAAACTTCTAGTGCATAAAGTGCAAAATTGCGAAATATATTTACAAGGCTTGCAGAAAATTTTAATTCAAAATTTCAATGTAATTAACTTTTTTATACCAGATCAGGGATGTCAAACATGCGGCTTAGTTAAAAAAATTTGCGGCCCACGAACATTTTTTTAAATAAAATTAGTTAAAGCAATTCCTTGCTTTTCATATAATTTGTGATGTTTTTTAAGTAAAAAATGTTTACTGATAGATAATCACAAAAAAACGATATAAATATTTGTTTTATTTTTCTATTTGCGGCCTACAAATAAGGTTTATGCGGCCCGTAACCACTAATGAGTATGACACACCTGAAATCTGATTACCGTATTTTTCGGACGAAATTTAGAGACGATTTATTAAAAAAAATATTTTAATGTTACCTTCGGACCATAAGACGCACCCACAATTTGAATCCATTTTTTATGAAAAAAGGTGCGTCTTATAGTCCGAAAAATACGGTTTCTACATTAGAAATATTTTTTCGCTTCTTGGCTAATAAAATCATATTATTCTTTTAGCTCCCCTAACAATGGCTGATAAAAGAAAACAAACGACTATGTTTAGTTTCTTTAAAAAACCAAAAATTGATGTTGAAGAAAATTAAAATATTATAAAAACGTCACATTCGTCCTCTACCGATATTACTAATACGGATATCACTATAGCAAAAAATTTAAACGATATTGCGTGTTTTAAAAAAATATATTTAACTTCGGAAGAAAAATTAGATGTTTTATTACGTCTTTGGAAACACAGCCACAATTTTTGTTTCCGGCAAGTGAGAAATCAAAAAGATGTTTTCAGTATCCTTGGTTCACAAAATTTAATTGGCTAGTGTATTCTGAAATGGAGAATAGTGCTTACTGTAAATACTGTTTTTTCATTTCTTCTACAACTGTTGGAAAATCAAAAGAGCAATCTCCTGGCTATTTGGTAGAAAAAGGGTACCCAAATTGGAAGCATGCTATAGAATACTTTTCAAATCATCAAATAAACCAGTATCACAAACATTCTATTTTGGCTTACGAAAATCTATGTGATATCAAAAATAAAAAAACAGGGTCCATACATAATTTACTTGATATAAAAAGTGCTCAACAAGTTGCCGAAAATAGGAAAAAATTAAAGCCAATAATAGAAACGGTTATTCTTTGTGGACGACAGTGTATTCCTTTAAGGGGACATTATGGAGAATTTTCTTTAACTAATTTACCTGCCATGAATGAAGGAAATTTTCGAGCTATTTTAAGAACAAAAATAAAGTCTGGGGATCAAAATTTAATAAAGCATTTTAAAGAATGCGGTAAAATTGCAACATATATAACCTTAGTTGGAATATACAAAACCAAATAATAAGTGCTTGCAATAAAACAATAGTGCAGCATATTGTGCGAAATATTAACGAAGCGTGATATTTTACTATAATGGCAGATGAAACTTGTGATGTATCAAATACAGAACAATTTTCTTTATGTGTTAGATATGTCAATTCCGATGATTTAAAAATATGCGAACAATTTTTGCAGTTCATTCCTGTATTCGATACAACAGGAAAAAATTTAGCCAATGTTATTTTAGACACATTACAAAATTATGGAATTAATTTACAGTGCCTTGTTGGACAAGGATATGACTGTACCGCAGCGATGAGTGGCAAATTTAATGGCGTGAAAGCAATTATAGGAGGATTGTACCCTAAGGCTATATTTCTTCATTGTTCTAGTCATAGTTTAAATTTGGCAATTAGCAGTATGCTTCAATTAAAATAAATAAGAAACGCATTGGGCGTACTTCTAAAAGTATATAACTTTTTTAATACACCAAAGATACAGAATATTCTTACAAACAATATTAATAATCATTGTCCAGATAACTCCAAAAACAAATTAAAACAAATTTGTCCAACAAGGTGGGTGGAACGGCATGAAGCAGTTATGATCTTCATGGAAATGTTTGACTTAGTAATACACAGTTTAGATGAAATTAGCAATTGGGACGAAAGAGAAACATCCACGACTGCTCAATTGTTGTTGAATTCGTTAACAAAGTCCAATTTTATAGTCTCGCTACATGTTCTAGAAAAACTTTACTGCTCTTGGATTTGTCGATGACATAATAAAAGAATTAAAATTGATTACAGAAAATTCAGATATACATTTTAAAGATATCTATGACGGCGTTACACATAAAGCTGCAACTTTCAATATAGACCTGAATGTACCTAGTATAACTGCAAATCAAATTCACAGATCCAATACTCCAGCAGAATCTGTAGAAGAATATTTCAGACGGAAAATATTTATTCCAGTTTTGGATCAAATTTTAACACAATTAGATGAAAGATTTTCCAAACTTTTTTTATAAAAATATTTTACAAAAATTCTCAGTATTATTTCCACATAAAATATCAAAAAAATTTGAAAAAGCTACAATAGATTTTATTGAATTATGCAAATTTTATGGATTAGAAAGTAACAGTTCAATTTTAAAATCTGAGCTTAAACTTTGGAACACCAAATTAAATGACAATAAAGAAAATAATTTCAATAATGCTATCGAGTCATTAGAGAAATGAAATAAAGATATATATCCAAATATACATTCTTTATTGGCCATATTTGTTACTCTACTTGTGTCAACTTGCGTGAACGAGAGATCTTTTTCCACTCTTCGTCGGCTTAAAACTTATCTCCGTTCAACAATGGGTGAAAAAAGACTAAATGGGTTAGCCATGTTGAATATTCATAGCGAAATTGAGTTGGATACCGACGCAATTTTAGATGAATTGGCCAAGGAAAAAAGAAAATTAAATATTAATTTATAAGTGAAATATTTTTTAGAAATGGAAAAAATCTGTTTATTTATAAAATAAAAATATCATCCAAATTATCATGTATTTTAATTTGTAATATATTTTTTTAAATTTTAGCCATATTTTTATTTGAGCCCCCCTAAGACATTTTTCTGGGTGCGCGCCTGAGTTGCAACATTACTTTTTGGCACATAGGTGTCTTTTTAAAATATCTCGAAAAGGTTTTGATAGTTTTTTAAAATTTTCTATATGGTTAAAAAGGGGTGAATTGTGATTTCAAGGATTCCTTAAATCTCTTAGGGCCAATAAGATATTGACTCGCCTTTTGCTTACAAAAATTACCCATACAAATACCGAAAAACTTATTTCAGGATTTTGTCCTAATCAACCCCTAAAGGGGTGAATACAATCGGGGTGAAATATACATCCCGTCGTATTTCCTGTGTTCGTTTAGTTGCAACATTTCTTTATGGCACATAGGTGTCTTTTTTAAATATCTCGAAATGGTTTTGACAGTTATTTAAAATTTCACCCCTATAAGGTGAAAAGGGGTGAATTATGATTTCAAGGATTCCTTAATATCTCTTAGAACCAATAAGATATCGACTTGCTTTTTGCTTACAGAGATTACCCTTACAAATACCGAAAAACATATTTCAGGTTTTTGTCCTAATCAACCCCTGAAGGGGTGGATTTACAATCGGGGTGAATATCCCGTCGTATTTCTTGTGTTCGTTTAGTTTTAGTATTATTTGGCACATAGGTATCTTTTTAAAATATCTCGAAATGGTTTTGACAAGTTTTTAAAATTTCACCCCTAAAGGGTGAAAAGGGGTGAATTGTGATTTCAAGGATTCCTAAATACCTCTTAGGACCAAGATATCGACTTGCTTCTTGCTTACAAAGACTATCCATGCAAATTCCGAAAAACTTATTTCAGAATTTTATCTTAATCTAATCTAATTGGGGTGAGTTATACATTCCGTCGTATTTCCTGTGTTTGTCGAGTTTTAACATTCATTTTTGGCACATAGGTGTCTTTATAAGATATCTCGAAATGGTTTTGACAAGTTTTTAAAATTTCACCCCTAAAGGGTGAAAAGGGGTGAATTGTGATTTCAAGGATTCCTAAATACCTCTTAGGACCAAGATATCGACTTGCTTTTTGCTTACAAAGACTATCCATGCAAATTCCGAAAAACTTATTTCAGAATTTTATCTTAATCTAATCTAATTGGGGTGAGTTATGCATTCCGTCGTATTTCCTGTGTTTGTCGAGTTTTAACATTCATTTTTGGCACATAGGTGTCTTTATAAGATATTTCGAAATGGTTTTGAAAGTTTTTTTAAATTTCACCCCAAAAGGGTGATCAGGAGTGAATTGTGAGTTTAAGCATTCTTTTATGTCTTTTAAGACTAATAAGATACCGACTTGGTTTTTGCTTACAAATACTACCCATGCAAATGCCGAAAAATTTATTTCAGGATTTTGTCCTGATCAATACCTGACGAATACCTGAATTATACATCCCATCGTTTTTCCTGTGTTCGTTTAGTTGCAACATTACTTTTTGGCACATAGGTGTCTTTTTAAAATATTTCGAAATGGTTTTGTCAGTTTTTTTTAATTTCACCCCTAAAAGGTGAAAAGAGGAGGTGTGATTTCAAGGATTCCTTGGATTCCAAGGATTCCACATATCGAAAAACCTATTTCAAGATTTTACCTTAATCAATCCGTAAAGGGGTGAATCTATATTCGGGGTGAATTATATATCCCGTCGTATTTTATGTGTTTGTTGAGTTATAACATTCCTTTTTGGCAAATAGGTGACTTTTTAAAATGTCCCGAAATGGTTTTGACAGTTTTTTAAAATGCACCCTTAATGGGGTTAATGGATATTTTTATTCGATAGAACGTTCCTTTGACATAGATATATGAAATTTGCAAATTTGATTCCTTCCATGACGTAAGTACCCATTAAAAAGAGATTCTTCGAAAGTCGACTTCTAAGGGGCTAAAAAATTTAAACATACATACAATAACATACAATAATTTTTTTTAAAAATATGATTTCGTCCCAATCCACTCCAAACGGGATGAATTATAGTACCCGTAGTTTTTACTGATTGTTGAGATATAACATTCATCTTTGGCATATACGTGCCTTTTTTAAAACACCTTTTTCAAAATCTTTTCAAAAACAAGTGTTTTGACAGTTTTTTTAAGTTTCATCCCTAAAGGGGTAAATTGGTATTTTTTATGCGATAGAAAATCCAATGGATATTAAGACATGAAATTCGGAGCTTACATTCCCTCCACGACGTAAGAGACCAATAAGAAGAGATTTTTCTAAATTCCATTTTTAAGTGGTGAAATGAGGTGAAATTTGATTTAGGGATGCCTCAATATCTCTTAGGCTCAATGAGATATCGACTTGGTTTTTGCTTACAAATGATACCCATACAAATGTTTAAAACAGAAATTCACGTGTTTGCCCTAATCAACCCCTAAATAGATGAATATGCATTCGGGGTGAATTATATAAACCTTTGTATTTCCGGAGTTATAACACTTCATTTTGGTACATAGGTTTCTGTATAAAAAGCGTTTGACAGTTTTTTTAAATTTCATCCCTTACGGAGTAAATTGGTATTTTTTATTCGATAGAGCGTCCCTTGACAAAGATATATGAAATTCGGGAGAAACCTTTCGTATCTCCTGTGCTCCATGAGACCATCAATGTACCGTAGCGAAGAACGGGTTTTCAGCTAGTACTTCTATATAGTGCACATCTATCTTACTACATTGACAAAATGTCTGGCGACGAATTTAGACTAGTAAACTGCCATGATTGTATGTATGCCACGATCAAAATGACAAGTAATTTTAGTTTCATAAAAATATTACCAACAGAACGAAAGGAAAATGTTTATTCTAACCTACAAACATTGATTAGAATGTATTTTCTAAAATATCAAATTAATTTTTTAGGTTAAATAATTATTAAAAATAACATTTTAAATCGTATTTATTTATTTGGTAATAATTCTTGTTATAGTCTAAAGTGACGCATGTGCGTATCGCATTACGTTTGGCGAAGAAGTATTATTGTCTATGATGAGCAATATGAAAATATTATTTAATACTTCTATATTGCTCATATAACTTAAAGCTTGGGTTATAACCTGGGACACAGGATGATAAACAAGAAAAACCCCTAGTTAAAATGTAACTTTTTAACCATCATTTTTAACCAAATATTTCTAATCACAAAAGATACAGAATAGACCCAAATAAGCCATAATGTTTCAAATTAATTAAGGTAGGTACGTACGCACGCTTGTAGTTCATCGTATTTGACTTCATTTACAAAAATATATCACTTTTATTTTAATAAGTTAATAAAAGTCATGGATTGTTCTTTTTAACATATTAATTAATTAATTAATTATTAATTATATTAATTAAATTAAACATTTTTAACATATTAATTATGATATATATATATATATATAAACCAAAAATAAGAATACGATATACAAATTATCGAAAGTCCATTCCATCTGATAAAAGATTAGCTTTAACTTTTTGGTTCTTAGTGACAGGAGATTCGGACAGCTTTTACAGTATCAACTTGGCATTCCATTTCATTCGCAATGTACATCCACGTATTTATTTTACATTTTTGTAAATTAAAATAATATGTAATATAAGGTGACTTAATTCTTTTGCGTTTTTTGTACTCCTTTTAGTGTTACTGTACTTCGTAATCGTACTTTAAAAGTACCTACTTCTTTATAATCGCTTGTACTTCCTTGTGCTCCTTTTGGGTTTCAACACCAATTCTAATTAAGTCTCCAATGAAATTAATAAAACCGTACTAGATTAGTCATTTAGATACTGGTGGTATATAATAGCAAAAATCTGTAAGTAATCATTCTTGTATAACTTTCCATAAGCCCGTAACAATACGTTTACTGTTCCGGTATTACATGTCTTTCTGAAATTATTCGTAAATTATTATTTTTTAAATAATCTTAGAAATCCTGGAACCTTTACTTTTGGGTATGGGAATAATTTTCCACCAGATCTCTGGAAATCTTAACTTACTCCTTTTTCATCATAAATTGTCGCCTTAGTTAATGGAATTATTAGCTTTTGGATTCCAGAGTTTTGATTTGTTCTGTATAAAGTCAACTAAATCCAGTAAATTTTTATACAGATTGTTGAATACAACATGTCACTTATGTTAGTAGTGGAGCTACGTCATATTTGTGACACTTTGACCTTGAAAGTGCGACCAGCCGACTTTCACTGAAACCTGATGTAAAAAGATGTGGTTTTTTGAGGCTTGACCGTTGGAATGTCAGCCGTGTCGGAATCATGTAGGATAAGTTATATTTATATGTGAGTTTTGGAGACTTGATCTGAACAGTTATATAAAAGCGATATGTATGTTTATGATTGAAACATTGTTAAAATGCAGTTTGTTAAATGTGGATCCCTGAAAGTCATAAATCTAAACGCTAATGAAGATATTCATACAGGTGAACGTCGTCATGAATATCTCTTACCTGAGAGCATACGATGTATCATCATGTACACAGTACCAACATTCGGCGCATCGTGATCGTTCGAGTACAAAGATGCGCAAATTGGTGCGTTTTTGCGCGGTTTGTTGTTCACACAGGACGATCATAAACATTTTGCACTTTATTGCCCATTTCAGCGCGCTTTGTCTGAATGCGCCTTTGCATTTAATATAAATCATATTTTCGGGTTTTCATTTCAAGTGGATCAAAAATATTGTAAAAATGTAACTTAGCTCACTCTTGTTATAAACGACTCAATTTGTTTAAACATATTTTCAATATTGGCATAGCGAAGTTAAATGGCGCCCGGTGGGCATAAAAAAGCTATCGGCAAGATGGGTGCTGCGTCATCGCGGTATTAAAAAAAATTTATGTGAATGGCGAATTGTCGCACATTTCAGGTTTTTATAGGTATTTAATAAATGTAAGAAGCCAACATAATGCTGGACGTCTAGGAATATTTGTTCTATAATCCATAGTTTTTTGCTAATAATTTTTATTCGTTATTTGAGTACTTAGAATAATTTTTCTGCCTTTGCATCGTATTCAAGTCTTCATTGTGTTATTTGATTTATAAGTATTTCATTATTATAAATGATTTATTTCTCTTTGATGCCTTACAAATAAAAAACGAAAGTAATTCAAACAATAGGTTGAATCACGACGTATAATACACACTACACTGAACATTATACACTACGTTTTACACATATGAACTCAGTCCTTACCTGTTAAAATTTTGTGTTCTATATTTAATTTCAACAAAAGATACTACCATAGCCATAAATACAAAAAATCAATAACATTACTAGGCATAATTTAGCCATGTAAAAATAATTAATTATGTCAAAAACACAAAAACAGCAGTATTTTCCAAAAACCATTTTCTGCAGTGTTTCCCATTTAGATCAATGTACATTACTTAAAAATTTTCAGAGTTTTAGTTTAACTCATCTGCATTAAAGGGTGCGGGACAGTATTTTTTTAAGTACATTTTTGGAAAAAATCATGTTAAAACTTAAAAAATCTAAAAAACTACTTTTCGTTCCTCAATCTACGTCTTAAGAGCTTTCTTTTCATACCACACAATAAATTGTTTTTTTTTTTTTTTTCAACGGCGAAAAATTCTTTATTTTTGGTCGCCAATTTTATTTTTACGGTCTGTATTTTTGGTTCCGAAAGACCAAGTGACCAAATAATAGGGCACTAATTAATAGTTTGCTACATGTCATCACGCCGCCCCTCAAGATTTTGGCGCTTGAGGCATCATAGGCCCCCTTGTCCCTTCACTACGCCATTGCCGAGAGTACCGAGAGTCAAACTTCTATCTAGAAATCGAGGCTGACAAAGAAAAATTTGCGAAATATCGGTGTTGTGTATGATAAAATGTGTATAATATGGTAAATTAAGTGCAACTTGACCCAATTGACACTCGTGAATTTGATTTCAGTAATTTAGATTTACTGTAAAAAATTAATGAAGTGATAATCAAACCCATTAATTTTTAACCTTTCCCTCTCATGCATATGTAAATTAAATTTTACATTTTAGCTTGTTAATTATTATAACAAAAAATCTAATTATTTTATTATTATTTCTCTATGTTCATATTTCCACATGGAGTAACCTAGTTTTTAATTTAATAATAGTTTAGGTAAAAATTTATAAATTATTAACAAATTAAAGAATAATAGAAAATTGTTATCTTTACTAATGGTAACTTACTTGAAATAAAACATTCAATGAATTAATTAATGCAGCCTGAAATTAATTCTTTACGTAGTTCAGTAAGCCTATATAGTTTGATTTTTGCAAGGTCAAACATTACCACTTTTCGCACTTGTGGAACAAGTGCTCTACAACAGTTTTTAACTATAGTTTCAACCATAGGCGCCGACGTTTCATTTTGTACGTGAAGGCGAAACATTTCTTTTTTAATCTAAAATATAAATCTAACCAAACACTATATTAGCAAAAGTATAATAAAAAATTGATGTAAAGCGTAAATTTGTTTGCCAAGTGTCATCGACAAAATCAGGAAAAACAACCAAAAACATCGCATCATTCTTCATCATGACAATGCAAACTCCCACACAGCACGTTAAACAATTGATTATTTGAAGGAGAAAAACATCGAATTAATGCCTCATTGCCCGTATTCATCTGATTTATCCCTTAACGACCATTTTTTGTTCCCAAATGTCAAACAAAAAATGCGTGGACAGCGATTTTCATCACCTCAAGAACTGTTGAAGCCTTCGAAAACCATGTTTTTGAGATACCAACTTCAGAGTGGAAAAAGTGTTTCGAGAATTGGTTTGAACGCATGCAAAAGTGTATAAATCTTAAAGGCGAATATTTTGAAAAGCAATAAAACAGTTTGTTCAAAAAAACATTTTCTTTCTTAGTTTTTGTAAAATCTTAAAAGGTAACCTTCGTACACGTCCAAGCTTTGTTTAAAAATGATCACGCGATTCCGTTTTTGATCCACTATGAGCAAACGCGGCGCTCTCCTTGCCGATAGCTTTTTCATGCCCAAATGTTCGTACAGGATATTAAACACACATTCGTCTGAGATGTTTACCATCTTGGCTATCTTACGTATCTTCACTCGACCACGGTCGCTCAGCAACATGAATCACCTCTTCAGTTTTGATCGCATTCAGATTTTCCGGACGCTTAGCATTATTCGTGCTCGTACGACCACCACAAAATTCAATAAAGTGGTTTATTTAGAAGTGAACCTTTTTTAGCTTTGCTTCAGTTTCATTTATGATTTTTCCTGTGCTTGGCTAGGTTATTTCATGTTTCATGTTGACAATATCAAAAAATCAGTATAATGCATATTAATGATGTCCGGCATAATGCAATAATATATATTTTTTTAAATATAATGTGGATCAACAAATGAAATGTCTTGAAACGTATATTAATGGAAAAAAAATATTTGCAAAAATTTTCATAATTTAAAACGATTTTAGCAAAAGCATGTAAATAAATTTTAATCCACACTATCTACCAGAGGGGCTGGTTAAAAATAAAACAATGTACATTGTTGTGAAGTAGAATAATACTCTCAGAACTTTTGATCAGGTCATTGTTTTTTTAAGTTATCGAATTTTCTGTATTGTTCAAATATTTTGATATTTAGTATGGTAGACTAGATTAACTACAAAATAATAATTAATCAAAAATAAGTCATCCAGTATTTGAGCCGTCTTGTGAAAATTGATAGTTTTTATTCAAATTTTTTGAAACGATAGTTATTAGATAAAATCTCTACCGCTCTTGATCTATATAATTGTTTTTTTACGATCTAAGAACATTTATCTGCGAATGTAATATTGTATTCCAAACGCACAGTTTCAGATTTTTCAAGTTGATTGGAAAAAGTACGATACAGGTTTGAACAGGAGTAAAGTATTATATCCTTCTGTGTATAGCATAAAATTTGTTTACATGAGTAAATAGAGTAAATTTATTTAATAGTTGTTTGAGTGCCAAGGCAGTGAAGTCGAGTTTCTTTAAACGTCTCACGAATTGTGGATATTGTTTTCCGAAGCGTTTGCCGAGGTAAATAACCACGTGAGTGATAAAAAAGATCTTCAGTGCCAAGGGGTATTTTAACAACGATTATTAACCAAAAACCATATTATTTACTAATACTTTCTTTACATTTTTTACTGTATTAGATACAAATATTATGTTCATCCACGTTTGACATTTATTTGTTTACTTGTTTTCACTTGTTTAAATGTTTAGGTATGCAACCTCGCATACATTAAATTTTACAAAAAAAGTTTACTTAACTGCCCATTTGGAGTCACTACACTGACGATTTGACGTTATTTCACTGATGATTTCATTTTCTTTATATAGCGTTTTTATTCCATGGGGGAATAGGGTTACATCAGCCCCACCTAAGCGACTTCAGTTTGCATAATTAAATAACATAAAAATGCTACCTTATGTATTTATTTTAATCTGTATATCTTCCTACAGATATTTTTGAGATTTTGAGAATTTATAATCTAATTAATTCAGTTTTATTCTCATTCTTAATGAGGATCATTCACATGGACTCGAATTTGTTATATATTTTATAACACTTTATAACACTTCCTCCAAAAGGAAAAATAAAAAATAAAAAATAAATTTTGCTTTGTAATTGTATAGTTACGTTCTTCGTACACCAATATTTTCACGTAGCAAATAAAATCGGACTCATTCATGTGGCTTCGTCAACAGATCAACTAACTGGTTCTTGCCGTCGATGTGCTCCAGTTTAAGTTCACCATTCAGGAATCTTTCACATACATAGAAGTGTCGAACCTCAATGTGTTTGGAGCATTTATGAAATTCTGGATTCTTTCTGCCAGGTTTATAGCATTATCAACTTAAAGTGTTGAGGGCGATTCTGGCATTTCTATCAGACAGTAGACGTTGTGTGAAAATTAGTTCTTTAGCTCCTTCACTCGCCGAGATAATCTCTGCTTCAATTGTGACCTTTTGTAACTGACTAGTCCACGATATAGCTCCACCAGAAAAATTTGCGACAATTCCTGTCATGAACGTCGCGTTTTCTTGTCACCGATGAAGTCAGCATCGCAGTTGTTCTTCTTTCCGTCTTCTTTGTCATAGATGATGCCGTGCTTCATAGTTCCACTCAGATATCGAAATATAAGTTTTACGTGATTCCAATCTTGAACACTTGGCTTTTCCATAGCTCGAACAACTTTATTCACTGCGAAAGCGATACCATCAGCCGAAAGCCAAACCTTCCGGCTGCTCTAAATACACGTCCACTTCAATTATGCCATTTGAAAAAGCCGTCTTGACGTCGAATTGTTCTACATGTATATTCTTCGCAGCAGCTATAGCAAACAGGTAAAATGGTTTCATAACGTGTCACAGAACTAAACGTTTCATCTTAGTCGATTCCTGGCCTTTGGACATAATATGTGTCACAGTCTTGCGTCATACGTGTCATCTTGATCTAGACATTCCATTTCTACCTTAATGGCCTGCATCCACAGCTCACTCTAATTCGATTTCAGCGCTTCAGAGAATGAGTTTGAATCTTAATATTCATGAGCAGCAGCTCCTCCCATCATCAAGATGTCATTACTCTCTATTTAAGCTGGTTTCTTTCGTTGCCTTTTGTTTCTTGAGTTTTCTTTATCAGGAATTTCAAGATGTCGCTTCGTTGATTCTTCAGTTTCTTCACTATCACCACAATCTTGACTTCCTCCAGCATTAGACGCCGTGCCAATTCTTCAATGTCACTCTGATTTTGATATCCATTGTTGTGGGACTTAACTTCTTCCAGCTCTTCCGTCTTTTCAGATGACAAATTTGGACAATTTGGATCCAGAAGCTACTCTATTGGAACTTCAAATTCCACTATTGCAGACAACTTCTGGCTTAAATCTCACATTATGACTCATGACTACTTTCCGTTGAGAAGGAATACAGACTTAAAACCCATACTTGTCGTTAACGTATCCAACAAGTTGACCGAAAATAACTTTTTGCGAAATTTCACATGGACGTAATAACATCCTGCGCTGAAATTTCTAAGATGATTAAGCCTTCCTACAGGTCGATTGTATCATAGTTTATATGGGGCTTTGTTCTGGTCTGATGATTTTCCAGTAAGATTTAAAAAATTGCAGGCTTCTGCCCAGAATCCTTTAGGCAATTTTCTTGCATTCAGCGTAGAACGAGCAACTTCCACAACGGTGCGATTTTCGTGTTCCGCTGCAGCATTTCATTCAGGTGTGTAAGGCGGAGCCATTCTCTGCTTGCGAGCAGTTCAGCAACTCTGTTGTTGTCAAACTTCTTACCTCCATCACATCTGAATTGCTTGACAATATGTCCATTCGTTCTGGCTTAATTTAAAATTCGATCCAGCACGTCACATACTTCACTTATTTGTTTTAGGAAAAAAATTCGACGAAATTTTCTAAATTCATCCAAACATACGTAATAACGTACTTTTGCAAATGATTCCATAGACATCGGGCCGATGCCCGTTGACATCTGCGTGGATCAATTCGCTAGTAACTGTTGGTGGATTTATTCGTTGTTTAAAAGGTAACCTATACATTTTTCCCTACGCACATCCATCGAAGAATTCTTCCTTGCAACCTTCCACGTTGATTTACTTCATTTACTTCAAAAAGTTTTTCACATGCTGTTTATTTTGGTGACCAAATCTCTCATGATACACTTCCAATGTGTGGGATATAATAAAACTTACTTGAATTGTTTGGTTTGGTTTTACAATACGCATATCGCGCACGTACAGACTATTTTTTACATAACCGGTCATTTTGATATTTCCACTAACTTTGTCTCGAATTGTAATATTTTTGTCATCGATTGTCACGCTGTAACCATTCATTGTCGCTGCTTTGACAGAAAACAAATGCGCGCTTGCATCAGGAACATTTTTCATTGCAACAGTATACCATTTATTGTTTTGTCGGACTTGAATCTCAATTGTTCCTTGGCCATGCGCATACATACTCACATCTTGTTTTTCGTGTAAGATCACTTCGGGAACAGCGAATTCACTATACGATGCAAAATACTGTTTGTGCGGAGTAATGCGCTTGGTAGCGCCACTGCCACAATACCATTTGTTTGCATCAATTTTTAACCGAAGCACCCCTGGCATATTAATTGAATACAGAATTGCCACTCTGTTGCTTACACTGTTGCTTTTTATTGTTGCTACCTGTTTTCTTCTGTGGACATTCTGCTGCCCAATGACCCAATTGTGGATAAAATTCGGCCGTTCAATATTCTTTCCGACAAAGAATTCTCTTCGTGTTTCTTTAATTTGTCGTTTAAATCCACGAATAACGTTTGCAATTTGGCCCGAAAAAATGCTTTGATCAGCATATTCAAGCGTTGCGTACTGATTCGTTTAGACCATGCGCGCAATTAGTCCCAAATTTCCTTCGCGTGATTGCACGTTAACACGAGCTCGGCCACTGGTTTGCTCCGCCCACTTGCTATTAAACTTGCCGCTTTCACATCGTCTTTTTGCCAAACTACGTACGACAACTTTTCTTCGTTTGACGTCTTTTCACGTTCGTGTACACCAGGGTTCGGGGAACATTTTTACCCATTACCCAAAGATATTTAAAAAAATGTCCTCACCTCCCAAAATCTAAATGACGAGCAAAAAAAAGGTCCTCACCTTCGCAATGGCGCCCCTTAGTCAAGCCCCTATAATTACCCCTAAGAATTTCGTTTTTACCCCGTTTGGGGTAATTTACTCCTGTTCTCCGACCCCTGGTGTACACCATTAACAATGGGCGCGATCAGCGCCTAAACCGTTGAGTTTAAACGTAAACGTACGTTGATTAAACAATTTGGTGAATGTCTAACGGTTAGCGGTTAGTTTCAACGCGAGTTTTTGAGTACATAACCTTAAAAAATATTTAGAGATGGATCCATTTCTATTAGATAATTTTTTGTTTGATAAAGATATAGATTTTAATGTTATCCAAGTGGCAGTTGATAACTTGGCGGCACCTATAAATGTTGTGCCTATTAAGGTGCCTACAAACGGTGTGCAAGTGTTCGCCAGCGCTAGTTCTGACGCTGGCCGTAACATGTAGCACTGGCGGACAGTTGTACTTGTGTACCCTACAGACGAAGCGTCCGTGCTGGCCAAGTACAAAAATAGCGAACATGAGCCAGCGCTTGTACAATGGCGTCTGACAGTGAAAGTGAGGTTATGGTCGCAGCTTCGATTTTGCTTTTGATATTTAAATTAGATTAAAGGTACAAAAAATTACTTTAAATAGATTTCATAATTACGCAAAAATAGTTACAACCTTTTTTTTGTGCAGAACGCCCTCGACTGATATGATGAAAAGTGTGTGCGCGTCGTGTGTACGGTGCTAACATGCACAAGTCTGCACCGATGTTGGTCAAACTCCTTTGACTTGTGATAGAATACCGCCTAGGAAGCGAACGTCGGCCAGTGGCAAGCTCAGCCTACGCTGGCTGTAACTTGTGAATTGTTGCCCCTACGCACGATCCGCGGAGCTTGACAAGTATAAACATTGGCCGTGACTTGCCACGCCGTCTGTAGGCACCTTGCAAGGTGCCAACTTATAATGTTGGTTATGAAAACGTGATAATGAACTATAGTCTAACAGAATTTAAAAACCATTTTAGACCGTCACGTCTTCAAGTGGCAGAATTAATCAGTTTGTTAGCTCCTGTGCTATTTAACTTGTATCTTGTATAAATTTCCCGCTAAAAATTTAGGTTAGGTATACAAATCAACATAACTAAACGTAAAAGTTTTACACTAAGATGTTTAGTAAACTGTTGACTGTCAACGGTTAAACGTTCAGAAGGTAAATGTAGTGAACGTACTAAACTGTTTAGGGCGCTGAACGCGCCCAATGTCCATACGAACGTAACACCATAGAAATATGCCAATTCCACTTTGCCAAGTCATCAGAGCCTGTAAATTTACCTTTATGTACTTTGCAGTCACTACTGGCAGCCATTTTTTTCCTTTTCTTAAATACAAGGTGTCTCAAAAGAAATTTTATATTTAGTGGATCGATTAAAAAAAAAGTAAGCCGTATATAGAAAAAATGTTTATTAATTATTAAAATACACTTTTTGGTCGTATAAATGATAATATCGGTCAATAATATCGTCTAAATGTAGACCCTCGCGTTCTCGGCACTCATTTAATCGAACAGTAAAATTACTTATGACGTTTCGGCAGGTGGACTCAGGGATGGCTGCCATTTCGTGACGGATATTTTCTTTTAAATGCGCCAGTGAAGTCGGTTTATTGGCGTAAACTTTAGATTTAAGATAACCCCATAGGAAAAAGTCCATAGGGGTTAAATCTGGACTGCGTGGAGGCCAATTTATGTCACCTCTCCGGGAGATCAATTTGCCTGAGAAAATTTCACGAACACGTGGCAGAGACATATTGGACGTGTGGGAAGTTGCTCCGTCCTGTCGGAACCATGTTCTTTGGTTATAGCCAGGAAAGTTTTGCAGTTCAGGTACCAAGAAGTTGTCTAACATCTCCACATAACGCTCTGAATTCACTGTAACTGCACGCCCCCTTTCGTCTTCAAAAAAGTAGCTACGGTCACTTTAGGTGAATGTAGGGGTTTCTGATGTTTGCGTTTCGGATTCGTTGCACTCCAGTAGCGGCAGTTCTGCTTATTTACGTGGCCATTAAGATGAAAATGAGCTTCATCCGAAAACAAAATGTTGGTAAACGTTGAAAATCGCTCAATCACCTGATTTACGAAATTAAGCCTCTGACTGGCATCTTGGGGCTTTAATTCTTGCACCAATTGAATTTTGTAGGGGTGCAGCTTTAGGTCTTTGTGCATAATGCGATGTAATGATGATCTATGCACATTTAAAGCACTTGCGCGCTTCCGAATTGAAAGGTTCGGGTTGTCACGAACAGACTGATTAACATTCTCCACGTTTTCTACCGTTCTTGATGACCTAGGTCGCCCGGATTTTGATTTATCCAGCGTTGTACCAGTCTCTTCAAACTTTTTAACCCAATGTCGAATGAGAGGAATGCTTGGCGCATCATTTAAGTGGCGAAAACCTCGAATACTGCAGAATTTTCTACGCGCTAGAGTCGCCGAATCACCGTTTTTGTAAAACTCTCGCACGCATAACGCGCGGTCTGCTCCCGAGAAACGCTCCATAGCGACTAAATTCCCAAGAGCCAGGCTACCGATTGACATAACCCCCGCGCCCCTCGGATACGTTGTGTTCACGCAGTAAGCTAAATAAATATAAAATTTCTTTTGAGACACCTTGTACTAATCCGAACACTAATCTGTATTATTCGAAACAAGGAGTGAAACATTATTTTGTATAATAAATTTAAGGAAATTTTAGAAATAATTAGTAATTAAAATTAATTAGTAAATAAAATTGGCGATTAAAGCTTAAAATATTATAACCATATTGTTTACTTACCTTTAAGCTACCCGAAAATATTTTTGCACTTACAGCTTTTTACTTCTTATATTTCTATGCAGTTTAAATGCATTAAAAAGCACAAACACACTAATGACGTAGTGTTTGAATATATAATACAGGTCTCTTTAGCATATAAAATAGGGTTGTAGGTTATACTATAGTTCGTTTATAGGTCTTAAAAGTAGTCCCGTGATATATAAATCATTTAAAAAGTTGATGTCACACATAGTCTACAACACGCAGTAAAAGGTTAAGACAACAAATATTTTTACACGATTTTCGCTAAAATGTGTCAAATATCTGTTGTTCCTATTTCTCAGAAGGGTTGGTATAAAAATCTGATAAAAAATATCAATAATGTATGTAAATCAGAACTTACTGTTCGACAAATCCGAATTTTTTGTGTAAAAACGATATTATTTTTGCCAGAAATATGATAAAAAAGTTTTGTCCCACAACCTGCCACCAAAAAAACTTAATCTAAATTTCTGAAAAAAAATCTTATTATTGCACATTGATGTGTACCGGAATAGTTCAACAATTCAATTTTTGAACTGATATTTTTTCGAAAGTTATCGAACTTTTTGCAACACTGTGCTGGCGTTATTTAAGGTGCGTTCGGCAAAACTGTGCAGTGTTAACTCTGTGTCGTGCAAGTTTTTTGTAACGTGATCACTGTGCACACTGTGCAAGAAAGTAAGAAAGTCAAAGACGAACGCTTTGTTCAGATTGTGCAGTTATTCTTGTTAGTCTAACTTTTTTTTTTGTAAATAAATATATTATGTGTGTTTGATTACATGAAGTCTGTCTCCTATTGCTTGTTTTGTACTATAATATAAAAATGACTCATGAAGGGCTTTTAAGTAATATAAAAGAAATTTTATTTGATGACAGTTCAGAAGAATTTTCCAAACCAGAAAATAGTTTGGAAAAAGTATTGATTATGCAGAGAGTACTGTTCCAGACATAATTGCAAATGAATTTAAAGTACATTTCCGCTTATATCCAACCCTTCCGCTTGAGTCTTTTTGAGTGTATTTGCATGTTCCATCATGAGGTTTATGTCTGCACTATTTATTTTGCAAATGCTGCAGGCATAAACAATGATATCTTCATTGTTCTCACTCATATTGTTTTCTAGAAATAATAACTTATATTTTTACCGCGAAAAACACTACTGCACAGATTGCCGCACGATCTGAACTTGTAACGATTGTGCAACACAAACTGCACTGCACGATATTTGCCGAACGATCTTCGTGCAGCACAGAGCACACAAAAACTTTATGCCGAACGTTTATAATACATTTCTAATATATTCTAATGAATTATGCAGAATGTGTAGATTATTAGCTTATGCCGAACGCACCTTTAATTAACAACTGGAAAACTGTGCAGCTGACTTGATGCGCACGCATCTCGTAGTTAAGTACGCTTACAGTAAGTCTTTAGATGGAAAGACAAAGCAAATGGATTATTTTTCAGTAGTTTTATGATTTTATGATTTTAAATATGTACGTATGTACTCACAACTTGTTTTCACTTGCTAGATATCTACAAAATCGTGTAATGTGTGATTTTTTTTCTTTTTATTCAACAAACAATAAAAAAAAAATTTAAATTGTACCTACTTGAAACTTTTATTTAGGGAATTAAACCGAAGCTTACCGAAACAGGACGCCAATCAACAGGCAATATGGAGATATCTGATAAAGAAAATGAAATATAGATAAATCGAAATATAAAAGATAAAAGTAGATTGTTCTATATAGCATTTCAATTTGCAAATTTTATTGATTTACAGAGTAACAGTGATAAAAAATGTAGGACATTGTAAAACTGAAATTTAAAAATAAATCAAAATTTCAACGCTAGAACAGGTCGGGTCAACCTTTCTCTTCAAATTAAAAAAAAAAAAATGATCCGACAATATTTAGACTTAATTCTTTGGTCCCAACAAATGCATGTTTACGTTGCTCGAAACCTAGGTACATTACCCTTTTAATAATTCTTTATCATTCTTGCTCAGTTGTCAGTCTTACATATGTGCACATGGTTTCTAGTTCGGTCTTGTATATGGTTTACTTGGTTTCTGTAATAACTTTGTCATTGTAGAGGAGATAGTTAAGAAGCTGATAGGATTATACCAAGATACTTAAATTTGAACGCAAGCTTGTGTCCGCAAGCACTGAAACGTATATACATTCTGTTTGACCACTAAGATAAATATTTATATGTACTACAGGTTCTGCTTAGCCGTTCTCAACTGGCTATAAACTGTAAATGACTACCTGTATATGCTAAAAAATGTACTTCTGAATGTACACCGATTAAAAATATGGGCATGGTACCTGGAAACAGCAGGCCTAGGCTCACCTTGGGCTGTTGCGCTGATAAAGATGATAATGATGATTTAAATTTCGAACTTTCCATTCTCCACAACTTCTCCATAATCTTTCTTCTAGAAACGTACATTAATGAACAAAAAATATTTATTTTAAAATTGGCGCGATTTTTGCCAAAAATCTTTCTTTCACTTTTTGAATACCAGCGAAACTGAAATTTCACACTTGACATCAATTTTTACAAAATAAAACTGTTTGACCTACAATACAAAAATGTTTTTTAAATTTATTTTATTTATAATTTTAATAAAGCATTTTAATAACAAAACAAATGTTTTAACAAAATGAAAAGAAAACGTTACTTGATACAATTAGTAAGTATCCTTGTATTTTATAAATTGATTTAGTAAGAAAACAAAATAAAAACGTACTACATTGAATTTAAATAAACTTTATATGGCACATATTTTTGAAATTCTATCGCTTTATATTAAATTGAATAGTAATATTTACCTTTGGAAATTGAAACCACCAAATGATTGCATATACAATATTTACCGCAGATGGTAATAATCCCTGGAGTGGGTTGTATAAAACTGCTAACCGTGTTCAATAATTGTTTTTTTTTACCAATAAATTAATTTTAACGTTTCTTTAATAATATCTATTTAAGGTTATAGGGTTATTCTGAACAAACTTCTCAGTATAGAAGTTTACAGTGAAACTTTACAGCTCTGTTAGAGTATTAATAGATCTGTAAAGTTTAATTCAACAAAAGGCACATATCAAAAGAACATAATTCGTACTTGAAGGTTTACAGTTCCTTTAAAGTTAATATGTTGTGTTAAGAATATACCCTATTAGTAGGTATCAGTCATAAGTGTTTTGATATTTTTGGCGAAAATTCCATATATATATTTCGGGGCGTAGTGGTGCCAGGGCGCACCATGGCGCCGCCCCGGTAGTTTTTGGAGTGCCAGTGCGCCGTCCTGGCACTTTTCTTAGTTCAATAAACAATACATTTATTTTACTTAAAACATAAATAGTATCTTTTTCGTTAGCGTACTGCTCGGTTGGCCAACAATGTGCATTTATGCCAACAATTAATGTGACAGTTGTTTTGGGTCTCATTGTTAAAGCCTCGCGAAACGCCTTTGCACGTAATACGTGGTAGCCACTTACGTCAGGTTAGGTTAGGTTGTGGGGAGTTATGATATATAAATATGAAATGTCATGGTTGGCTGATTTATTTATTTCATTTGTACTTACTCTGTACATCCCTCAAATTATGGGTTCCAAGACTTGCGAGCGGATCAAGTCTGGACCCCCCCCTATTAGTCCGCTAGCTGGTTGCTATGATTCTCGGAAGGATGAAGGGTTGTTTCAATTTAACTCAACATTTTAGCTAACCTACTTTAATTACGATTAAGGTTTAAATATTTACACTAATTACAATAGACTTACAATTACGTCGATACAGCTAAATCCTAAAGAGACACACATTCGCACACACTAGACACACTTTACACCAAACACTAATTTAACCACTACATGTTTCTAAATATTGTCTCTCCACTTTTTAGCTGGTCACTACACTAACGTTCATACGGAATTATATTGTTACTTTATTTCGACTCGCCCAAAAACTCTAAATGTCTCTAACCCATGTCTCTTAAAAACCAACTCCAAAACATGGTCTTAACCATACGACGGCTTAAAATCTAGTTTTTTAACATCTTAACGTTATGACGGTTTAAGCTCAACTCTTAAAACGAGACCACCCTGGAAAATGCTTACCTCGCCCAACTGTTAAATGTCATAACACCTCTTGATTATCTGTCTTGTACTATCTTAAAATTCATAATTTATTGGTGATAACTCAGATAAATATCCCATTAGAAAATAGCCCAATCATCATATTTATATCTCAGACAGAATTTAATTATTATTTATGTGCTTATGGTTCACGTATATTTTTTTAACACAATAATTTACGATTCACTTTTCATGTTACATTGACAAAAGTGTCAAGTTGCAATAAGAAACAATCT
Organism: Liopterus haemorrhoidalis; assembly: GCA_963971575.1. NCBI lineage: Eukaryota > Metazoa > Arthropoda > Insecta > Coleoptera > Dytiscidae > Liopterus > Liopterus haemorrhoidalis. Next base: position 125,043,528 of record OZ020611.1, read on the forward strand.
CCCGTTATCTTAAATGCCCTTTCTAAGCAATAGATTATTTTTTTATCGTTTAACAGATTAAATATTTTACTCTAATTGAATGATAAAATGAATTCATTTATGAAATTTTATTTATGAAATAATACCAAAATTACATCCCTTACAAGGTTAGACGTTAGGTTAAGTTAGGTTAGCGGACGTAAACGCTTTACTACTTTTTTTTAGGACCACACCCCTGAATATATTTGATTTTATTAAAATAAAGTTTTTTTTTGCTCTATCCACGCATTAAGAGGTTTCCTTTGATACCCCACACATTTTTAAATAATATTTATATTTTCGTTAAATATATATTTGTTTATATTATTTGAACTCTCAGTAGGTTTCCCTTATATGGGTTAAGGAGTTGTACAAGCTTGCCAAATTTCTTGGTTATACCTACAGACAATTACGGCGTGTTAATTTTCAGAGCCGGGTTCAGACAGTTATTTAGTTAGATATTTTTGGCGCACAGCAATAATGGCAATTTGCGCCTAAATGCACAGCTCATCTAATTGCCTAGAATACATGTTAAAAGGAATAAATAAAATCCTATACACATATTAAAAGAGAGACATGTTGCACAAACAAACACAAATAAATGAAAATAAAAGTAAACTGAACAAACGCAGGGTGAATGTAAGAGGCTCTAGAGGACCCAGTTACCACCGTATATTACAGATCAAGATAAATAACATAAAAATAAATTGCAAAACTTCATATATAAAACAATAAATTCAATTCCCTCAAGAAGAGTATCAACCTGTTCACCTAAAGTAACTGACAGATCGAACCCTAAGGTCGTGACACTGAGTTAAAATGAGTTAAAAACACAGACAAATCTGTGTAACACGTCTCACAAATAGGAAGCTCTTCACCTCGAAGGAGGTGTCGATGGGTCCACTAACGTTGGCCTATATGAAGGCTTGTGATGGCGGTTAATCCTGCAAGAACAACTCCAGGGTTTAACATCACCCGTAATCTGACACAACTTTACATTTTGTATGCTGTTCCAATCATGTGGCCATTTGGCTAACACCAGATGTTTCATCTGGAAATATGAAACTCACATCAATCATAGGTCTGTGGGAGGCGACTTTTGCAGCTACATCAGCCACTTCATTATTTTTAATGCCGAAATCCATCATATAACGGTATCCAAAACAGCTATACCCTCACATTCAGATTGTGAAGTTTGAACCGGATCTTTACTACAAGAAGATGCATTGGATCTGAATCTTGGATGCAGTTCAGAGAGTTCAACGAGTCCGTCAAAATAAAACTTGAACGACTTTACTCTGACAAAACAAAACACAGGACCTTGAATATAACGTACAACTCAGCAATGCACATAAACGTTATGGAGTGCAAACGGCACTGAAACTGCTGGCGTGGATGCAAGCCAACGAATGACCCTGGTTCGGGATTTTGATCCGTCAGTAAAAAGACAGTATTGTCGAACCTAGGGACCAATGTCCTTTGTAAATCAAGTTGGTATTCGATAAGCACAGTAGTACCTTTATCAAACTTAGTTAATGTGAGATTCACAAGCGGACGAGGTAGCATCTATGGTGAAACAGCACACAAAATTAAACTTGCCACTTCAGGCATATTAAAATCAATACCACTTAATCACTGTCGAAAGTCCTCAGACCAAAAAGCCTATTAGCTCTTAATTTTCTGTGATAAATCTCTACTTATATATTCCTATTTTGTAAAATAAGGTTATAAGTAGGATGATGTAGCTTAGAACTGAATGCAGCCATATATCGTAAGGACAGAAATTTACAGACAACTGTACAGTGACGGTTCGCCTGCTGCACACAACAGACTTGTTACCGGCCTAGTACGAAGTGAACCTGTGGCCAATCAAGCTCTGTGAGACGTACAGTGTCAAGAATTCGTATCTCTTGGTGTTTAGCGGACTCGTAAGCTAGACATCCATAACCAAGCTTAAAGCGCACTAGAGAACGGTATAAATGCAACATTACAGTGCGGTCTATACCCCATGTCTTGTGACTGAGGGCATGAACAAAATGTGAGAGACATTTGACATTTTTTCTTGACGGACAAAAAATGTACCCCCCAAGCAAGACAAGAGTCAATCACAAGATCCAGAAATCTGGCAGTATCGATAAAAGGCAACTGTGCTCCATTTAGTGTGAATGTAGGATTAGAATGGATATCTCTTTTCCTACAAAAATGGACACACAGTTTTGTTGGCCGATAATTTAAAGCCATTTTCTGTTTCACATGTATCGAGACGATAGATAGTCAGCTGAAGCTGACTATCGAATGTCGAATCATTTTTTGTCCGGCGACAAAGATACCAAAGGCATTAACAAATATCGAACTCTGTACAGGTAATCGAATACATGAAGCTTGATGGCAATCAAAAATAATGTAACGCTCAGTATAGAATCCTGTTGGACCCCATTGTCCAACATTTGTGACAGGGTAATTCCGATCTGCACCATGAAGCGCCAGTTCAAAATAAAGGGTTCAGACAGAAAAAAAAGGACTGTGAAAGTCACGTGAGAGAGAAAGTTAGTTGTTGGTGAGCCTTTATTTGGAGATAACGAACCTGCAAAAAGTTTGGTTAAGAACCTTCATAACGTTCGGTCGTATCTTAAGCAAAAATAATTAAAAAGATAACTCATCCGAGTTCGGTTGTGCTGAAATTAGCATTGAATTAACTGTGGCGTTACCATATCTCTAAACCGGTCTTTAATCGTTTGAGTGTTTTATTAAGTCTTTTGGTTGAGTTTTGTTAAAAGGCTCTCTTGTGAGGTATAGTGTGTTTCTGCAATGAGGTTTATGTATCTATAATGAGATTTTCGCAACCCTCTTTAATTGTGAATTTATGTAAGTAATGTATTGCCCCATTATTTTAAACATTATTAAATGAAGGTTACGAAAATGCAAATTTTAAATCAGAACATCCTTATTCCTAAATCATAAAGAGTCATATTGCAACCAGCTAGCGAACACAGGTATTTTCAGACTCGATACGGCTCGCAGGTCCTAAATCAAACTATTATATGTAGACAGACCTCAAAGTAAGTATTATGAAGTGGAATGAAATATTTAAATAAATTATGGCCGGTATTATAAAGCAAAATAGTTTGCTACTAACTTTTAGTTAAGATTTAAACTAATTTAACCCATAGATTTCTGTATTATAAAAGTTGGTTTAAAAAAGTTACCAACTAAATCTACAAACTAAATTAGTTGACAGATTTTCTGGGTACTAAATTATAGTTGGCAACTATATCCGTATTACATTTAAATAATAAGCACTTTGTTTACATTGAAATAACTTGTTTTTACTATTTATACTAAAATATATAGGGTGGTCCGTAACTCTCGGGCGCGGGTATGGCTAGAACCTAAACTCGGCTATAATCATATACATGCAGAAGACCTCCTCCTCTTGAGGTTTGGTTGGTCGACTGATCAGTTGTTATGAAGGAAATAGATTCAATACTTGCAATACTAAAATATATATTTGATAATTAATAACTGCAAAGTACTTAAGTAATAATATTGTACATAAAAAAAAAAATACTTATGAATAGATTTATGTCTATAAACAACACAAAATTTACAGGTAAGGTCATCAGTATCGTCTGTCAGTAGTGTATCATCACCATCCGTAAACAGTATTTCTGACAGTAATAATGATGAAAATTCAAGAATACGTCAGCTTAGAGAATTTCTTGCAAGAAGACACCCCTTTAATTATTATGATGATGAACAATTTAAACACAGATTTCGGTTTTCAAAAGATACTGTTTTGTCTATTTTTGAATTAATTGATAATTAAATAAAGTCCTTAACTTATATTTATGCACTATATCTATTAATTGTTCTTTTTCAATTTCTGTATAATTTTTGCCTCTATCCCGTTTTTTTTTTTTCATTTGAAATACTTTTAACTTCTACGAATTCTTTTTCACTGTCAAAATTATAGGTTATAAACGTTAAACTGTTAAAGCTACCACATAAAAACCGCGAAATATAGTATAGGCATCTACCGATCAGTTGTATACTAACGTTCGGTCGGTAAATCTTGAGACTAAATTATTTTAGTTGTGAACTAGTTAGTTAGTTGGCTGTTCTGATTTATAATACCGAAATTAAATAACTTGTTATATTAGTTATCAACTAAATTTAGTTTACAACTAGTTAGTTGGATCTTTAGTTATGTTTTTATAATACCGGCCATTGGCCAATCGTGATTGCAGTTAATATGGAAAATCTCCACAAAAAGAAAGGCAAATCAGGGTGAGGAGCAAAAAAAAAAAATGTAAAACGGATTGAAGTGATGAGTAAAAAATTGATGTGAAGTAAGTGAATGATGATTATTTGGGATGCTAAAACAAATTTGATGTTAAAATATATTTTTTTAAAATTAATTTTAATTCGAATGCCTAATACCATTATTTAGATTTCTAAATATGTGCAGTTTTTTTTTTTTTTTATATAGCAATGTTCATTAAGATTTTGAAAATTGCACCTATGACTTCCTTTGGTTGTTTTAAGTCATAACTCCGCACCTCTGATTTCGTGTATTCAATTTTAACAATTTCCACTGGTTATTAAATTTACGCTTTTAAAAAATAAATGCAACATTTGCCAAAATATAACTAGAATTTTGAAAAAATAAATGAGCAAAAGCAAAAAAAAATGCAAAAAAAAAAATTGCAAATTAGAACACCAGAATGCTAACCATTACACTATCAAAGTATGCTGGCTTACTATATTACAAGAGTTATTAAATAGTTTACATGGTCAAGCAAAAAACACAAGAAATGCGTTATTTTCCGAAAACACAATCTGATTAAAAATTCCTGTTCACACAAATGTACATTACTTAGAATTTTTTAGATTTTTAGTTTACACCATCTGGGCTATAGGCTGTGATACAAATTTTTTTTTGCACAATTTGGCAAAAATCGCCTCAAAATAATTTATTTTGCAAAAATAAAATTTTGATCGTTAATCCACGTACTAAAGGCTTTCACTTGATACCCTACTCAGAATTTTAAAAAAATATATTTTTTTTTCGAAGAGCAGATATTTCTTTATAATTTTAAGGGGATATGTTGTTTACATGTTTTAGTATTTTTCATATGTGCGGGTCAAAGTGTTGTATAAGCATGTCAAATTTCAACTCTCTAGATTTAGCCGTTTGGCTACAATTTTTACCGAAAAGACAGACAGATAGACGACAAAATGACGGTATAAGGGTTTTTTGGTCATACCTACAAAACCCTAAAAAGAAAAGACAAATCATCGTGATGAGCAAAAAAATCTAAAAACAGCGGGGCCGCTAAATCCGCCGAGATATTTCAAGATTTTAATTGCGATCCTCTTGTTATTCCACAAAATATTCATCTAATTGAAAATATACATAATATATTTTTTTATATAAGAAAAATATTTTCTTATTTTAAACAATTTTTATCATGTATATGTAAGTTTGCTGTCAAGTTAATGATAAGTGAGATATTTCAAATTTTTCAGTTGCAGTTGAAATCAAATTTTGTGATAATATGTATAATCGATTTTGCGTGAATCTCGAACAATCACCTAAAACGGAGTATGAGGACGAAAATTATTTAAAAAACAGATTATTTAAAAATTGCATGCCCAATTGCATAAAAGTCTTAAAACAACTTTGCTTGTAACTTATTTAAGACTTATATTTAGCTTATAACTAGATTTAAGACTTATACAACCGGGCATCACAGACATATAATAATATGAATAACATTTTATAGCTATTAAACGGGATATCAGTATGCAAATAAGTGGGGTATTCATTAAAATTATTGACTGCTGTGTCGCATATTACAACATCCAATTATTGTTTTATCATAACATAGAATTAGAAGCAATAAATGTATTCCCCTGCGAGATCTTTAGTCTGATCAAATTAGTTCTTAACTGGCCTACCAGAACTGTTTATTATCTGAGAATATTTAATATAAATTATATATCGGTTAACAACTAATAATTACATGGGAGCTTCAATGGCAGGGGTCGGGACTGGCTACTCCAGAGCCATCTAAGGCGCTTAGCTGGAAAATGGGCTCTTTCATTTAAATAGAAATAATAATATAATTATTACAAATATAATTTATTGTAGCGCGAAGCGAATTGTGATTTTTGATGTTTGTCCATCTATGCCTTTTGATTAAAATGAAAACTAAAAATATTGTTTTTGTGATGATTTGATGTTGTTATAATCATGACGTTGTCATGGCAGATAAAAAATTGTATATATTGATTGTAATGTCATTTTACAAAAAGCAATAAACATTTCTTTATATAGTTAATTGGTTATTTATTCGATTTAAGAACATTACATTTTGGCGACGAGGATTGAAATACTTAATATTATGCCTAAAAAAAACGAGAAACCTAATTTTATTCAAGTCGGAACAATTGGCAATTTAAAAGAATTTTGTGAAGGTGATGATTGGGATTCCTTCCAAGAAAGATTGGAACAATATTTTATATGTAATTATGTTGCCGATGATAAAAAAGTTCCTGTATTGTTGACAATAGTTGGTGATTCAACGTATAAATTATTAAGTGATTTGTGTAGTCCTCTTAAACCCAAAGATAAAAGCTACGAGGAACTTTGTGAAATTCTGAATCAACAATATAATTCGCCAGTTTCAGTTTTTAAGGAGAGATTAGAATTTTACAATATGAGACAAGAAAATCAAGAAAGTATTAAGCAATGGTTCCTAAGAATAAAAAACAAATCAATAGATTGTAAATTTGGTGCTGTGTTGGATGAAGCTTTGAGAGATAAATTTATATGTGGTTTAAATAACAGAAAAATTTTGAATAGAATTTGCGAAGAAGTTCATACTGTTACATTAAAGACTGTTATGGAAATAGCTCTTAAGAGGGAAGCTGCACTATCTTTTTGTAAACAACCTGTTGATTTACATAAAATGAATTATAAAAAACAGGAAGATAAGAAGATCGAAGAAAAAGTCTCGAAAAAATGCTATGCTTGTGGTGAGAGCAATCATAATTTTTCCAAATGCAAGTTTAGAGAATACAGATGTGCAAATTGTAAGAAACTGGGACATTTGTCAAAAATTTGTAGATTTAAAAACCACTTCTTAGAAGAAGATGTTCTACAGTCCGAAGAAAGTTCTACAGAAGAAAACAAAACCAAATGTAATTTTATAGATTTATTTTTTACAAATTATAATTCAGACCCAATAGAGGTTAAGCTGTTAGTTAACAACAAAAATTTAACCCTGGAAGTAGATTCTGGAGCTGGTATATCTGTAATTCCTGAATATATCTATAATCAGTGTTTTTCAGATTTAAAATTACAGAAAACTGCTATTAAGTTACGCACTTTTATAGTACTTAAAAGTAGCAGTAAACCTTTATTAGGTAGAGATTTAATGCATTTGTTTGACATTAATATTAATAATATTAACTCAATTAATTTAAACAATAAAAGAAATGACATAAATTTAGACAAATTATTAAAAAAATATAACGATCTTTTTAAAAATGAGTTAGGTAAATATAAATATGAGAAAATTGAACTTGAAATAGAGAAAGATACAAAACCAATTTTTATTAAGCCAAGACATGTTCCATTTGCTTTTAAGAAAAAAATTGAATTGGAGTTAGATAGATTAGAGAAAGAAGGTGTTATAAAATTAGTAGATTCTAACGAATGGGGCACGCCATTGGTACCTGTACTTAAAAGTAATGGTGACATGCGTATTTGTTCAGATTACAAATCAACGGTAAATAAATATCTCTCTGATGTTAAATATCCCTTGCCTAGAATAGAGGAGTTATTTGCAGCACTTCAAGGGGGTGAACATTTTACAAAGTTAAATTTATTAAATGCGTATAATCAATTAGAGCTTGTAGAAAATACTCAGAAACTTTTAGCTTGGAGCACCCACCGTGGTATCTATATTGTTAAAAGATTGCCGTTTGGTGCTAAACCAGCGTGTTCGATTTTTCAAAAAATTGTTGAAAAGGTTCTTCAAGACTGCGAAGGGGTAATAAATTATTTAGATGATATTGTAGTTACCGGCCCTAACAAGCAGTGTCATCTCAGAAATTTAGAAAAAGTTTTTGATCGGTTGTTGAAGGCTGGGCTTCGTTTAAATTTAAAAAAATGTAATTTTTTTCAAAGTCGAATAAATTATTTAGGACATATTATAGACAAGAATGGTTTATACAAGGATAGATCAAAGATCAATTCAATTTTAGATGCCCCACAACCCAAAGATATTAGTCAAGTTAAAGCTTTCGTTGGAATGGTCAATTATTACGCTAAATTTGTAAACAATTTAGCTGATATTTTGCATCCACTATATAGACTTTTAAAAAAAGATCAAAAATTCATTTGGTCTAAAGAATGTGAGAAATCATTTAAAGATGCAAAAGCAGTAATTGCATCTGATAAAAATTTAACCCATTTTGACCCAGATTTACCTTTAAAGTTATTTTGTGATGCGTCGGCAATAGGTATAGGCGCAGTTCTGTTACACATTTTTCCAGATGGTACAGAAAAACCGATTTGTTTCGCATCTAGAGTTTTATCGAAAACTGAAGCGAATTATTCGGTTATTCATAAAGAAGCCTTAGCCATATATTGGGCAGTAAACAAATTTTACCAATATTTAATGGGTAGACATTTTATATTATGTTCAGATCATAAGCCATTAACTGCTTTATTTGGGGAGAATAAAGGTATACCACAAATGGCAGCAGGGCGACTCCAGAGGTGGGCATTATTTTTAACAGGTTTTGATTATACCTTCCAATATGTAAGAGGGGTTTCTAACGAAGTTGCTGACGGTTTATCAAGGTTACCTATTCAGAGCAATGAATCTGAAATAGGTCATGATTATTTTAATTTCTTAATTGCGGATAAGTTGCCGTTAAATGGTAAACAAATTATAGAAGGTATAAAAAAAGACTGCATTTTAAGTAAAGTTTATTTGTATTCCAGAGATGGCTGGCCAGAGAACGTATCTGAAGATATACAGCCATATTTTAGACGTAGATTTGAAATACATATTGAAAATGGACTGCTAATGTGGGGATACCGTGTGATTGTCCCTAGCATACACAGACAGCAGTTATTAGACGAGATCCATGCTACCCATACTGGTATAAATAAAATGAAAGCATTAGCGAGACAATATTTTTTGTGGGCAAATTTAGATTTTTGCATAGAAAAATTAGTTAAAAAATGTGACGTATGTATGAGCTTAGCCAAAAATCCAAATAAAGCGGTATTAATAAAATATGAAGATGCTAAACATGTATTTGACAGAATTCATATTGATTTTTTAGGACCTTTTAAAGGGCAAACATATTTAATTATTTTAGACGCTTTTTCAAAATGGCCAGAAGTTTTTAAAATGTCAAAAATTAACACTGCGAATACCTTAGAAAAAATTAAGGAATGTATAGCACGTTTTGGAATTCCAAATAAAATTATTTCGGATAATGGACCTCAGTTAGTTTCACAAGAATTTGAAAATTTTTGTGTAACTAATGGAATTAAACATATTACCACAGCACCTTATCATCCCTCTACTAATGGTGCTGCGGAAAATGCTGTTCGAAGTTTTAAACTAGGCCTAAGTAAAGCATTAAAAGATCCAGTTAATAATAAATTGTCAATGGAGACTTTGATAAACAAATATTTGTTTGGATACAGAAATACTCCCCATTCATTTACAGGAGAGTGCCCTTCGCAATTAATGTTTACAAGAAAAATAAAAACTAGATTAGATTTTCTGCGTAATAATTCCTTACAGGAAAAGAGACAAGCTCAAATTGATTATTTTCATGGGAATAGAGACGTAAAATTTGAGATAGGAGAATTAGTTTATGTTAAAGACTATAGAGGTTTAAAAGAGGTATGGACAAAAGCAACAATTATTAAAATATTAGGTTGTAGAACATATGAATGTAAGTTAGTTAATGAAAATATAATTTGGAAAAGGCACACCGATTAAATTAATAAGGTAGGAGGATTCTATGATGATATTTTCAAAGAAATTGAGGAGGGGGAAAAGAGGAGAGTTATTGATAATAATGTCGAATAATGTGTATTGTGAATTATAAAAATTACTTGTATTTTTAATTATTATATGCACAATTCTATTTTCCGACTTGGAAGGGAGGATTGGGATGATTTGATGTTGTTATAATCATGACGTTGTCATGGCAGATAAAAAATTGTATATATTGATTGTAATGTCATTTTACAAAAAGCAATAAACATTTCTTTATATAGTTAATTGGTTATTTATTCGATTTAAGAACATTACAGTTTAGTTTATTGTACTTACAAGTAACAAAACGACCATGCAAATGTCACAGAATTTTGCAAATCTTATATCTGTAGAATTAGCGTATTAATCAATACTGAAATAATCAAGAGTGAAAATAAGTCTGAACTCTGTAACAGTATTTCCCTAAAAGATTCGAAAATGGTACGTTGCTTCGATTAAAAATCTTGCCAAATTTCGAAAAATTCAATCTTTTACGTATACTTCAATTTTTAAGAGAAGTCTAATCCAGGCCATATGACTGATGTTATAATTAACATACTGAAGTGTTTCTATCTCAATAACTTTGGCAGCTTGTAAAAACATTACAAGTGCGCAGTTTCTCAATCTGTTTTGTTCTTCGTTTGAGCCTATCTACGACAAACATGCATATTCACTGTTCGTGTTTGTAACAATTCACTGTCTGTGAGTTCATCTTAGATTCTAGTGTTACTCTGTTGGCCGTTTGCACTAGTGGTGTGCCGGATATCCGTATCCGTATCCGTATCTATATCCGCGAATGATCCATAAAAAAATAAAAATCTGTATCCGGTTTTTCAAGGCGGATCTTAAACGGATGTCATATAGATAAATTCTAATTAGTTTTTGTATAAGCTTGCGTTTAAAAATGCTGAAAGTGGAGTAAATTTTACTCTGACGTTTAAATATGTATAATTAATTTAGTCGAGCATCACTTTACTTGCCGGTGATTTTAGAATAGTCTAGTGCAGTGGTGTCGTACCTAAAGCCCGTGGGCCGGATCCGGCCGGACGATAAATTTGAAACGGTCCGCACGAAATTTCAGGCCTTTCATCATCAAGTGATTTTGCAATTACTACCCCACGTCTTCAAGTGCTTTTCACAATTTTACTGCTTCTCCGTCCTCAATTAATTTCCAGGATTTCTTCCCACCGTTCTCAAGTGATTTTCGGAATTTCTTCCTCCAGTTCTCAACCGGTTTTTAAATATCTGAAACATATCTACAATTAAATAGTGCCCCATTACGAGAAAATGTTGACACCACTGGTCTAGTATACATAATTATTACAGGGAAATTAATTTAATCAAAAACAATGCGTGAGTGTGCGCAAAAACAATGCAGTATCCGCGGATCAGGGCACAAATAATAAGTATCCGCGGATCGGACTTTTATATGATCCGGTACAGCACTAGTTTGCACCACTACAGTTTAAAAGTACAGTTTGTTTAAACCGTAGTTTAGCTCAGCGGTCGGCAACCTTTTTCACCTCACGATCCATAAAATATTGCTGAAAAATCACGCGACCCATGGTCAAGCTCATATGCAAAATTTTACCAGGTCGACAAGTAAACGAGCTGGAGACGTTAGTCGTTAAATTTATGTGATTAATGCTCAGTATAATAAAGAACACAGTAAAAATAAACACAGTAAAACCAAAGTAATGGTTATTGGTAAAGAGAAAGTTCAGATAAATTTACCTTTGGACGCAGTGAAAAACAGGTCAGCAGCTTTAAGTATTTAGGAGTTATATTAGAGAGCAAATGGGGATACGAAGAAGAAATCAACAGTACCAATAAAGATTTAGCAAATGTATTCCAGGCCCTGAATAAAATCATAATAAATAAGAAAGAAATAAGTAACAACACAAAACTCCTAATATACAAGACGATTTACTTACCCACATTAACGTTTGGTGCGAGTCGTGGGTACTTTCCGATTGGCTCAAGAGCAAAGTTCAAGCTGCAGAAATGAAAATTTTAAGAAGAATTAAGGGTGTCACTAAAATTGACAGAATAAGAAGTGAAACAATACGAGAAGAGCTACAGATAGAAGCAGTAGAAAAAACAATAGACAGACAGAAATTAAGATGGTATGGACACATCACAAGAATGAAGCAAGAAAGACCGACAAAAAATATATGGCTAGCCAGAAGGAAGCAGACCAAAAGGAAGACCTCATAAAACATGGAGCCAAACAGTGTCACAAATCTTAGTTCAGAAAGGACTGACATGGAAAAAAGCAGAAAATAAGACAGAATGGCGCAACTTCATAAAAGAATTACACTGAGAAGAACAACCTCCACACCGAATGGTAGAAGAGGTTTCTGACTATATATATATATATATATATATATATATATATATATATATATATATATATATATATATTATAAAGAAGAAATAACTTTTACTATGCAATTACATTTTAAACCCCAAGTAAATTCTGTACATAATAAGAGCATATGATATTGACAATTTTAGTACCTCATTAAAATGTAATAAAAACCAATGTTTTGAATAGATCTCTGAATAAACAAGCAATATCCGTTCGGTTCTATAAACATTTTTTTTTTTACCAAAGGAAGATGATTTTCCACGACCCATTTTTCAAAATTCGCGAGAACAGAAAACTCGGTTAAAGATGTATAAGATACCTTTACAAAGCAGGCACAAATTCTGGGGACGGTCGCCAGCTTAGGACCCTCCCCCCTATTGCTAGATATTAACATTTTAATAGCGTTTTACCTGCTCGAAACACCGAAATATCAACATTTAGTAGTTTGATGAATGTTCAATCCCCGTCCCCCCTCACCTGAAGTAATATTTTGAATTACCACCCACTCCACACTTTTCATTTCTGCCCCGGCTCCTTACGTGAAATTTGAAATCTCTACCCTTGCTTCTCACTTGAATTTTCTGGACTCCCTCCCGTCCTCAAGTGTTTTTTGTATTTCTATTCCCCGCTCCTCACTTGATTTGATTTTATTTTTGCTCCCCCTTTATTCACTTGATTTTTTGAAATTCTACAGACCCCATCTTCGTGTAAATTTCTGAATTTCTGCTCTAACTCACAGAATTATTTTTCCAATTTTTCACTCTTTTCAGAACTCATACAGGATTATTCTTTTTCTGTTTCAGAATATATTATTATTTCTTTTATAAGGAACATTCAATTAAAGAATATATTTCCATTCTCCTGATCTAAATTCCAGGTTTTTCGGTTAATAATTTTATCACGTTTACGTTGTTTTCCTTCTATACAGACAGACACAATGGACCTCGACATTTCCTTGACTTTTATCCTAATTTATTACTATAATACTCCTCACATCGTTACTTTTTTTTTTTTATGAAACATAAAGGAAAATTTTAATTTGATTTAATTAGAACTGATAATTAAGGGAAAGACTTGGAAAATTAAATATGTAATTAAAAACCAAAAACGAAAACAATAAATGCATGTGAAGTGTGAATTACACATTTCAGGATTTCGCAGGTAGGTATCTAGTAAGTGATGGAGGCCAACATGCCAAATATGTGGGTAAATTTTTTGTGGTAATACCGTTTAAATGAACGACATTTTAAAAATCATTTACATCTCACAATATATGTACTACGAGCTTGTATTTAACATCCTAAATCGAACTTTGAATCAATATTTTTTGAACAATACAAAATTTTTATACCCCGCGGTGTATTTTTAAAAAGTAATTCATTTTTTGACAAAATAATCTGGTCAAGAATTCCAACCATGCTATTCCGGCTAACATAAATGTGCGTTATACTGACTTTGTTTAGTTTTTTCAGATCTGCCACTCGGGCTAAAAGTTTTTTGGCACATTTTTGATTAAAAAAAAAAAACCGATAACCCTGCCCCTCCAGTCGCCATCTTGGGGACCTCTTGGAGACCATCACCTCCCCTTCATCTTGAGCCCAGCATCTTCTGATCGCTCTGATCTTCTTCCGCGGCAGGATACACTCTTCTTGAACTATCACCCATCTTCCATACGCTGAAGGTGGGTAGAAATATATGCCTTCTTCTAGTCATCGGGAACTTAGTTGTTTAGGCACATGTTGAATATACATATTATCAGTTATATTAGTTGACTTGGGCCAGATTTGATAAGCCCGATGGATAAGTTGTCTAGGATTTCAGCGCTTTTAGTACTTCTTCATAAGCGAAGTTAGGTACTGTATCTTGGAAGCTAAGGTAATTACTATTTTGCATATCATCCAAAAATTCCTTCTGGCTTCGATTACTAACTGCTTGTAGCAGGTAATCCATGTATCCATGTGAATCAGATTGATACTGCTTTTAATTAGACATTAAAAATTTTTAAAATACTTTAGACTTTTTTCGCTCATACAGTGAATTTATTTTTTAATGCAACATGTACTATGCCATTACCATGGATACAGTTTTTGACAGCAATATAAATCGTGTTCATTTTCATTTGCAACATAGACAATTAGTGTGTATACTTTTGCTCATTGCTGATTTAAAAATTAATCAACGTATATACAGATGAAGAAAAAATAATGATGGTAACTTGGTATAACTCTCAAATGAGTTGAAGAGAAGTTTCTGCTGTATTTAGTGCAACTTATCCAGATCGGCCAATACCAAATCCCTCTACAATTTCAAGACTAGTTAATAAATTTCATCGCGAAGGATGTCTTAAGTCAAAACATAATAAAAAAAAAGAACAACATCCCACGTGCTTACCGAAGAGAAGCAGTTGGAAATATTATTACAAGTGGAAGAAAACAATCAAAATACTTTAAGATCAATTGCACAAACCGTTGGTGTCGGTATTGGATCTGTTTTTAACTTCTTAAAAAAAGAAAACTTTCGATCATGCATTTTTCAAAATCATCAAGAATTGTTAAAAAGGGACGCAGCAGTACGTATGGATTTTTGTTTTGAAATGTTTGAAAAAATTAATTCCGACCCAACAATGCTTCAAAGAATTTTATTTACTGACGAAGCAACGTATACTCTAAATGGTGAAGTGCACAGACAAAATTTTAGGTACTGGAGTCGGGAAAATTTACATTTGTTTCATTCCCCCCGAACTCAAAGGCCGCAAAAATTAAATGTTTGGGCAGGGATAATAGGAACCAATATTACAGGGCCTTTTTTATTTACGGTAACCTTAATGCCGCAAAATATCTAGCCCTTTTGCAAAACCAAATATTATCTGCGTTGCGAAACCTGAATATTAATGGACAAGTATGATTTCAACATGATGGCGCACCAGTACATTATTCTAGAATAGTTAAAGAATATTTACATAGAACTTACCCAAATAGCTGGATTATAAGAGGAGGGTCGATGAATTGGCCAGCGAGATCTCCGGATTTGGCACCCAATGATTTTTTTATTGGGGATATTTAAAGGCCAAAGTATATAATGGAGAACTTAGGGATGTTGCTGAACTGCAAGACAAAATTTTTCAAGCATCCAATAATATACCTCAAGAGCAATTGCTGAATGTTTTGAATCATTTTTATGATCGCTTAACATTTTGTATGCAAGTAAACGGAGATACTTTTGAACATTTGAAATAATATTTAGGTATGCTTCTTATATTCATTATATTTAAAATAAATTAACTCAAAATAAATTATTATTTAAATTAACATTTTCAATAACATGCAAGAATATATTCAACTCTTAGATTTAGATAACATAAAAAATATACCTATTAAAAATGTTTATAATTTCAAAAAAGAATTAGAAAATTCCAGTGCTGATTACTATGGATTAAATCTTTTTCATATGAATATAAGAAGTATATCAAAAAACTTTGATGAATTAGAAATATTGTTTTCAATTATTGGAACTGAGTGTGATGTTATTGTATTGTCGGAAACATGGCAAATATCAGACCCAGATTCATTTAACATAAAAGGATATAAAATGTACTACAATGAAAGTAAAGTTAATCAAAATGATGGGGTTATCGTACATATATAATTAGCTACCGTATGTTAGTGATTCTGTAACACTGTGACGTCATTTTTTCTAAGGTTCTCGTGATTGGCTAACTGGGAAACAGGGTGTTCCCAGTTTGACTTGATTGACAGGTATTTTGCAGATATATTCTCTTAGAATCTACGAATATAATTACATATAGAAATGTCTAGAGTTCGTAGGCATAAACAAGAAACTATATACACTGCTTTATCCTTCGACCAATATGAATAATATTTTGCAGATTTATTTTCTTAGAATCTACAAATATAATTATTTACAGAAATACCTAGGATTTCGTAGGCATAAACAAGAAACTCTGGACACTGCTACATCCTTTGACCAATATGAACAATATTTTGCAGATATATTCTCTAAGAATCTACAAATATAATTACATACATAAATGTCTAGGTTTTCGTAGGCATAAACAAGAGACTCCTATATCCTTTGACCGATATGAACAATATTTTTCAGATTTATTCTCTAAGAATCTGCGGGTAAAATAACATACAGAAATATCTAGGATTTCGTAGATATAAATAGAAACTCTAGACACTCCTATATTCTTTGATCGATATGAAAAACATTTGCAAATTTAATCTCTAAAAATCTGCGGATAAAACATCGTATAGAAATATCTAGAGTTTCGTAGGCATAAATAAGAAACTGTAGACACTTCTATATTCTTTGATCCATATGAAAAATATTTTGCTGATTTATTATTTAAAAATCTGCGGATAAAATAACCTATAGAAATGTATAGGATTTCGTGGGCACAAACAAAAAACCCTAGAGTACTCCTATATCCTTTGACCGATATGAACAGTATTTTTCAGATTTATTTTCTAAGAATCTACGAATATAATTATATGCATAAATATCTAGAGTTTCGTAGGCATAAACAAGAGACTCTAGGTACTCCTGTTTCCTTTGGCCGATATAAACAATATTTTGCAAATTTATTCTCTAAGAATCCACAAAAATAATTACATACATAACTGCGTAGGGTTTCGTAGCCATAAACAAGAGACTCTAGATACTCCTGTTTCCTTTGACCGATATGAGCAATATTTTGCACATTTATTCTATAAGAATCTACAAATATAATTACATAAATAAATATCTAGGGTTTCGTAGGCATAAACAAGAGACTGTAGATACTCCTGTTTCCTTTGACCGATATGAACAATATTTTGCAGATTTATTCTCTAAGAAACTGCGGATAAAATTTTATTTATAAATGTTTTGGGTTTCGTTGGCATAAACGAGAAACCCTAGACAAGCCTATATCCTTGAATTGGTATGAACAATATTTTGCAGATTTATTCTCTAAGTATCTACGAATATAATTACATATAGAAATGTCTAGGGTTTCGTAGGCATAAATTAACATCTCAAATTATTTTTAGTTTTAACAATATAAATGTAATGTACTAAGTAAAAATGAATCGATTTCTCATCTTAAAAAGTTAATGAATAAATAATCTAACTATATAATTAGCAAGTGTCTGTATGTAGTGTCGGTAACATTATGACGTCAATTTTTCTAAAGTTCTCGTGATTGGCTAACTGGGGACACCCTATTTCTTGATTGACTGACAGGTGACGCCCTCTCCCGTGATTAGCTAATTGGTGATATCCTGTCCCATGATTCGCAGACTGGCGACGAAATTAGGATAAGTTAAAAAATAAAACCAAATACACATACAAACAATTGAAATTTTTATATTATAAATCCGTCATTGTTGATGGGTAATAACCTAGTTATTTATATAAAAGAGTATATTATTCATAATGTAAAAATACTAAAAGAATCTGATTTTTGTTTTATTAGAGTTGAATTTAATTTTGGAAAACTTAAGTTTGCATTAACGGGGGTATATAGACCACCCGCCTATGATGTTAACCTATTCCTGGTACATCTTAATAATTATTTAAAGAAATACTCTAAATTTAATAATGAATTAATAATAGGTGATTTCAATATTGATATTTTAAGTAAATCTCTGATACGTAGCCAAATATCAAATGATTACATGAATTTAATGGAGAGGTTCAGTTATACGTCATGCGTTAATCTTCCAACCAGAGTAGTCGGAACGGCTGAATCTTGTCTAGACCATACATTTGCGAAAACAAATATTAGTAAACAAAATATGTGTTCTTTCGTACTTGAAACTAGAATAACAGATCATTATTCAACAATGCTTAGAATTAAATTTTCAAAAAAACCGCGTAAAAACAAAATGTTAAAAAAATAAAATATATTAAATACTTTAACCACGATAAATTTACTGAAATAATAAATAATACAAAATTTAATACAGCTTATGAAGATAAAGATTTTGAAATTGAAAGTATTACTACTAAACTAAAGGGGGCTATAGAGAAATCAACTTTCAATAAAAGGATAAATAATAAAAATGTTAAATGAAAACCTTGGGTAACTAAGGGAATTATAAAATCTATCCAAATTAGGGACGAACTTTTTAAGCAACATTCTCTTAACCTTGATAATATTTCAATTAAAAACACATACATTTATTACAAAAAAACTGTAGCACACTTGATCACTAAACTCAAAACTAATTTCTTTAAAAGAAAATTAGAAAAATGTGGTGAAAATCCTGCTAAACTCTGGAGTATCTTAAAAGAATCGGTCTATAATGGCAAACAAGAAAAAGTCCATAAACAAATAAATGAAATTACTAATGATAATATTAAAATAACATGTACACAACAAATAACAGATAAATTCAATGACTATTTTTTAAGCATTGGGGGAAAATTAGCGAATAATATTAAAACAGATAAAATCAAGCAAACCCAAATGATATCTAATATTCCCATCAATGAAAAAACCTTTTATTTACCTCCAACAGATCCAGCCGAAATAAAAGAAACCATTTTGTCGTTAGCTAAAAACAAGTTATGATCATATCACAGCCAATATTTTACAGTCCGTCTGTCCTCGTATAGTAAAACCTATCTCTGAAATATTTAATAAATGTTTTCAGAAAGGTTATTTTCCCAAAAGTTTCAAAAAAAATATTGTTGTACCAATTTTTAAAGTAGGACTACCAAATGAACTTAAAAACTACCGTCCAATTGCTCTGATATCTTCCCTAGCAAAAACTTTTGAAAAATTGATTTATAAGATATTGTACCCCTTTTTTGACAAAAATAATATACTAAGTAATCTGCAATTTGGCTTTCGTAAAGGGAATTCGACAAGTGATGCTATCGCTACCCTAACTGAACGCATCTA
Organism: Liopterus haemorrhoidalis; assembly: GCA_963971575.1. Lineage (NCBI taxonomy): Eukaryota > Metazoa > Arthropoda > Insecta > Coleoptera > Dytiscidae > Liopterus > Liopterus haemorrhoidalis. The sequence continues at coordinate 125,062,906 of OZ020611.1, forward strand.
CTCTAGCCTGGATAGGTCGAGGGCCTGTCTCGCTGTATTTCTGGACCTGACCAAGGCCTTCGATACTGTGAACCATAAATTATTGCTGGAAAAACTAGAGAGATATGGAATTAGAGGCATTCCTTTAGAACTTTTGAAATGTTATTTATCAAACAGAAAACAAGAAGTTAAAATAAACAATTGTAGAAGTCAGGAAGGAACTATCGTCTACGGGGTTCCGCAAGGCACTATTCTGGGGCCTTTACTTTTCATAATATACATAAATGACATGCTTAACCTGAAATTAAAGGGTCATATATTATCTTATGCTGACGACACAGCATTATTTATAGAAGGTTCCAATTAGTCAGAGCTCGGAGATGCAGCGATGAGGGATCTGGATCTTATAAGAACATGGTTGGAGAACAATGTTTTATCATTGAATTCTGATAATCACATTTTGTATCCTTTTCAATACACAACAACAAACAATCACCATTTAAACTATTAATAGTACATGATCAAGGCTGTAATAGTATATCTTGTAAATGTAAAATGATAATTAAGAAAACAGAAAAATGTAAATATCTTGGAGTAATTTTTGATAGTTTCCTTAAATGGGATCAGCAAATAAACTCATTAGTTAAAAACTTAGGAAATATATTTATATTTTCAAGAAAATTAAAAACATTTATTCGATGCGTGAATTAAAAACATTTTACTATGCCTTAGTGCAGTCTATTTTGTCTTATGGTATTATTGGTTGGGGTGGAGCTAGAGAAAAACATATTAATAAACTAGAAGTTATACAAAGAATAATAATTAAATCAATGCTAGGTAAATCAAAATTTTTCTCGACTTCTAAATTGTTTCAGACAAGTAATTTGTTTAACTTGAAACAAATATATTTACTACATCTATTAAAATACATTAACAAAAATAACTCTAAAATTGAAACCATGAATCATAATTATAGTACTCGATATAAAAACAATATGAAATATTTTAAAGCTAATAAAAGCTTAGCAAAACAACACTTCTTAAATTTTTTGCCTAAAGTGTACAATAGTTTTAATAAATTTAGAACAAATAAGGATATAACGATAAACAAAGGAAATTTCAAGAAATATTCCATAGAATGGTTGAAACATGTAGACGTCTCCAAAATTCTTCAATTTATCTCTTAAAATATATATATATATATATTAGTTTATTGTGAGTGATAATTGTTATTTTACCACATTTGAGACGAAATAAGAAGTGGGATTCGCATCTAAAGCCATGAACAATGGAGAGAAATTCGGATGGAACTTGTGCAAAAGATAAGTCAACCTTCTACTAGTAAGCCGATAAATTTACCTGTATTTGAATCAGAAAAAGCGGGTCAAAATACCAAGGCCTGGTGCAATACTGCTGATCTTTGCGTGCGTGAGAATCCAATACATGGTAGTGCTTTAATGATCTCGTTAAGCAAAGCCTTGCGATGTTCTGCATCTGCATGGCTATCTCAGATATCATTTGAAGGTATGACTTGGGAACAATTTTAAGATTTATTTTAATCAAGATACGACCTAAATGATACCGGTTCTGCTTTTCTTATAAAATTATTGCATGGAAAACCTAAAGACCATGAGCCTTATTCTGTGCATGCTAGTCAATTTTTAATAGCTTTCATGACACGCTAGCAGAAATCAGATCCAGAAGAAATTAGTGTAGCCTTAGCAATGGCTAATTTAACCGAATTCTATTCTGAAGAAAAACGTTAGTCCGAGAGACCGAAATTCAATTCTTCATCTTCAATTGAGTTTTCAACTGTGGTAAAATTGGGCATCGTCAACGTGATTGTTGACTCGCCGGGAGGCCGACCAGCTCCGAGAGGCCTTCCAGTTCCGAGAATTGTCATTGGGGGGGTTCGTTGCTGCAATTGTAACAAGACTGGTCGCTGTGTCAGCTGTGCCGCAGTGCCGTTTTGAGGAAGGAGCGTAAAACCAAAAGAGTAGAAACCTGCACGGTTAAATCACCTAACGATCAACTTGAACATGGTGATATCTTTCCTTTTGTTTCCAACTCTGCAGCAGAGTGTTCTATCTTGAAAAAGTAAGTTTCTTTAAAATTTAGCGATCAAAGATTCCATAATAAAGTCTCTTTAGTTGATATTGGAAAAGATACTGTGTTAGTACAACACAGATTTTATCTTAAGTAATAATAGATGGATATTTGCTTGAAATTAAATTTCATGTTTTGGCTGATAATTATTTAAACACGGATATTATGATTGGTAGAGAAATTTTGGGTAGAGAAAGATTGGTAGAAAGTTCTGGTTACTCTATTCACTTGGCTAATAGTAAAATCTTCCCGGAAAACTGTAGACATATGCATTTTAACTAAATCCAAAAATTTGCTTGATTGGAAAAATGAGATAATATTTGAATTAGTTAGTGACGAATGCAATCAGTTACTTACACTGTTACATAATTTTAAAGATTCCTTTATTAAAGATAATCCTGTGACACGTGTTAATACCGTACAAAGATTTTCATACCGAATAAGCGAATGTGAAAAAGAAATAGTTTGCAACAAAATTCAAGATTTATTAGAGGCTAAAATTATTAGACCTAGAATTTCACCGCTTTCAAGCCCTATGATTTTAGTTCAAACGAAAGATGAAACTAGTCGAATGTGTGTTGATTATTGTGAATTGAATTCCAATACAATTTCTGATAAATATGCATTACTAATAATTTCAGGATTAATTGCGCATTTTTAATGTGCAACGTATTTTACAAATTTAGACATGGCAAGCGGGTATTATCAAATTCCCATTCACAAAGACTCTATTGAGAAAACAGTTTTCATTACACCCGAAGATCAATATGAATATTTGTTGATACTATTTTGGTTTAAAGACGGTTGTGACTTTATAAACGAGCGATAATAAAGGCCTTAGGTAGTTTAGTAAACACGCATGCGATAGTGTGTATGGATGACGTAATGATTTACTGTAAAAATATTTCCGATGGTCTTGCAAAATTAATGATGTACTACAAGCACTTGTTTAATATGGGTTTTCACTAAATTTTAGAAAATGACCGTTTCTAGAAACTCAAATTGAATATTTGGGTTACGAAACATGTGCAAGCGAAATTAGACCAAGCCAGATCAAAAATACAGAGGGCCTATGAGAGTTATAAAAATCCTCGAAAATGTGGTTATCCCAAGTGAACAGTGGTTCTCTGGATTAGGGGGTGTGTCCTCCGAAAATGTGGTTATCCCAGGTGAACAGTGGTTCTCTGGATGAGGAGGTGTGTCCTCCGAAAATGTGGTTATCCCAGGTGAACAGTGGTTCTCTGGATGAGGTGTGTCCTCCGAAAATGTGGTTATCCCAGGTAAACAGTGGTTCTCTGGATGAGGGGGTGTGTCCTCCGAAAATGTGGTTATCCCAGGTGAACAGTGGTTCTCTGGATGAGGAGGTGTGTCCTCCGAAAATGTGGTTATCCCAGGTGAACAGTTGTTCTCTGGATAAGGAGGTATGTCCTCCGAAACAGTGGTTATCCCAGGTGAACAGTGGTTCTCTGGATCAGGAGGTGTGTCCTCCAAAAATGTGGTTAACCTAGTGAATAGTAGTTTTCAGGATGAGGGGGTGTGTCCTCCGACCAATAGACGGCGGGGCAGTTGCCCAAGAGCTCCTGATGTGTGCCAGTAAGGCCAGGAACAGAGTTACATACTAGATGAATTCCTGGTGCAGGTTGGTAAATCGCTTGAACTAGAATATAAAAAGTAATTTGAATGTGTGATACTAATTGATTGAGTATCAGTGATATGTTGAGTCTTCAGTGGAAGACAGTGTAGACATGAGTTATTGTATGAGTCAGAAATGGCCGAAGTGGGCACCACTGGATATTTTTTAATAAAATGTAACTAATGACACTTATTGTAGTGTATGTTTTTTCCGATAAAGATCGCACAGGGTCGTGCGATAGGTCAGGATGGGCGTGTCGGAGAATATCATAATTTTATCAGGATACGTAAGTGCAAAGGCAGCAGTCTTGGTGCTAGCAGAACCAAGATCAGCCAGTCAGCAAAAACAGTGTGTTTTGTATATGAGTGTGTTATAGCTGAGCGATCGGTCTGGATCATTGAGATTGTTACGTGTTTGTTATAATATCTGTTTTAATTATGAACTTTGTTTTATGTCATAAATGTGTTTTAATATTGTTTGATTATTTGTGAAAGAACAATAAGAATAATATAAATTGTAATGATTAGTTTATTGTGAGTGATAATTGTTATTTTACCACATTTGAGACGAAATATGTATATATATATATATATATAAAGATGGATATTTGTTGATTAATAGCAGATTTACAAAATATTTCGTTAAAGCGGGAATCCGTTAACCGAGATACGCAAATCAAAAGCATCCTCGATTGGGTCTTGCATAAGATTACGGTGTTAGAGGCCTTGCGTTGAATATGAAAAACTGAATAAAAAGCTGCCTGATATAAAAGGCATACATTTTGGAATTCCACAGGCTCAATTTTGGGCCCCATCCTGTTCCTGATCTATATAAATGATCTCGACAAACATATTAAATGTGACCAACTTATTTTATATGCAGACGATACAAATTTTTTACAGCGTCTTCCTCGATCAACATCATTAATTCAAGATATAATGACAGACGCTAAAATGTGGTTTAATAGTAACAAATTACTACTAAATAATGAAAAAACCGGTAAAATAATATTTTCTTCTCGATCTTATTCGGATATAGTTAAAGATATAAAATTTTTGGGAGTGATATGTACTAGACCAGAATATAAACTTAAAGAAACATGTAGAGCTTATAACTAATAAACTCGCAAAAATAATAACTTATATCTCACAAGGAAAATAAAATACCATGTTTCGTACTTGATACTATTAATGATTTACCATTCTATGTTTGCTACACATTTAATATAAGGTCTTACATTGTGGGGTGCTTGTCCACAGGCTAACATTATATTTATTATTCAAAAGCGTATGATAAGAACTATGAACAACGTAAATAGTAGAACGCACTGTCGTCCTCTATTCATAAAAAATAAGATACTAACTGTCCCTTGTATATATATTTATTATACGTTAATGTTTATAAGAGAAAATATCTCAAAATATGTTACCGTTTCTGAATCACATACACATGACACGAGGCGGAAAAATCAATTATGTCCGAATAAGTTGCGTATAGAGCAGGGCCCAGTGCAAAATAAAGAAATGGGGCCCGTCTCAAATATAAAAATTATAGGTATTTACAAAATTGACACATGGTAATTTATTTAATGCTTTAATTTTTATAAGTTCATATAAATATTATATAAAAAATATAGTTTTTCTACATGTAAATAACAAGATCCAGTACATTAGTACTGATTGTAAATTTTACCAAAATTTACAATTGTTTTAATCTGATATGCTTATTTACAAAATTATCATGTTCAATTGAAATAACGGCGAGCGATGTTAGGCGCTCTTGAGACATGGAGGACCGCATGTTGTTCTTTATTAATTTCAATTTAGAGAATGACCTCTTTGCTGTTGCAACCGTAACAGGGTTGGTCAATAAAATTTTGTATGCAATAGTTATATTTGGGCAGTGGCGCACCCAGGGGAGGGGCCCGGGCCTCCCCTAAGAAGGAAGGAAATAGAAATAAAAACACACTAGAAAATTTTAAAAATAGAGATAAGGATTTTTTTTTAGGTCGTCACTTGTATATTAGAAGTGAGGACCTTTTTTTAAGTCATCACTTTGTATTTCCGGAGCGAGGACCTTTGTTTTTAGATCATCACTTGAAATTTAGAAGTGTGAACCTTATTCATAATTTAAATAATTTTGGCTTTCACCCCCCCCCCCCAACAAAAATTCCTGGGTGCGGTGGGAGCATTTGGGTATAAATCAGTCAAATTATTTATGATTAAAATTTTCAGGATATTAAGTAGAGAATTCAGCATATACATGTCCGCTATAGAGCACTACTTCCCCTTCCACAAAAATATTGCAATTTGCAAACGATGTTGTTTTGTACACAGACCATAAACATTTACTACGTTGCACGGAAGCACTAAATGCATCTATGAAAAAACTTACAAATTGGTTATTCACTTCACAAGGACTAGAATTATCAAATGAGAAATGTCAGATTACAATAATCACAAGATATCATCCAACGCATCTACCATCGGAAATAACATTAAATAATATTTCTTACCCTGTAAAGCCGGTGTCCAAATTTTTGGGTATGTACCTAGACAGGAAATTAACATGGAGCGCCTACATCCAACAGTTAATTACAGCATGCGATAAGCTTACTAATATTATCAAAGCTATAGCAGGAAATAAATGAGGTTCTCATCCAAAAATCTGTCTATTACTATACAAAGCCATCATACGCGCAAGACTAGTCTATGGTAGTATATTTTATGGAGGTGCCAACCAGACAAGACTAACTCATATTGACCGAGTACAATACACAGCTCTTCGGGCCTGTATTGGAGCACTACGTACAACACCGATACCTGCCCTTCTAGCAGAATCGGGAGAATGTCCGCTATGGATTAGAAGAAGGAAACTCGCCGATACATACATGTTGAAAAGAAATTCTCTTTCTATATGCGATCTATTAAATAAGCTGGATTAATTATCCCATCTCTGCGAAACAAATAGGTATTGGGCAAAGAAACCTACACCGGCTCTGGTTGAGGCCAATAAATCGGTCCAAATGCAAAAGAATTTTATTATGAGTACAAATAAACCAGTATGCTTCTTGTATCCGTTCCACTTTAGTGACAAACATGAATTTGCACATCATCTGAAGGAAAAACCTACGTCGGAATACAAAAAATACACAGATGCATCGAAGAATGAAACAAGTATAGGCTGCGCATTCTATGATCCGCAGTCAGATCATTCAGCTTTGTTTAAACTTCCAAACCAAACCTCCATTTTTACAGCCGAGGTGGTAGCCATACAGAAAGCCGTGGAGTTCTGCCGTGAAATACAACAAAAAAACATATCTATCATATCTGACTCCCAAAGTGCTATTAAAGGGATACATATGCCTATTGATAAGAATAACAAATTTCTCTATGACATACTCCAAACTGTATACGAACTTGCGGAAAAACAACAAATCATATTCCATTGGACAAAATGACATAGTGGTACTCTAGGAAATGAAACAGCGGATAAATTAGCGAAAGAAGTCACCAGCAAGGGTACTCCACTGGATATATCTCTCCCCCAAGCGATATAAAAACAATTCTCAAAAAAAGAACAGAAAACATGTGGCAAAGAGAATACACTGCAATGAGTTTAACTGTAGGAAAAAGATATGCCAAGATCCAGCCGGTGATAAGAAAACCTTGGTTTTTTGATTACAACTGGAAAAGAGGTGAGATAGTTATAATCGTACGACCAAGAAATAATCATGGATGTTACCCTGCACACCTATACAAGATGGTCATAATTCAGTCGCCAGTGTGCGACTGTAACTATGAGTCTGATGCAACTATGGAATACATCATATTTGACTGCCTACACTTCACAGACGAAAGACGCGACTACATACAGGAATTATCAATAAACAGAATTAACGTTCCTACTACAATGACGGAGTTATGCAGAAACGAAAAAAAGTACAAATACGTAATAAAATTTCTCAACAACATAAAGCTAGACATTTAAAACTGTTCTTAGAATTAACTGTACATCCCTACTGTCTTCCCTTCCGATGGTCTGATTCCAGTTTGTATAAACCAAATATATTGAACAAATACCATGTCTGGCTCATTGTTCTAGTTAACAAAGGCCGTTAATAAAATTTAAAAAAAAAAGTAGAGAATATTCCTCTGGCACAATATGCCGCAATATAAATAATTCGGTATATAAATCTGTTTCATCAATATCTGTATTTAATTTGGCATATATTGATTTGCAACATGTCTCTTAATTGTTTTTCTGTCATTTCGCGTAAAATTTTCATGTTGTAAAGAAAACCAAATGATTTTTCGATATCTTCATATAATTCGAAACGTTTTTTATAGATTGTAAAGCAACATCAATGGTATGTTGCGCACAGCGAGAAATTTCAACTTTTTAAATCATAATTGCTCATATGCTTTTTGATTGATAACTGTTTCGGTGAGAGACCGCCGCGCGAGGCCCTGTGCCACCGCACCGCTACACACCCACTCTGCCGGCCCTGGTATAGAGAAGGCTCGGCAAGACCTTCATTACCTGTGAATTGTATTATTTATCAAATTGCCAGAAAACAAGGGTGTTGAGCCCTAGAAGAGTAACCACTACTACCGGCCACGGCTAGCGTTGCGGCGAGGTAGAACCTATGCACGTCGTCTCTAGACACCCTGAAAGATAAAACTTGATTCCCCAGGGTTTGAAAAATAATAGTCGGACAGTTTGGATATAACAGTTTTTATTAATAAAGCGAAATATGAAAAATGATAACAACAGTGAGACAAAGATAATGAATAATAATTAACAAGAAATAACAATAAAGAGGAAAGGAAGAGAGAGAAGGAAAAAGACGGGTCTATACGTTGGTCGGCGTTCGTCGCTCGATAGTGTCGCTCGACACTGTGTTTACGGTGGTGACGTGGAGCCGAACAACTTGAATAGGCGACGCCGTAGTTTCCTATTCTTCTTAGAGATCCCTGGAGTGAAGAGCGGCCTGACTTCGGAGGGGTGGCCACAGAGTCCGGAGTGGTGACCGACAACACCGGAGTGGTGACCGCTGAAGTTGGATTGGTGACCGTCAAGGGTGACAGCGGCACGAGCGGGCGAGCTGTTGCCTTGAGCGGCGACGGTGTAGGACGGCTGAATTGCCGTGTATGTGCTGGGCTTCTGCGGTGATGATGTCCGGGTCGTAGCGGTCTGTAGCGGCGCTACAGAACGGGCGACGACGAGAATCGGCGTTGACGTTGGCTTCTTAGTGCGATGGCGGCCGTGCGTTCGTAGTTGGGGTACGGACGTGACGGCGGCTGACAAGACGGCTACGGAAGTAGACGTGGCTTGACAGTGACGGGCGTGGACGTGAAGCAACGTGGCGATAACGGACGTGGACGCGAAGCGACGGAACGTATTCGAAGAGGTCCGCTAAACCGTCAGCGGACGGAACACAGACACGCCAAAGACGGTCAGCGCGCTGTGTATACGTTTACGAAGACAATAACTATTACAAGGCCCGCTAAAGGTGTCAGCGTTACTTGCAATAGTTAAAGTAAACACAGAATATTTATACAGTAATAATACACAGAGTGTATGAATTCTTTTTATATGTACGGCAATGCCGGTTTCTTCGTTAACTCACTTGCTTGCTAGATCGTAGGTAGATAGTTGTTCTCTGCTACACTGCTGGTTGTTGACTGATCTCATTTCCTAGTCTTACCTCTGGATGTGTACCGGGCTGAAGCCCTCAACACGTGTCTTGCGGTGTTTGATGATAATAGGGTTGGCCTGATCCTCAGGCCTGTGGTGCTAAGTCGTGCTTAGATGTCCTTAAGGAAGCATCGAGGCCTTCGATACTTCCATACTAGGGCTGGATCGTAGTCAACCGCAGATGCTATAGTAGCATTTGCGTGATCTTCTGCTTTCTGAAAGAATTTCTCCGCGCTAGCGCAGAAAAACTCATTCAAGCTCGGTACACCCAGTTCTCGACTTATGTCATCATTCCGTATGAACCAAGGAGCGGCAGAGATTTGCCGCAGACACTTGTTCTGGAATGTCTGCAACCGCTTTAATTGAGCGGTGCTGGCATAAGCCCAGACGCTAGAAGCGTAGGTCAAGACAGGTCGAATCACGGATTTGTAGATCCGTGTCTTGTTGGGGATGCTGAGGGAACTCTTCCTGCATAGAAGCGGAGAGAGCATTCCTTTGGCACGAGAGGCTTTGGCTATGGAGTAAGAGAAGTTCTTCTTCCAAGTCAATCTAGGGTCAAATATTAGCCCTAAATATTTGACACTATCACACCAAGGAATGTCTTCTCCAAAGAGTTTAACCGTACCCGACGGAATTCTCTTTTTCATGGAGAAGAACATGGCTTTAGATTTCGCACCGTTCACGGCGACGCGCCATCGCGTACACCAGTGTTCGAGACTCTCGCAGGCCTGCTGGAGTCTTCGAGTGATCAGTGCTGGACCTAAAGATCTTGCAAGATATGCTGTGTCATCAGCATATTGACATTTAACTGTTCCCTCAGCCGTCGGCATGTCATTCGTGTAAAGAGAGAATAACAAAGGCGACAGCAAAGAGCCCTGGGGGACGCCAGCCTCGACTGGCCGCCACGATGAGTACACATCCTCCACCTTCGCTCTTAGTTCTCTGGAAGTGAGATAAGAGGCGATCATCCTGATGAGAGATGGAGAGAAATCAGCGCAGTGCAGCTTGTAGACAAGGCCCGCGTGCCAAACGCGGTCGAACGCCTTGGAGACGTCTACAAAGACTGCACCGGCAGACTGATTTTTGTTGAATCCGTCTGTAATCAACTCAGTGACACGCACGAGTTGATGGACTGTAGAATGTCCGCTACGGAATCCATGCTGTTCATCAGGAAGAAGATTATTAGCATCGGTGTGCTCCTGGAGTCTGATCAGAATCAGCTTCTCTAGTATCTTGCCGAGGCAAGATAGAAGACTTATCGGCCGATAGCTCTTAGCCAGCGATCGGTCATGTTCCGGTTTAGGGATGAGGACGACGTCTGCCTTTTTCCACACCCGTGGAAAATGACACAGTCTCAGAGCCGCATTGAAGATGTTCGTCAGCGCGACGAGAGCTTTCCTGTCCAGATGTTTTATCATCTGGTTGGAAATGCCATCAGGTCCAGGTGCCTTACGCACTTTGAGCCTCTTGATGATCTCCGAGATCTGCACTGGGCTGACGAAGTCGTGTTCGTCCGGTATGAAAACTTCCTCTGCAAGAGAATGAAGCTTTTCACCTACCTCCAGTACAAAATCTCGATCTAAAACGTCCTCGTTTGGACTGCATTGGGTCTGCAAACTGTCAGCGAATGCCTCAGCTTTGCCTTTCCGGTCGTAGACCTTCCCATTGGCAGTAACTATAGGAGGAATACGAGCTCGTTTCCTCCCTAGTGCCTTGGACATCCTCCATAGCGAGCAATCGTCCGGAGACAATTGTTCTAGGACACTAGACCACCGCTCATTCCGGTAATCCGCCAGGGCTTGACGGACTTCCCGATCGAGTCTGTTCATTTCAGTCTTGTCGACCGGATCTCTGAATCGCTGCCACCATCGGCGAGAGCGATTCCGATCCTGAATGAGAGACCGAATATGCATGGGCAGTGGCTTAGCCGGAGATTTGATGGTTCTCCGGATGGTAGCTTCCTTCACAGCATTCTTCAACGTGTTGACAAAAGTATCAACAGCCGAATCAAGCTGATCAGTGGATGCGATTGACATGCAACAGTCAATTCGCTCCTCTACCAGTCTTGTGAATGATGGCCAGTGCGTTTTGGAGAGAGTTACTTCTCCAGTATGGTCCGAGGAACCGTTCAGATGCATAATCACAGGATTGTGATTAGAGCTCATCTCAGAGAGTGTGAACACTTCAGTCTGTTGACGGACGTCTTTAGTGACAAAGACGTCTATCACATCAGGAATGTGTCCGGCTACGCGCGGGTAGTGAGTCGGGTCCTTTGGGGCCAGGACATTCACCCCTTTGCTGTCGGCAAATTCCCTCAGAATTCGACCACTTTTATTTTTTCTCCTACTGTTCCAAGACATATGCTTGGAGTTGAGATCACCCCCAATAATAACTGGGCCGCGACGGTCTAAAAGTTTGACCAAGTCAGCGGGGTCCAGTTCATTCTTGGGTTGTTTATACGCAGCTGTCAGCCACACCGGTCCTAAGTTAGTGGTAACTTGGATGGTGGTAGCTTCAAGCTTATGTAGCGAAGGGTCTGGAGCTTGACAGTGTTCAATGCTGCACCGGACGAAAATGGCAGTACCGCCCATAGGGCCAGTAAGCCTATCATTTCTGTAGCAGTGATAGTTTTGTATTTTAACACTATCAGCTGGCTTCAAAAATGTCTCATTGACTAAAATGACGTCAATGTTATGCTCGCTGGCGAACAATTCCAGCTGGTCTCTCTTGGGACTGAGACCATCTGCGTTCCATGCGCAGATGGCGAGAGAAGAAGGGCGCGTCTTACTTCTGGTGTCGGCCATTGTTGGTGTTAACAGTGGGGGCCCAGAAGGCAGGCTGACTCGACAGCTGGCTAATTATCAGAGCGGCATTGCTCAGCAATGAAGCCGCTTGATTAAGTAGCTGCTGAAGAGTCTGGAAGGAGTCTTCGAAATTAAGGAGGGGAGTCTGAGGGAAGGACTGAGGTGGGGATGCCACTACCGCCTGACGCGGTAGCACACCCTTCTCAGAGCGTACCGCTGGTCTCACCGGGAGTGGTGAGGTCTTGGCAGGTTGCCTCTGTACCTGTGTCGCCTGTCGACGAACGGTTGCCTCTTTGGGCCTGTTCGGAGGGGCGGCAGACGGAGGGGGAATAGGTGTGGGCTGAGCCGCACGATTCCTCCTCCTCCGCTTCCTCTGTTTCTTGAAACCGTCTGCGTCTGTTCCTGATTCAGGAATAACAGTCGCAGTGGTGCGAGTAGGCGTTGGTGGTGCAGGTTGAGAAACCACCGCTGGGGAAGGGGTAGCAACAGGTGTCGCTTTAGCCATTGCCACGTATGGCAACGGCTTTTTCCATGCTGATACCGCTGGAGCAGGAGCTGGAATGTAGCTCGGACGTGGAGCTGTCCTCCTCTGTCTGTTGTCGTTGGGCCGTCTAGTAGAAGCACGTGATGGGCACATGCGAGAACCGGCGGGATGTTCCGCAGGGGCTTTACGCGCCTTACAGTTCACACAGCAAGGCTTTTCAGCCTTGCTGGGACACTGCTGTGACGCGTGTTCACCGCTGCACCACGAGCAGCGCGGATTTGAATGACAACCGCCAGCGGTGTGATACAGCCCCTGGCAGTTGAAACACTGCTTAATTCCGTCGATCCTCCTCTTCTTCTCAACGGAAACTTTAAAATATAGCAGTGAAGCTATATTGTAGATTCCGGTGTCACCACGAGCTACCTCAACAAGAATGAGAGGCATCTCACGGCGAGCATCAATAGGTCCTTTGTAGAGCCTAGAGATTTTTGAAGGTCGGTGCCCAAGAACGATAAGCTCTTGCTTCACGTCTTCCAGAGGGATTTCCACGGGAAGCCCTCTGATAACAACCCTAAGCGGTTGATCCGACTTGAGCGGGAGAACGTTGTACTCAACGTCCTTCAGGCCCTTGTCCGCGCGAAGATCTGCAAGAATGCGCGTCAGCTTGCGATAATTCGCAATAGTGTTTGTTTGCAACACTATGCCTGACACGCGATTCTTAGCGCTCAGAATTGTGACCCCCGATTGGTCACACCTGCTTCTGAGCAGCATGTAATGTTGCCGGCTAGTGAGAGTAACCGTGGGAGGTTTACTCTCATTAGCGGGGCCTGACTTGGCCGGAGCTGGAGTATCAATGTTCATAGCCGAGGCCTAAACATTTTCGACAAGTGATACCGTCTCCTGAACCCGCTTGGGTCGTTTTACTGACGCAATCGAGCCCGCGGAGACGGTGGATGAGTCCGATCTAAGACGCTTTACGGAACTATCCTGGTGGACGTCCATGTCGCTCTCCTCAGAAGACGAGAAGGCGGCATCTACGTGCTCATTAATGAGCACGTCAGAGTCCACCGAAGATCGACCCGAAAACGGAACGTTAAACCGATCGGTGGAAGATCGGCTATCAGAGTCACTATCATCTGTGTGATAGGACGATGAGATACTCGACGCGGGTCTCGAAGCACGACCAGAATTCGCGAACGTATCGGAGTCATTGATGAGACACCGAAAGCGCGGTTCTCCAGCCGTGACTTCGAAGCGGAGCCACTTTTCGAATTAGGTTTATCTCCAGTTGCGGGAACGCCAGCTGGAGACACAATGGAGCCGCTAGAGCGGCTTGATGATGCTGCATCAGGCTGGCTGGAAGGAGCACAGCCCGATGGAGACAAAACTGACGAAACACTCGACGTAGTTGGAATGGCGGCGGGAACGCCAGCTCGCAATGATCTAGATTGCTTCGATTTCCTTCCAGCTTTATTGCTTACGGAAGCAGCTGGAGTGGACGTTTTGCGGAACTTGTCACGCATGTTGCTAGCGGCGGGGATGCCAGCTAGTGTCTCAACGGAGTCACTATTGCGACGTCCGTGAGTCTTACCACTTGCACTAGCAGAGGTGGCTTCTTTACGGATACTTCCGGAAGTAGCTGACCTGAAGCTCGAAGCCCTCGACGGAGGTCGAGAGTCCGAAGCTGCAGAGTCAGCACTCCGGTGTACCTCAACGGTGACAGTAGTCACTGCACCGTGAGGCTTTTCAGGGGGCTTAACGCAGACCCCATCACTCAACACCCGTCGAGGATGAGATCTAGGAGAGCTGGCTGGAGCCCTCCCGGAGGCGCCAGCGCGACCACCGGGAGTCATCCCGATAGCTCTAAACAGAGCTATACGGGTGTATATTAAAAGAAGATTCAATTAATATTCAAAAGTTGCGGCTAAACCTGCTAAAACAGTCTATAGCCGATCGTTGCGGTTATTAAATAACCGTAGATCGCGATAAACCAGACAGCGCGCACTTTATACTCACCGCTATCGTTGAAAAGCACGCTCAATCAGATGAAAATACCCAAATAAACACCGGCAGACAACACATACGTGTGAACAGCTTGGAGTCACTCGGCCCTTTGATCTCATTTCGGTGGAACGGCCGCTTTTTGTTCAATGTTCGGTGTCGGTCGCTCGGCTGACGCGGCTCACTCATTGGCCGGGTTCGGTGACAGCTTATCTCGGATCCTGCGCTCTGATTGGTCCGAATTCCAAAGCGAGGAAAAACCAGTCGTAAAACCTTAAGCCGCACGTGCGAGATCTGTGACGTCACAGGAAAAAACTATTGTACCGGTCACGTACGCAGACTGACCGGCGACACTGCCATACCTTAAATTCAAAAGAGAAGTAAAGTCAACCTTAATTAATAATGCATTTAAAATTAAAACAAAAAAAAATTAATATAATACCAAGAGGCCTGCCATGTGTACGTGAATTCACATCATATGTGTATGTTCACATCAAATATGTATGTATATGTGTTTATTTTTGTATATATATATATATATGATGTATGTATTTACCTATATATGTATGTATCTACAAACGCGTATCGTTGCTTTTGACAATGGTAAATTATTTTGTAATAATCTCACCTAATAAAATATTATTATTATTATAGAAGGGGGGTTTGTAGTCTCGCCAGTACCGTTCAGGTTTGCCCGCAACGTGTTCGGCACAGACAAGACGCTCTGCTCTTACCTTCACGAGAAGGTCGAGAGAGCTTTTTCCCAGCAACCGGTCGCATCCCAAACATAAAAAAAAAAATGCGAAGCGATCCGAGCAGCACTGCTTTTTGCAATCTGCAGACCAGAGAGGTAGCAGATGGTCTGCAGACGGGAATGATCTCGATTTCCCTCTTAAAAACAGCTATAAGGCCACCCAATACACCCAAAATCAAGACTATGAGCTTTACAGAATAACCCGGGTACATTTTTCTTAGCTCGGACAAGAGGTCCAGGTACTTGGTTCTCTTCTCGTCCTCTTTGAGAGTGATATTTTTCTCAGCTGGACAGGATAATTCGATGACAAAAATGTCTTTTGTCTCGAAATCCAGCAGGACGATGTCCGGTTTATTGGCTGAGAGAAGCTTAGTGGTAGAAAATGCATAATTCCAGTAAATACGACATCTGGAATTTTCCACCACTGCTTCAATGTCAGTGGGAGCGTAAGGTAAGACTGGTATTGTGTCAATACCATATTTCTGTCTCAAAAAGAAGTAAAAAACTCGAAGAGCAGAATTGTGTCGTGATATATAGCTGGATTGAGCTAAAACGGGACACGCAGAAAGTACGTGCATAAGCGTTTCAGGGTGACGTTTACATAGTCTACATTGTGTAGACATCGCCGTCTTTGATATCATGTGGCGATAAACTAAAGTGTTCATGACGCCATCCTGGCACGCAAGCACAAAACCTTCCGTCTCGGACTTGAGACCTGCAGACCTGAGAAAAGTAAAGGTTAGTTCCCGTGACAAACCGGTGGTCTCAATATGCTTGCAGAACACGGAGTGCATGTTTTTCTCCATGTGTTCTTTAACAAGCATATCGTGCTCTGCTTTTCGTATGCGGGAACACATCCTTTCTATGTCTCCGCATCCGAGGACTACACCAGAGTTGGTTGCCTCAGGACTCAGATCATGCAGTTCTAATTTCACTGCTGCTCTTTGAGTTGCTTGAAACAGAAATGCCCCTTTTCCCATGAGTTCGTGAAGAGTAACGAACTTCAATAAGGGATCCTGACTTCTCAGCACTTGGTTTGCTGTACCCAGGACGACTCGATCGTGCAAACACTCCAAGCTTAATAATCCCCGACCTCCGAGATGACGAGGGAGGTAAATGCATTGCACAGAGGAGTTCGGATGAAAACTGCGGTTGATATTCATAATTTTTCTGGTCTTCCTGTCAAGAATCTTGAGATCATCGACTTTCCATTTCATAACACCAAATGTATATGAGAGTACTGGAACAGCAAGTATATTTGTAGCTTCTACCTTGTTCTTGCCTGACAGACAGGATCTCCATATCTGTCGAAGGCGCGCTAAATACCTGCTGCGAAGGGTCTGACGAACATGGAGTACATCCTGGACGCCCCTCTCACGGACACCCAGAAATGTATAAGACCCTTCGGCATCAAGATGTTTTACGATGCTTCCGTCGACCAGGTGAACATCATTGCCGTTGCTCATACCTTTTCCTCTGCGCACATGAAAAACGGCGCATTTATCCAACCCGAATTTCATTCCTATAGCAGCAGAGTACTGAGCAAAAAGCTCTAGTGCTGATGTAACGTTTTTCTCGTTTGAGGCGTAGAGTTTGAGATCATCCATATATAACAGATGCGTGATCTTATGCTCTCGCCTTGTCGGAGGACCTGCCATGTATCCGCTGCCGCTTCTGAGCTCGATCGATAAGGGAAGTAGTGAGATGCAGAATAGAAGCGGGCTGAGAGAGTCTCCCTGGAAAACCCCACGTCTGAAATGCACCCAGTTTGTGAAAGCAGTTCCGTCCACAGTCGGAACAGCGAACTTTGTCTTCCACAGGGGCATAAGCTGTGCTATACATCTCACAACTTCCGGATGGACCCGTAAAATCCGCAAAAGTGTCAAAATAGTGAATGCGGTGTGGTATCAAATGCTTTTTGATAGTCCACCCAGGCCATCGACAGGTTGCGCTTGTAGGTGACAGTGTCATGACAGAATGACCTGTCTATAAGGAGATTTTCCTTGCAACCTGCTAGACCCCTTTTCGATCCCCTCTGTTCATAGATGTCATTCCAAACAGGGGCAATGGAGCTCAGCACCCACTCATTCAACACGCTCGTAAAGATCTTATATATCGTGTTGAGACAGGTGATAGGACGATAGTTTTTCGGGTTGTTCAAGTCGCCGTTCTTGGGGATAAGCACAGTGCGTCCCTCTGCAAGTCATTCAGGAATGGGTTCTTCCCCACGAACAAAACATGTGAAAATCCGTGCTAAGTGGCGATGCACGGACGGGAAGGATTTCCACCAGAAGGCGATGATGCCATCCATTCCTGGTGCTGCGAAATTACGAGTACGGCTTATGACACGAGTCACTTCGTCGACCGTAATAGAGGAAAACGCTTGAGGATCTGTAAGGCGTTCATTGCAGTACTCCTCAAAGTGCTCAAAGGCTGGAGTGTCTTGCACAATCAAGTCTTCATAAATCTCTCTCCAAAAAGTCTCTGTAACATCAACACCTAAAGACGTGTCGGAAGATTTAGCCCTGGGTTGAAACAAACGAGTGGGAGATGAAACAAAGGTAGAGTTTTCTTCGACTGTCCTCACCCGAGTGATCAATTTCTTCCGTGCTAAAGTAAGTGCGCGCAACTTGTCCACAGATTTCTGTTTTAAAAGTGCCAAGATAGACACATTCAGTGTGTGATGTTTGCGCCGCAATTGGCTAAGTATGGGTCGGGTTTTGTAACCAAAAGGTCCGCCCGTACGCAATGCATCAGTAGCACACTGAATTTTAGACACTTCTTGGCGGCACCACGTCATTTTAGATTCTAATTGCTGTATACGCCTCTTGTCCTTAATGGATTTATTTACGGCGGGGCTCTTGGGTGTCAGTACTAAGGCCGCGGCGTATACAGCGCAGTTGATGTCCCAGAGACTGCTCGAGAGAGAGATTTGCTCGTCAGTAAGTTCATTAAGTAGAGGGAGGTGTTCGGCTTTGACTTTGAACTTATTGTGTCTTATTGGGGTACGTTCAGGGCGGGACGAGATAGCATCGAAGAAATCGTTTCGGAGATTTCGTTCCGAAAACATTTCCTCAATCCTGGTTTCGGCTGGAATATGTCCAGGTGACACTGTTTCAGTCACAGCCGCAGTTGTTGAACCAGGTGCCGGAGTCACGAGTGGTAATCTCGACTGCCGTCTTCGTGATCGTTTCGCTCTTCGTCGAAGATAAGCTATATGGTCACGCAGGTTTTGTTGTGTCATGAAGTCCAATTCGGCATGGGACTCACACCATTGCGAGTGAACTCGGTTCATATAGCCTCTTCGGTGAGGTGACGCTGCTTCATATATCTGAAGCAGGTCCTCCTGCTGCTCAGGCGTCCACCTGTGCCTACGCCGAGTGGTGGGAGGGATGTTGCTTCGCCCAACTCTTTGAGGGTCCCCATCCGAGAGGGACCCGTTGTGGGAAGCGATATGGTTTCCTGTGGTGTCTGGAACCATTTGTACATTTCATGGAGAGGTTGGCACCATGAAACGGTGGCAGGATTTATCGACCATATGGTAGGATCGACGTTACCCCCGATTGGTTTCTGCTGTGATAACTTCGTGCTAGCGATCCGGAGAGAAAGGGCGCTAAGCCTTTTCGGTCAAAAGACCGCCGTACCCTTTTATTATTATTATTATTATTATTTTGGGGTTTGTCAGGTCTTGACAAGCGTCCACTAATCTCAAACTTCAGCAACCTTTTGAGCCGCGTCATACTAGAGACAAGTTGAGCTAAATACACACGACTGCATCCCAAACCCTGGCGATATGCAGCCGCGGAAATTACGCCTGATCCAGTGCCCGCACAATGCGGAGCGACACGAGCAGCACTGCTTTCTGCATCCTGCAGATCAAAGAGTTGGCAGAAGATCTACAGACGGGAATGGACTCGATTTCCCTTCGATAGGAGGCTTAGATTAAAACAGAAGCAGACTAGCAGACATAGAGACAAAAACTACAGATACAAAATAGTCTTCGATTGGGTCTTTTATTTTATTTTTTATTTTTTTTTTATTTTATTTGTTAGGCTACACAACAGGACGTACTCATAGAGCCGTCCCAATTACAGTGCAACACAACGATAATACATAGAAAAATTTAACAGTTACACATGAACAAAAAGAAGAAAGAAAAAAAAAATATACATATATATATATATATATATATATATATATATATATATATATATATATATATATATATATATACAGTGTTATTATTTGTAGTTACATGCAAATTAGATGTAATCTAATATTAATATTAAATAATAAGATATAAGATCTAATGATCCTACCCGAGCACATCAGATGACAATATTACTTCTAGACAGAGCTTTTTAAATAATTTAGACTGATAACTAAATATGTCTACTTTGTTATTTATGGAGTTTACGGTCCTCCAAAGTCTATGAATGGGTGCATTAATATTGGAATTTGATCTACTGTGTGGTATATATAGCAACATGGGTTTTCTCACGGTATAGTTATATATGTTAAAACTAATGTACTGAAGAAAAGGCTGAGTGTCAATCATACTATTCAAAATTTTATGCGCCAAAGACAAATCCAATATGAGTCTTCTATTTTGTAGACTAGTTATATTGTAAAATTCCAAGTTAAATTTATATGATTTATGAAAATTAGGACGATTAAAATGAAAATTGAGTTTGTTAATAAATTTTTTTTGTACGTTTTCAATAGAGTTTACATAAATATTATACTGTGGGTTCCAAATTGTGCTTGCGAACTCTAAATGACTACGTACAAGACTATTATATAATTTAATAAGTGTTTTCGCAGATTTAAATCCCTTAGTCACACGGAAAATAAAACCTAGATTTCTTAGTGACTTTTGAGTTACGTTGTAAATATGAGAATCGAAAATCAACTTGGAATCCAACAATACACCTAAATCTTTAATTTGGTTAACCTCTTCAAGAATTTTGCCTTTCAATCTGTAATGATACTTGGAAATGTTTACATAATTTCTAGTAAAAATAATTGATTTACATTTGTTCTCATTAAGACTTATTTTATTGCAATGGCAGTAGTGATTAAAACTGTTTAGATCAGCCTGTAACTCCAGACATTGATTCCTACTAGTGATGCATTTAAAAATTTTGAGATCGTCTGCGTATAACAAAAAATTTGAGTATTTAAAGCATGAGTCTATGTCATTAACAAACAGGGAAAAAAGTAGAGGTCCCACGTGAGAACCCTGAGGCACACCTGAAGTAATATGTACCAGCGAGGACTGGCAACTATTTATTGCAACATATTGACATCTATTGTTCAGGTAGGATTTTAGCCATCGAAGCAGATTCCCACAAATACCAAACTTTTCTAATTTATTTATAAGTGTTGGGTGATGTACTTTATCAAATGCTTTAGAAAAGTCGGTGTAGATTGCAGTGACCTGCTGTCGAGTATCAATACAGTCATTAATATACTGTACGTAAGGCACCAAATTTGTCATAACTGATCTTCCACTGAAAAAACCATGTTGAGCTGCCAAGATACAATTTTTTACTTCAAAAAAAAAGCTGATCTACAACGCATGCCTCGAAAATTTTTCCTAACACTGATAAGAGGGATATCGGCCTATAATTTTCAATGCGTGATTTGTTACCGTCCTTAAAGATTGGAGATATTTTAGCTGTTTTCCAAAATGATGGAAAAAAGCCATCATCTAAAGATTTATTAAATATTAAATTTAGTGGATGTAACAGAGAACGATTACAATGTTTAATAAAGACAGGAGGTAGACCATCGTGCCCTGCGCTCTTGTTTATATCGAGTTTAGAAATTTGTTTATTAATTTCTTGTACTGAAATGTTAGTTACAGTGAAACATTGGGTACTAGTTGGTAAATTAATTATGTCATCATGCACGCCACTGGTATTGGATTCAAATACCGACGCAAAGTAGTCAGAGAAGGTGTTACAAATTTCTTGAGAATCAGACATTTTGTGATCATTTAGACACATTACACTCGGTAAATTATTACCCCTTTTTTTATTTTTGATAAAGGACCAAAAAGGTTTTATGTTTACATTAATCGATATTTCAGTTTCGTCGATAAACTTCGTATAATCTTTTTGCAATAATTTTTTCGAGCGCGTGCGCAGTAGTGAGAAGGTTGAGTAGTCAAGTATACAGTTATACTTTTTCCATCTTTTATGATACCTATCTTTTTCGCCTAGAACCTTTCTAGTTTCAGAAGAAACCCAGTTTGGATGTTTAGATTTTTTGAAGGTACGAAAAGGACAATATAAATCAAGTGCCTCCTTGATTTTGGTATAAAAGAAATCCACGCAGGTATCAACTGGTTTATTCCTAAACTGATCATCCCAGTTAATATCATCTAAATGTGAACTAATTCGTTCATAATCAGCCTTTAAGAAATTTCTTTTTAAATACGGTAAAATCCTGAGAGAAACATTTTTGAGCATGATAGATATAGTCAAAGCAGGGTGGTGGCTTTCTTCTGCAACTAGGGGAAACAAACTTTTTTCCACTGACACAGCAGTAGGATTAGTATAAAAAACTAAATCTAAAATTCTGTTATTAGCATTATGAATGGGATTAAACTGATATAGCTCAAGCAAAGACATTGTTTCTGTTAAAAGTCTTGAAATGTTTGTGTTATTGTTCTTGGGTATTAGATAAGAGTAAAGAGATGAGCCCTGCCAAGTAATCGCAGGCATATTATAATCACCTAGAAACAAAAAATCGTCCTGAGAGTGTTGTTGAGCGATATCAGTTATATTGTTACAATGTGCTAAAAAATTATTATAGGTAGAGTATGGGGGATTATATACACAACATATGTTCAACTTTTTTGATGGATTTAACTCTACAGATACCCATAAGTCTTCACAGATGCTGTCTGATGACCAGTCCTGTAAATGAGCACGAAATACACTAGATACCGCAATTAACACACCGCCACCATCACTTTTGCACAACACATTATTGCGGTCTTTACGGAACACGTTGTATTTATTATGGTCAAATAGTTCATTATTAAAAACAGTGTTGTTTAAGTTTGTTTCACACAGGCAGATGATGTCGTAGCTGCAGACAGTTGAAGAAATTAGAAATTGGTCCGTTTTTGTTCGCAGGCCATTTACGTTTTGAAAATATAAAGAGAGAGCCATTTTGGTAATTGAGGACTATAGTTATGATTATTTATGGTTAAAACGTTCATTCTCAAGTTAGACAATTTTGCGAAGAGCGAGATCGCTATCAATGCGAATAATATCGGAGCTGTCCGTTTTTCGTACCAAAATGCGACAGTCGCGAACCCATACATATTTATACCTCTTATCCTCACAAATTATCTTCGTTTGTCTTAAGAGATCTTTATTTTTGAGTGTCAGGTGGTCGTTAACATAAATTTTTTCCGAGCTCCTATTTATTTTTAAGTCTTGGCCAGTAAAACCTTTACGTAATCTGCAAGCTCCAATAAAAGCCTCTTTTTTATATCTGTTTGCAAATTTCACTACTATAGCTTTAGGCTTTTTATTTGATGACATATTATGAGGCACTCTATGATACGCAACCAGATCTTGCTGAGTAACCGGACAATTTACATGTGAACCAATCGTAGAGATGACATTATAAATATTTTCGGTTTTAGTTTCTTCGACACCCAAAATTTCAACGTTTTCCCGACGAGAGTACTGCTGTAACTGGTTTAATTCAAATTTCAAGTTGTTATAATCATTTTTTATAGAATCTAAATCCGATTCAACTTTCTCAAAAGTTTTGACTTTATCTCTTAATTCGGACATCTCTTTTCGGAAGTCGTCAGTGACGTCACTAAAGTGCTGCAGTGAGACCGCGAATTGAGACTGTTGTTCTTTAATCGCAGAGATATCGGACTGCATTACAGTCAGCATCTTTAGTACTTCATTATTGCTATTAGTACCAGTAGAATCACCTTCATTTACAGGTACTTTATTAACGCACCTGCTGCACAAGATCGAGAAACCCTTAGTGTCTTTAAATTCCAGAAGAGGTACAGGTACTTTGCTACATTTCGGGTGAAATTTTTTTTTACATGGTCCAGCACAAGTTAAACCAGTTTGCCGATTGACTGGATCATTGCAAAAGGGACACTTCCTATCACCCATTATTTATACTATGTATATTAGAAGTTGGTAATAAGACCAAATAGCAAGACAGCTTGTAACAGAAGGCAGGCAACACTTCATACACCGGTGCAGTGCCAAAGAGTTAGCTGTACAGGCGCACCCTTGTCCACTGATAACGGCAGCGGTAATTAGTATTTCTGCCGGCTTGTACTTGATCCGGATGATATCAATATGTCTGTTGTAATAAATCAAAAATTATATTAACACTTACTAATAAATTAGCTTTTACTTCTTCACACACTTAGCTCAAATTTACGCAGGTTGAAGAACACAACTTTGTACTTATCACTACAGCGTTTGAGAATTTTTGTTCAAGTTTAACTCAAATTATCTACAAGTTAATGAGAGTATAATACAAAAACACGTGTAACTGCTATTTCAATATTTTTTTTTTTTTTTGTTTTTTTTTTTTTTTTTTTTTTTTACTTATATAAAACAATTTCTTATATAAAACAAAAACACACTGGTGCACATACAAATGGATATTGTTTAATCAGAGCCGCAGTAAGAGAGGGGTGGAGGGGGCGACGTCCCCTAGCGCACTAAGGAAAAGGGCGTCCATGAGCTTGACTAAGGGGCGCCACACTGCGAAGGTGAGGACCTTTTTTTTGCTCATCACTTGGATTTTAGGAGGTGAAGACGTTTTTTTTGCTCATCACTTGGATTTTGGGAAGTGAAGACTTTTTTTTACACATCATTTAGATTTTGGGAAGTGACAACCTTGTTTTTGCTTATCACTTACATTTATTTGCCAAGGGCGCCAAAACACAGTTTTGCCCCTAGCGCAAGTTTTCCTTACTGCGGCTCTGTGTTTAATAGCCGATTTACAAAATATTTCGTCAAAGCGTGAATTATTTAACCGAAGAACGCACATAAAAAATTAGCTTCGATTAGGTTGTGCATAAGAGAGAAACAGACTCACGGATAAACAGGTTGTTAAAATGCAAAATTACAAAATAGTTCGCTAAAGCCGCAAATCGTTAGCCAAACTACGTCGGTAAAAAGTATCTTATCATGGAAGTGGCAATATTGTAAACATATATACAAAATTATAAAAACTACTGATCGTTTTTATAATTACCCACAATTTATTGTCCCTTACTAAATAAGTACAAAATCCTGCAACGTGTGAAAATTCACACTTTATATATATTTTTTAATAGTGTTTGACCCTGATTTACTATTTAATTAACGTCGCTCAAGTCCGTTCAAGATAAGTATGAAATGACGTTACAGTTGAGAAATTTAATGTGTTGCCATATCGTTATATATTATACAATTGTGTTAAAAGTTAGGTTATATCCTTTGAATAGTGTTTGACCCTGATTTACTATTTAATTAACGTCGCTCAAGTCCGTTCAAGATAAGTATGAAATGACGTTACAGTTGAGAAATTTAATGTGTTGCCATATCGTTATATATTATACAATTGTGTTAAAAGTTAGGTTATATCCTTTGAATAGTGTTTGACCCTGATTTACTATTTAATTAACGTCGCTCAAGTCCGTTCAAGATAAGTATGAAATGACGTTACAGTTGAGAAATTTAATGTGTTGCCATATCGTTATATATTATACAATTGTGTTAAAAGTTAGGTTATATCCAACCACTTCTAAAAAGAGATTGAAAACTTATATTTCCTATGGAGGAAAGGGGTAATGTGAATTATGATGCAAAGCAGTATTTTACAGTACTGACAGTCAATTTTTTTATTATTCGTAGAAAGAAATTTTTTAATATTTGAGTTTCAAATGTTCGATACAAATTTACTTCGAATATTGAATATTCATTATTGCCAGCAGTAATTACAGTTCTTTTTTGGGGATAGCAGAATTAAGGTAGTAGCAACAAGCCTGTTCGTAGAGTCAGTCCAACAGTTTCTTACCGGCAGCCACAAGCACATATTCCGTTAAAATTACTTTGCGCTTGCGTCTAATGATATTTAACCATTGTGACTCTACGAACAGACCTAATGTTAAAATTAGGAAAAATAATGAATGTAACAAATTTAAATAGAACATATTTCATTAAAAACAAAAATTGATTTGAAATATGTATTTTCTCACATTTCAGGGTTTTATAGGTATTATTATTTTATTAGTAAGTGATAACAAATTGTGGGTACATACTGAAATAAGCAGTTGACTTCGGTCATATCAATGCAGTGAATTAAACTGAAGCAAGTATTAAAAATTATAAAATTCAATAACTTTTGAACTACGCAGATTGTTGTCTTGCCAAGAGCGACGAACATTCCCTTCTTTGAAAATCCAGGTTTCATATATAGTTATAAATTTGTAGATTCCTTCATATTTTAATTTCACTTATTCTTTAAGAAATTTTATTCTTTTCGGAACTTTGGACATATTTGGGGAAGTTGCACTAGGCCATGTCTCCCTTTTCATATTTAAACCCAGTATTTATTGAAATCTTCAAAAGGGAAGTGTTTCCACCATCATAAAGTCCCCTTTCGTGCAATTTCATATTTACATTCTCTATAGTAACATGCTCCCCTAAAATAGGGTGACCAAGGCAATGCGGGACGGAGCAAAAAAAAAAAGTCGTCACTTCCCAAATATAAGTGAAGAGCAAAAACAAAAAGGTCCTCACCACCCCAAATCCAAGTGAAGAGCAAAAAAAAGGTCCTCACCTCCCCAAATACAAGTCCACAAAAGTTTGAATTAAAAATGCGGGACATGTCAAAGTCAAGTTCACAAAAGTTAGAATTAAAAATGCGGAACATGTCATAAGCCGGGACACCGAATCAAAATGCGGGAAGAATGGTCATCTACCCTAAAAGCAAATGTATTTGTTAGAGGCTTTGGGTATACTTATATACTTTTATATTAAAAAAATTATTATCACTAACCCAGTTATAATCTGTTTCTTTGGTTTAAGCGAAACTAGATTTTAAAAACAAGTAACTTTTAACGTTTAAATGAGGCTTTTGGTCATTTTGTTTAGCAAAAGCTCACTTCAGTTAGTAAAAGGCAAGCTCGTGACAACTTTAAAAATTAAAATTACATTTAATTTCGTTTAAACTTTTGGAACAGCTTGTACTACGCTCACACTCTAGTGGTAACTTTTCTTTAAATTTCCCGCTATACTGTAATTGTTTAAGTGAGGCTTTTGATCATTATGTTTAGCAAAAGCCCGCTTCACACCTTAAGAACAGAGCTCATGATTATTCATTGAACTTACAAAAATTAATATTTCAGTTAATTCCACTTAAACGTTTGAAACAGAATATATGGTAGTTCTGCATTAATAAGAAGAAATGAACTATAATATACAGGCTATTCCAAATGTTTAGGCGGAACTAAATGTGAATTTCGTTTTTTTTTAGGTTGTCCCGAGAAGAGACCTTGCTTGGGTTATTTCATTTTTGATGTTGGCATGTGAAAATTTAAAATTCCAACAGTGAAACAATGGAAACAAATGACATACGTCAAAAATAAAATACTTTTTTTACAGATTTTAATGACAAAAAAATAAATAAACGGGAAATTTATATTAAGAATGACACAAAAAATTAAAATATAAAGAAAATTACATTTTAAAATGATATTAACCTTAACCAAAAAATGTTTATTGTAAGTATGATTTACAAAGCTTAAACAAAACGGCCAAAAAGCACGATTCAAACGATGAAAGTAACTAGATTGCAAAATCTATGGTCTATGTCAGCTTAGAAAAGTGTGTGTAAGAAGATAGGAGTTGTTTGTCCTTGCTTCGGATTGGTTTAGAACAACATCCTCATTACAATGTTAAAATACTGTATTTAGTCCAAGTTAATAAATGTTCAGTGTCGTACATTGTATTTCATAATATCATTGTCTTCGAGCACATATAAGCAGTTCACTTTTGTAAGAACAAACTAGATCTGGTTATTTTGGTTACTTTTATAGTGTGTTACTGTATTTAAATGTCAGTAAAAAATATTCCTTACGCTGTAAAACCGACTTTAGGTTAGCTAACCACGCTAACCACTGCGCCACGGTGACCGGCACTCAAATAATTGATCTCTTAACTCAAATCACATTACTCTTAATTTTAAATAATTTTAATTAATCTCTAATTTCAGTTATCAATTTCAATTATCAAATTTCAATCCTCATGATTAATTTTTATCGTTCGTCTCGTTCTTTGTTTAACCTTTTCAGTAAGCATTGACTAATACGTGCCACATAATCAAACTAATAAAACTTCTCTTACCATTTTACTCATGTTCTAACCATTTTTAGGGTTTTGTAGGTATGACCAAAAAACCCTTATACCGTCATTTTGTCGTCTGTCTGTCTGTCTGTCTGTCTGTTCGGTAAAAATTGTAGCCAAGCGGCTAAACCTAGAGAGTTGAAATTTGGCATGCTTATACAACTCTTTGACCCGCACATAGGAAAAATACTAAAACATCTAAAAAACAAATCCCCCTAAAAATATAAACAAATATGTGCTCATCGAAAAAAAATATATTTTTTTTTAAATTCTGAGTAGGGTATCAAATGAAAGCCCTTGGTACGTGAATTAACGATCAAATTTTTATTTTTGCAAAATAAATTATTTTGAAGCGATTTTTGCCAAAATAGTCCAAAAAAAATTTTGTCCCACACCCTGTAGCCCAGATGGTTTAAACTAAAAATCTGAAAAAATTCTAAGTAATGTACATTGGTGTGAACCGGAATAGTACAACAGGAATTTTTGATCAGATTATGTTTTTGGAAAAAAAAGCATTTTTTATGTTTTTTTGCTAATAATGTTGAAAACTTATAGTTATATAACACGCTGAACAGTAAGGTGTATCTTGGTGCAGTAGCTAAGATACTGGCATTCTGCCCAAGAAAATGAGTTCGAATCCTACGAGAGGAGACAATATATATTTTTATTTTGCATTTTTATATTGTTTAAATTATTTTTTCAAAATTCTAGTTATATTTTGGCAATTGTTGCATTTAATTTTTAAAAGCGTAAATGTAATAACCAGTGGAAATTGTTGAAATTATAATTTAATTCTATATTTGAATGCACACGTAATCAAAGGGGAGGAGCTATGACTAAAAACAACCAATGGAAGCCATAGGCGTAATTTTCAAAATCTTAATGAACCTTGATATATAAAAAAAAATATTGCACATCTTTAAAAACTTAAATAATGGTAATAGGCATTCGAATTAAAATTCATAAAAATATATTTTGACATAAAATTTGTTTTGGCATCCCAAATAATCATCATTCACTTACTAAATACCTGCAAAACCCTGAAATGTGTGAAAATTCACACTTCACATCAATTTTTAATTTTTAATTTATTATTTGGCCTAAGTTGCTGAGACTATTGGCCAGAAAATGTTTTTTTTTTTTTTTAACATATAAAATAAAATATACATAACAAACAAATATACATAAATATACAAAAAATAAACAATACATAAAATATAAATTACATTCAAATTTTTATATTAGAATTTTTTATAAAATACCAAAGAGATTCCAGAATTTTTTGATTGTGAGTAGCCAGTAAGGTCGAAACGTTAAGGGGAAATTGAATGCTCAAGTTGAAAAGATTTTGTAGAAAAATGTTTCTATATCGGCCGTAAAGTGGACAAGAAAAAATTAAATGATTGGGATCGCCAATTACATTGTTCTCACACGTGCAAAAGGGACTACTTCGCATATTAATTTTATGTAGATGATATGGGGAGAAGTTATTTTTTATTTATTTATTTATTTTTTTTATTTATTTATTTGAGATAGGACAGCCAACAGATTTGCTTGAACAAATCCAATTACAGGTTGTCACAAAAGTATTACAAACAAGAATCATTACAAAGTATTACAGATTACAGAAATTTACAATATAGCAGAAACATTTTACAGACATTTCTAGAAACATGAAAAAAAAAAAAAATAGATACAATTCGTTTAAGATTTAATTATTTAGTTAATTATTTCTTTATTTATTATTATTATTATTATTATTATTTTTTTTTTTTTTTGTTTTTTTTACAATGTTATTAAATATTATTATAATTGGCGCAAATATGAATCAACAGTTTTACAGAAATGTGGAAGCGAACGAAAATTAATGTCAACATCGACTTTTAGTGCTAGGTTGTTGAAATTATTACACATACGGAAAAATGGTGAGTTTCTAGACAGGTTTGTTGACGCAAAGCCCGGGCGAAAGACTAAATGAGACCTGGTATGATAAGTCGGTACGTTAAAATTAATATAATTTAGAAAAATAGTAGAATCGTAAGAGTTATGAATTATCTTATACAGATGTTTTAAGTCAAGTAGTTCTCTCCTATTTTTCAAACTAAGCATATGAAAATATGATAAACGACTGTTATATGAATCAAGGAAATATATACTTCGAAATTTATGGGTAATTATTCTTAAAAACCGACGTTTAATATTTTCCAATCTATTTATGTGAGTCTCATAGAGAGGGTTCCATACAATGCTACAGTACTCAAGATGAGTTCTGACCATTGAATAAAAAAGTAACTTAATTGATTCTGGATTGTGAAAGTACTTTGTTACTCTAAATATGAAACCCAGCATTTTGTTCGATTTTTTAGTTATGAAACTTATATGTTGACTAAAATTTAGTTTCTCATCAAAAATCACTCCCAAGTCTTTTATTTCAGAAACTCGTTCTAGTATTTTACTGTTAAGAAAATAATCAAAATTTATTTTATTACGATTTTTCGAAAAAGATATTATATGACATTTATTAGCATTTAAGTTAAGCAAATTTAAATCGCACCATTCAGATAAGTTATTAAGATCAAGTTGCAACTGTAAACAGTCCGTAGTACTATTTATTTCACGATAAATTTTTAAGTCATCCGCGTATAGTAAGTAATGTGATTTAAGAATACGGGATATATCATTTATAAACATTAGGAACAGCGTTGGACCAATGTGACTCCCCTGTGGTACTCCGGAAGTGACAAATATAGGGGTAGACTTAACGCCATTCACTACAACATACTGAACCCTGTTACTCAGGTAACTGCTTATCCATTTAAGCAACGTGCCAGGAACATAATATTTTTCAATTTTGGAGATGAGCATAGAAATATTAACCGTGTCAAACGCCTTTGAAAAATCGGTGTAAATTGAGTCTAACTGAGTACGTTTAGATAAAGAGTTGTTAATATGTTCCGTATAGATAAGCAAGTTCGTAGTTGTGGATCTACCGGGGAAGAAACCGTGTTGGTGAATAGTAATTGAGGGAGATATATGATTAATCAACGCCCTATTTACAAATGATTCCAGTAGTTTGCCAAAAATTGATAATTTGGAGATGGGTCTGTAATTAGTAACGTCAGATTTATCGCCACTTTTGTGTATTGGTGTAATGAACGCATTTTTCCAGTCAACGTACACAAATTTGAGGATATGGTATCATAGTTTTTAATGTTGGAAGTATATTTGGTATTGGATTTATAAACGGAACTGAAGTAATTTGCAAATAGACTTGCGGTAGTTTCGGGGTCTACAAATCGAGATTCTTTATATTTCACTTCAAGTGGAAAGTTTTCTTGTGCTTTATTTTCTTTAACAAAAGTCCAGAAATATTTACTGTTCCTTTTAATATTATTTTCACAGTTATTGATATAGTTTTTGTAACATAAGTTCATTTCATTTTTTATTTTGTTTTTTAAAATGTAAAAATTTTATTTGTCTGATGTTTGCTTGTAAGATTTATATCTTTTTCGAAATTTTTCTTTAGTTTTTATTAAATAGATTAAATATTTAGAAAACCAGTGCGGAAATTTTTTTGTTTTGTTATTACTAATAATTGGAACATGTTCATTTATGATAGAAAACAGTGTATTATAAAATAAATCCGTAGCTTGATTTATATCTAAATTTTGAAACTTAGAAGACCAGTTAAAAGTGTCTATTTCAAAATTAATTAAGTCATAATTTCCTTTATGATAAT
Source organism: Liopterus haemorrhoidalis (assembly GCA_963971575.1). Classification (NCBI taxonomy): domain Eukaryota; kingdom Metazoa; phylum Arthropoda; class Insecta; order Coleoptera; family Dytiscidae; genus Liopterus; species Liopterus haemorrhoidalis. Next base: position 125,094,504 of record OZ020611.1, read on the forward strand.
TGTATTTATGTGAGGAATTTTGAATTTTTGTCTGCTGTTTAGAAACCTCAAATTCGATAATTAATGGAGGGTGATAACTATCAATTTTGCTTAAAGGATATTGTAAATTGGGAGAAATATTTAACGACAAATTTGAAAATATTAGATCTAAAATGTCATTGTGTGAATTTTTAACATGATTGTATTGTTTTAAACCAACAAAGTTTGTACTGTCTATGATACATTCACTGACAGTGCCCGACAGGACTGTGGGATTAACGTAGTAACCCTGACTGACTAGCGGTTCCCAAACTAGATGTGGACAGTTATAATCGCCAATAAGAATAAAATTTTGCATATTCATTTTATTCAAAAATATTTTTTGAACTGAATTGAAGTGCATTTCATAGGAATTAACCGGCGAAGAGGGCGGAATATAAACACAACAGATGTTAATGTCAAAGTTGTTACCTGTAGCAGTTTTTACGGAGAGTGAGACCCACAGTTCTTCGACATCGCTTTGTACAGTCACACATTTACAAGAAAAACTATTTTTTATTGCAATTAATACACCACCCCCTAATTTTTTGTTGGTTTTGATATAATCGCGATCGCGACGAAAAATACGGTATCTATTGTCAAATATTTCCGACGAATTTATTGAATCTAGCAACCACGTTTCCGTAAAACATATTATGTCATAATTATTAGACATGATTTCGGATTTTACTTCCGTTGTCTTCGAGCGAATACCCCTAACATTTTGATAGTATATCGAAATAGGCATAAGAAAAACAATGTGGATAAGAAAACAGTGTAACAAAAAGTGAATATAATTGTAGAACGCATATAGGTGAACAATGTAGACTGACAAAAATTCATAAGATTTTAGACAGATCAGCTTCACATTTTATTAAAATTTTAGCACTGTCATCAGATTTTCTAACGAACACTTTGCCATCACGCACCCACGTGAACTTGTAATTCTTGCGTTTACACTCATAACGCGCACTGTGATAGAGGGCTTTCTGCTTGGGGGTGAGGTGTTCGTTGATGTATATCCTTTTTGGTGGAATGTTGGCGAATTTGATGTCATTCGTCATTAACTCGTGATGTAGTGTGTAGGCTGCCAAAAATTCTTGTTTTTTCCATCTGTTAAGAAATCTTACAATAATCGGTTTATTTTTTATTTTGTTGTTAAATGTTGGAATTCTATGAGCAGTGTCGATTTCAGAAGTTCGAATATCGCATTTAATTGCTCGGCCAATTTTCTCTACAATAGCTATAACATTCTCGTTTGAGTTCTCAGGTACGTCATTAATTTCGACATTGGACAATCTGGAGTATTGTTGGAGTTGCTCAATTTTGTCTTCCAGTTCAACGATTTTATTGTTACTCTGTTGTACAGTTGTTTCCATTTTATCAATTTTTAAGAGCTTTTCTGACCAGGTCTTTAAAATTGATTCGAATTCATCTATTTTATTAGAGCAGAACTCAACTGATTTAATTAGCTCTTGTTGTTGATTTTTGATAAGAGTTATGTCGCTACGCATATCATTTACTGCCTTCATCACTTCGGATTGAGCAACATTGCCTGCACTGCTTTCAGGTTTATTTTTACGTTGACAATCCTTGCACTGCCAGGCCATACCCAAGGACAGAAGATTCTGTACGTTTATGTCATTCGAGAATCCTGCACAAGAGTTGTGGAAGAGTTGTTTGCACTTCCCAGTGCATTGCAGAAGGACTTCTCTCCGGTTTGCTGCTATCTTGCACCCAGCACACACTGGCATAATGTTATTAGTTTGTGCAATAAAATCTTGTTTCTTCAAAAGAAAAACCGCTGACCATACACGAGAGGTGACCACTGTTTGTTAGCGGCTGATCACTGAAGTCACACAAGTATAGAGAGCATGTCAGAGTATGCAGAAACTGGAAATTTTGATTTAAACACAAAAAAAAATACAATTTTGCACACTTGAGCCCTTAGCAAGGATTGTTTTTGGATACTCCTCAAGAAATGTGAAGCACTAAAATTTTATCAAATAACCGATATAACACACATTAATTAAAGTTATGTTTCACTAGTGATTATATAGCACAGCACAAGGAACTATATTCTACGTGTATGTTCAACAGACTGTGAATATGTTATGATTGAATTTAAGGCGGCAAATAGTACAAATAAAATATGTGCTTTGGCTAGAGTTGAACCATTGATCTAGAGGTAGAGAAGGATGAATTTGTCCGTAGTGTGAGCCCTTCTGAAGAATAGAGTCTAAATATTCTTCTTTCCAGCTATGGATAATTCTGATTTTTACAATATAATTAATTTCAATATTGGAGAGAGGGAAGTCTATTGTTGAACCTTGAATTGTAGCCGCTTTAGCAAGTAGATCCACTCTATCATTATATTCAAAGTTGGAGTGAGCCTTAATCCAACAGACTTTTATTAATTTTCCTTGATCTTTAATGTTATTGATAAGATCTAATGTCTGGTAAACTAGAGGTGGATTATCTTTATTAAAGTTTGGATAAGATAATTTTTGTATTACACTTTTGCTGTCGCAAAAAATAATAAAGGCATTGTGATGGTGACGTGCTATGTATTCCAGACATAATTTGATGGCAAGCATCTCAGCTGTGTAAATAAACATATTGTCCGGTAACTTGTATTGGTGGAAGAACTGGGCTTGCGGATCGAGAAACGCGCATCCTACTCCATTTCTCGATTTAGATGCATCGGTGTACATGTGAACTGCAGAAGGCCATTTCAAAATAGCTTTTTCTAAAGAAGTCTGCCGGGTTCCATCCCTACCGGGGCAATTTGGCTCCAAGTCGGTAATAAAATCCTTGTTTGGAAAAGATAAAGATATCGGATAGTTAAAACATGGGAAGGTTTTGGAAACGTTGAAAGAAGGTGTAATATCTGCAATTTCAAGAAAGCTTGCTACGAGTATTGGTATTTTTTTGTGTCTCCAGTAAGAAGATGTAAGAACCTTCGTAGTATATTGTGCGATATGGGAACTGTTTTTAATCAGAAGGCGGCTCGATAAAAACTTAGTTGCCAGCAACTTTCTGCGATGTCGTAGCGGCATTATATTAGCTTCTGCCAATAAGACGTTAGAAGGAGTCGGGTGCATCACCCCAATACAGCATTTAACTGATTTGTGTTGAATTGTATCCAGTGACTTCAGAGTACTATCGGCTGCGTTGCCGAAAAATATTGAACCGTAGTCCATGATAGACAATATCAGATTTTTATACAGCATTAGTGCAGTTTTGGGGTCTGCCCTCCAAGAAAAGTGGGTAATAGAACGCAGCAAATGAATGCGTGTCTCGCATTTTTTAATAACGTGGGATATTTGATTTTTCCAAGAGAGTTTGCAGTCGATGTGGATACCCAAAAGTTTAACAACTGGGTTAATTCTGTAGATATTACTGTCAAGTTTAATTGAACTTGGTAAATTTCGGTGTCTCGAAAAGAAGGATACCACAGGTTTTTCTAAAGAGAGGGTGAATCCATTTTTTAGATTCCAATGATTGAGTTGTTTCATAGCAATGTTCAATTCAAATCTGGTCTCTATGTATTTTTTATCCACACAGTAGATACATATATCATCAGCAAACTGCAGAATTTTAATATTAGGTTTGAAAACATATTGAAGATCATAAGTATAAATGTTAAATAGAATTGGGCTTATCACGCTGCCTTGCGGAAGTCCGACGAAAGTCCTTCTTGGACCCATAAGTTGGCCTTTGAATTTAACAAAAATAGTTCGATCTCGTATCAAGTTGATAACCGCCGTTACAAGTTGGACAGGAAGACCGATTGCCAACATTTTTCTTTCTATATGCACCTTTCAGGTCGAGAAAAAGAGAAGTTAAATATTGATTTTTTGAAAAGTTCATTTCTATATCATGTATAAAAGACGAGAGGTTATCAAAAGTATTGTGTCCTTTTCGGAAACCATGTTGGTAAAGGGGAAGTATCTTGTTTGATTCCAACCACCATTCAAGGCGGGTTTTGATAAGCCTTTCAAACGTTTTGCATACACAAGAGGAAAGAGCAATAGGCCGATAAGAGTCAGTAAGAGTCATTATTTGGATCTTTTTTAATTTTTAAAATAGGAATCACTATTTGTGTACTCCACTGTGGAATTGTTTCGTTACGAAGCCACACATGATTAAATATGTCTAGTAGTAGGAATTTAGCTTTGATACCCAGATTAGATAACATCGAGTACTGAATATCATCATGACCAGGGGCCGAATTGTTGTTCTTTTTAAGACCATGATAAAGTTCCGTGAAAGAAAATGGATCTGTTAGTTTAGATCTTATATGGACTGTATTTTCACTGCCAGGATAGGATTCAATGCAAGAAGGTGGAGCAATTTTGTCTAAAAAATCTTGAACCCAAATCCCATTGTTAATAGGTAGCGAACATGGCTTGTTATAGGAATTATTTATGATTTTAATTTTTTTCCAGACTTCGGATATGTTTGTGTTTTTATGCAAAGAACTACAAAAGGTTCTCCATGATTCTCTTTTTTAGATTTCAGAACCTGGCGGCTTTTTGCTATAGCTCTTTTACAATTAATAAAATTATCCAGGTTACTAATATTTTTGTATAGGGACATAGCTTCCTTGACTTTATTTAATTGTATTTTACAATCTTTGTCTACCCAACATCTATTTTTGAATTTATTGACACGTTTAATTTTCTGTTTGAGTATGTTCACTTCAGCAGAATTGTTAACTATGTCTACAAAAATCTCGTACTTATGGGCAAGTGGAAACTGAGAAAAAATATTAGCAGGGTAATTTTCAGCTAATTCATTTGAAGTTGAATAATACATTGCCCAGTTAGAGTTTTTTGTATCCCATTTCCTTGTAGGAAAAATCGTTATGTCCGGGTCAATCTTTTCTAGATATTTAATAAGGATAGCATAATGATTAGAGCCAAATGTGTCTTGTAGAGTGCACCAGTCTAGTTTTGTCGATATTGGAGGAGAACAAAAAGAAAGGTCTATTGCCGATTTATTGCTGTCTGGTTTAGTCAATAAGGTAGCGGAACCATCGTTAAGAATAATGACATTGCTGTGATTTACCGCATCTATTAAAGAGCGGCCTTCTCCGTTTATTGTATGGCCCCATCCACATTGGTGAGCATTACCAAAAAGAAATGGTTGAGTAAACTGTGCAAATATCAAGTTCCACTCTGTAGTGGAAATTCTGTGATCGGGACTACAATAGATTGAGCTAAATATTATCGGCTTGTTATCTAAATGAATTAAGATGGAACAAATCTCAGTTTTATCGTGACCAGGGTAGAGAATATTAAAATAAGAAAAGGGAATATTGTTTTTTAAAAGAATGGCGCTGCCGCCATATCCGTCGGCTCTGTCTTGTCTGATTATATTATAGCCTGAAATTTTAAAGGATTCTTCTGGTTTAAGCCAAGATTCTGAAATAAGTGCACACGATATTTTATACATACTAAGTGCGGTTTCCAAATAAATTTTGTTCGCTTTCAATGATCGAGCATTCCATTGTTTAATGTTAAAATAGTTCATTTTAATTTAGTTTGATAGCTTTTGAAAGAACTGAGCGAATATGAGAACAATTAAGTGGCGATCCACCACTAGAGGACTGCGCAATTAATGTAGAAACGATTGAACATAGTCTATTCAAAAACTCAACTGAGTTATAATTTTCAGAGGGAGGCAAATTATTATTATTTGAGTTTAGGTGAGGTTGAGGAGGATAGGGGTTACAATAAGAATTTCGGATGTTGGTTAATGGGCTAGGAACATAGTTTATAGATGGCTCTTGTTGCGAGATGGATCTGGAATTTTCCAGTTTACGACCGGCTTGCTGGGCTGGGTTTGTTGAAAAATTTCTTCGTGGTTTGTAGAAAGTTGGAAAGCTCGTAGACTGATCTTGATCGTCATCCTCGGTAGAGTTTTGGAGTAACTGAAACCTGTTTGATACACGAAGAGGAGGGAAACTGGTATCTGTGTTCAAAGCTGTCACTTCTGAATAGTTCCTGTACTTGCCTTTTGCTTCTTTAAAACTGGTATTGTTGAAGGCCATGTATTATTTAATGAGACGTTGGTTTTGGTGTTCCGGGCAACCGGGATCTGTAGCTTTATGTTCCCCTTTACAAGAGAAACACCTTGGAGTAAACTGGCAGTTGACATGTTCATGCTGATCACCACAATTTTCACATCGTTTCGTACCACGGTATTGATTACTGTTGTGTCCAAACAGCAAGCAATTTGTACATAGGACAACCCTATATATGTATGGTAGGACAGTGCATCTTGCTCCATATATACTAATACTAGCTGAGTACCCGTGCTTCGCTACGGTATATTGACGGTTTGCCATCATCGTGCAATTATTATAAGTAATGGTTCTTTATAGATCACATTGCTGACTCTCTCCTCAGGTGTAAATTCACCCCGTTAGAGGCTCATTAGTGTAAAATTCGTAGTTTGTTTCTAAACATGGGCACGGGTAACTTTTATAAGCCAAAACTTAGTCGATATCTCATCTGTCCTAAGAGATATTGAGGAATCCGTGAAAAAACATTTTACTAATTTTCACCTCATAGGGGTCGAAAAATCCTTTCATAGTGGGTTCTTACGTCATATCGAGAAATGTACTCTTGGAATTTCTTATTTCTAATCAAAAATTCTTTACGAATGAAATTTAAAACACTATCAGAACACTATCGAAAGATTTTAAAAAGTCACCTATATGCCAGAAAGGAATGTTATATAACTCAAGAAGCACAGGAGATATAAAGGGTTCGATGGTTACGTTATGGAAGGAATATATTCCCGGAATTCCATGTATCTAATCAAAAATATACCTATTTACCCCTTTTTAGATAAAGTTTAAAAGACTTTCTAAAGATTAGAAAAAAATAATTATATACCAAAAAGGAATGTTATAACTCAACAAACAAATAAGTAACGAAACACTATATAAGTCGCCCTGATTTAATGTAGATTCGCCCCGTTAAGTGTTGATTGAGGCAAAATCCTAAATTATATTTTTATACATGCGTACGGGTAGCCATAGTAAGTAAAAAGCAAGTCGTAATTTCATCAAGAGATATTAAGAAATCCGTTTTCACGCCCTAAGGGTCGAATTTCGAGAAATCTCTTCTTAGTGGTTGCTTACGTCATGGAAGAAATATAGTCCCCGAATTTCAATTGTCTACTAAAAAATACCAATGTACCAACGAAATTTAGGGGTGAAATATAATAAAACGGTCAAAATGAAATGATCTTGAAACTAATGATATTAAAATGACACCTTAATGCGAAAATGTACAACATAGTTATAGTACAACAAAGACAGAGAGCAAAATCCTGAATTTAATTTTTAAACACATATACGGATAACATTGTAAGCAAAATCCAAATCAATATACCATTGGACCTAAGAGATAATGACGAATCCGAGGAAAAACATTTTATCACTTTGCATCACCTAGGAGTCGAATTTCGAAAAATTCCATATAAGCGGGTGCTTGCGACATGGAGGGAATATATTTTTTGAATTTCATATCTCTATGTCAAGGGACGTTCTTTCGAATAAAAAATACCAATTTACTTAACTTTCAAAACGTTTTCTAAATATTTTAAATAGAAAATTATGTACCAAAATGGAATGTTATAACTCAGGAAATACAAAGGTTTCTATAATTCACCCCAAATGTAGATTCGCCACTTTAGGGGTTGATTAGGGTAAAATCCTGAATTACTGTTTCAAAAATATGTCTGGGTAACCTTTGTAATCAAAAACCAAGTCAATATCTCATTGGTCCTAAGGTATATTGAGGAATCCTTCAAATCACATTTCACCCCTTAGGGCTCGAATTTCGAAAAATTTCTTCTTAGTGGGTGCTTACATCACGGAAGGAATATACTTCCCGAATTTCATGTCTCTATATCCAAGGGAAGTTCTATCGAATATAAATACCCATTTAACCCCCCCCCCCCCCATTTATATTTAGAGGTGAAATTTTAAAAGATTGTCAAAACTATTTCGAGATATTTGAAAAAGATACCGGTGTGCCAAAAATGAGTGTTATAACTTAATAAACACATGAAATACGACGGGTTGTATAATTCACCCCGATTATAGATTTACCCATTTAGGGGTTGATTAGGAAAGAATCCAGAAATAAAATTTTCGGCATTTGTATGGTTTATCTTTATAAGCAAAAGCCAAGTCGATATCATATTGGTACTAAAAGATATTAAGGAAACTTTGATATCACATTTGAGCCCTTAGGGGTTGAATTTCGAAAAATACCGTCTTAGAGGGTACTTACATCATACAGGGAATATACTTTACGAATTTCATGTATCTTGTCCAGAGGATGTTCTATCGAGTAAAAAATACCCATTTACCCCTTTAGGGGTGAAATTTTTAAAAACTGTCAAAACCATTTCGAGATATTTTAAAAAGACACCGACATGTCAAAAAGGAATGTTATAACTCAATAAACACAGGAAATACGAAGGGTTGTATAATTCACCCCGATTGTAGAGCCCTATAGGGGTTGAGTCGGACAAAATCCTGAAATAAGTTTTTCGGCATTTGTATGGTATCTTGGGAAGCAAAATCCAAGACGATATCTTATTGGTCCTAAGAGGTATTGAGGAATCCTTAAAATCACATTTCCCCCCTTTTCACTTATTAGGGGTGGATTTTCGAAAAATCCCGTCTTAGTGGGTGCTTATGTCATAGAGGGAATATACTTCACGAATTTTATTTATCTATGTCCAAGGGATCTTCAAACTAATACAAAATTCCCATTTACCCCTTAAGGGTAAAAATTTTAAAAACTGTCAATACCATTTCGAGATATTTTGAAGACACCTATAAGCCAAAAGGAATTTTATAACTCAACAAACACAGGGAATATGATGGGTTGTATAACTAACCCTGTTCGAAAATTCACCACTTTAGGGGTTGATTAGAACAAAATCCTGAAATAAGTTTTTCAACATTTATATAGGTAATCTTTGTAAGTAAAAACCAAAACGATATCTTATTGGTCCGTAGAGATATTTAGGAATCCTTGAAAATTCATTTCACCCCTTAGGGGTTGTATTTCGAAAAATCCCGTCTTAATGTATGCTTACCTCATGGAGGAAATATACTTTGCGAATATCATGTATCTATGTCCAAAGAATGTTCTATCAAATAAAAACTATCCATTTACCCCTTTAGGGGTGAAATTTTGAAAAACTGTCAAAACTATTTCGAGATATTTTAAAAAGATATCTACATGCCAAATAGGAATTTAATAACTCAACACAGGAAATACGTCGGGTTCTATAATTCTCCCTGATTGTAGATTCACTCTTTTAGGGGATGAATAGGACAAAATCCTGAAATAAGTTTTTCAACATTTATATGGATAATATTTATAAGCAAAAATGAAGGCGATATATTATTGGACCTGTGAGATATAGAGGAATCCGTGAAAACACATTTTACCCCATTTCACCCCTTAGGGGTTGAATTTCCAAAATTCATTTCTTAGGGGGTTGTTAAGTCATAAAAGGGATACACTCCCCGAATTTTATGTTTCTCTGTCTAGACGACATTCTATCGAATATAAAATACCAAATTACCCCTTTAGGGGTGAAATTTGAAAAAACGGTCAAAACACTTATTAAATATTTTAAAAAGACACCTATATGCCTAAAAGAAATGTTATAACACAACAAACACAGAAGATGCGAAGGGCTCTATAATTCACCCTGATTGTAGATTCACCCTTTTAGGGGATGATTAGGACAAAATCTTGAAATAGGTTTTTTAACATTTATATGGATAATCTTTATAAGCAAAAACCAAGGCGATATATTATTGACCTACAAGAAATTGAGGAATCCGTGTAAACACATTTCACCCCTTTTCACCCCTGAGAGGTCGAATATCGAAAAATCATTTCTTAGGGGGTTGTTAAGTCATAAAAGGGATATACTCCCCGTAAATTATGTTTCTTTGTCTAGACGAAATTCTATCGAATAAAAAATACCAATTTACCCCTTTAGGGGTGAAATTTAAAAAAACGGTCAAAACACTTTCTAAATATTTTAAAAAGACACCTTTATGCCAAAAAAGAATGTTATAACACAATAAACACAGAAGATGCGAAGGGTTCTATAATTCACCCTGATTGTAGATTCACCCCTTTAGAGGTCGATTAGAACGAAATCCTGAAATAAGTTTTTTAATATTTACATGAGTAATATTTGTAAGCAAAAAACAAGTCGATATCTTATTGGACCTAAGATATATTAAGGAAACCGTGAAGCCACATTTTACCCCTTTTAACCCCCTTTTCACCCACTTATAGGATGAGTTTCGAAAAATCCGTTCTTAGTGGGTGCTTACGTCATGGAGGGAATATACTCGCCGAATTTCATGATTGTAGGTTCAGTGGTTTGGGCTGGGCGTTGATTATGAGTAGGTAGCTTAGTTACGATTTTATATATATAGATGATCTGGGAGAAATTGTCCACGAAAAGTTACAACTATTGTGCCAGTATTAATGATAGAACTTTCATTATCATTTATTATTCTCCGCGTTATACGTCTTATGCTTGAAATTTGGATGGGAGATTGAATTACTTCTAATATTTCTTCGACGGGAATTTGTGGATCGACATTTCGAATAACTGCTTTTCTAAAGAAAATTGATTCGGGAATGTATGCTCTCAATTTATTTGCGTTTAAGAATACGCATGAGTCCAAAACTTTATTTGCGATAATTTTATTTAAAAATTCTACTTTAATTCTGTTAGATCCAGTAGAATAAACGTTTTTGATACTATGTGCATCATCTTTAAAATAATTAAATAATAATTTCCCAATTGACATTTTATGTAGTTTGCCTATATTTTTATTGATACTTTCGATCAAAATGACGAAAGGTCCAGAGTCTATTTCGTTATAACGGTTGTTTTTATTCAAGTCGTGTGGAGATTTTACTTGATTATTAGGCACCTGGTTGTTTATTTCATTAGTATCAACTGAGTTGGGACGCTCGTTGCGGCTACCGTTAACATTTACTTGACACGAGTTTAATTTTTTGGGAGCATATATTTCTGTAAGAATCTCGCCTGGTCTTTTTTGCACAGATTTGTTGTTATTTAAAACATATTTATTTACTGTAGATAAACTACTCTCCTCGTACTGAAAAGGACTGGAATATAGGACTTCCATAGCCTCTCGACACAATTCGCTTGTAGAAGTATTTGGCTGAATATCCGGGGGATCAGAGCCCCCGCTTGTGTCACACATTCTTGTTAATAAATTTTATGATAACTTTACTAGCTTCTTAAACACTTACCGACAATATAAGACAAGAAACAAAACTTTGCACTAATAGGAATGTATTAATAATTATTTGTTAGCAAATATTCGAAGAATTTTATAACTGAATAATTTCACCTTTTTGACAGCTGTCAAAAAAACAGATGAAATGAAATGTTCTAACCATTACCTTCATATAATTTGTCCATAAACAGAATACCGCTCTTCCCTTCTGACAATTTTTTTGTATTTCTACTTCATTACTGGAACCATTTTATTTATCATCTAAAGATTTTCCTGCATGTAAGTTGTCTGTCCCTAAATAAAACAACGCTTGTCCATTTTGATAATTTTCATCAAAACATTTGCTATTCCGTCTTAACTGCACCTCAATCTGCTGTCAATCGCTGAACAATTCTAGCCTGCAAAACTGTTTTATCTGAAAACGTCTGAAAACGTTTTCCAACGTTTCGTTTTCCTTCCACGGTGGAAGTTCCACCATAATCATTTATTATTTGCAATAATTGAAACGTATCACTTGCGTTTTTCACTTTCAAACTACTATCTTAGGCAAACTATATTTTCATACCCATTTGTTTCATTTTTCCCATTCACAACCAGAAACATATTCGAACGTTCGCCTTCGCAAAGTGATTAAATAAGTTTTTCATGAACAAAATTGCATAATTAACTTTTGTAACTGTTCAAGCACACAAACTTAAATTCAATAATATCCGAAACAACGCAGACAGGTAATAATTTATCACATCACTATTTGTCACTTAATCATCAAATTAATAATTTAAACAAAACACCGAAAAAATGCAACAAAGCAAGATCCCAATAAAATAACAAAATATTATTAAGACGTGCATGATTCCCATTCACAAGTAGAAACGTTGACTCGATCCCACTTCCGATGTAAACAAATAAGGGATTTATTGTTTAAATAAAACTCAAGTTGTTCACAGACTATTTATTCTAAGTATTCACTCTTACAACGTAAGAAAACATCTGATCTCTCTATCAAATTCTACGTGTGTTTTATAAAAACCAATTAGTGTAATGTGCGTCATCATTATCGTTAATGAGTCGTCTTCATTAGTGGGTCCAGATTACGGATTGCATCTAGATAACATTTTATGGTGACGTAACAGGGCTTCGTGGAAGGCTAGATGCTAACATATATATATACTAGGAGAATTTATTGGGAATGAACGGTGAGGAAAGTAAAACTCAACTTTTACTAATGCCCAATATTTCGATTTGAATTTTCAAATCATCTTCAGGGGCTGAAAATATAATTAGTAAATGAAACAATGACTACATAATATTTAATAAAACACTTAACAAAGTTAAATTAAAGAGTTATTCTTATGTAAGTTGTTATAATTAAGACTAGATATAATATCACAAACATTATTCACAATTTAAAATAGAAAAAACCGTTACAACTGTTCTTAAGTGAACTGCTTATATAAGCAGTTCACTTTTGTAAGAACAAAGTAATAGGAAATTTTGTTTTCAATAGTTCGCACCTTTGAAGCTGTATGTCATGTTGGTATTAAAAAATGTCACTTTTTTAAAATGTCGATCCATTTGACATATGTCATAATGAAAAATGATATCTTTATTATAATGATCGTAACCTTATCAACCTAAAGACGGTTTTACAGCGTAAGGAATATTTTTAATTGACATTTAAAGTCAGTAACACACTATAAAAGTAACCAAAATAACCAGATCTATGGTCTATTTCAAAGTAGAAAAAAGTAGATAGCGCTGCGAACCGAGTACGATTTACACTGATCAAATACAGTATAGCGGGAAATTTAAAATAAGTTACAACTAGGGCATGGGCGTAGCAAATGGGCAGAGATGGGCGTCTACGCGTAAACTTGAATTTTTTACGTCTACGTGTAAATTTACCGTAGACAGCGTAGAGAAGTGTAGACTGTGTAGACACGTAGAATCTAGCGTAGAATAATGAAAAATGAAGTTATGTAACCTTTAAAAAAATAAAATACCGCCAGTTTTAAGCAGAACAGGCAGTAAAGAACTCAAATTTAATATTTTTGACAGCTTCCTGATTAAAACAACTACTAACTTTTCATTTTAATTTTACTTTGGTAGTTCATACAGACAGAAACCAAGTAATTTATATTGTCCATAACAACATACGATTTGTGAGATAACATTTTTGGAAACAATATATGTAATTAGAACTACATAAAATTGAAATAAACATAAACATTAATGTAAACTATTTAAACTATTACCATTCTATTATTTCAAATATTACATTTAAACGTACTGCGCATGTACAGTTTACATTCTACATTCGACACGTAAACAAAGGAATATTCTACTTGACATGTTTACGCGTAAAATCTACATTAGTCTACATCATGTATTCTACGCGCCCATCACTGCAACTGGGTTAGCAAGTGATTTTTTTTTAATATAAAAAAGGTTAATAAGATATTGAAATAAACAAGGCAGATACACTTACGTTATTTATGCGACATAAATTCAGTTTAATGGGAAATTAGAAAAAGTTAAAAAAATATTAATTTTAAAAATTATGTACTATATATAAAAAGAGAGATTTGGCTAAAAGAGTTTAAACAAAGTAATAAAACAAACAATATATCTTCAGAGCTAAAGTTTCTTATTTAAATAATTATTGTAAATAAAAATTAAAAATATATGTATATATGAAGGTCTAAAAATTATATCAATAACTTCTTCTTTGGGCAGAATAAGCTGGGCTGTCTTTTGGCCTCACATTAGTCCTCTTTCTTGTTCTGCTAATTGTCAACTGTCAAAAAATATTTATATGTCAGATAACCTAAAATATATATAACTGCGTAAAAACAAATTACATGGAGAATTTTCTCCATAAAATCTACGCCAAGAATATAAATAAAAGTCTAAATATGTAAATAATAACAAAATATATGAGAAAAATTAAATAATATAAATAATATATATTTCCAATGTACGACACTGAACATCTGTCAACTTGGACTAAAAACAATATTTTTACAGTGTAATAGGGATGACGATTTAAACCAATCCGAAGCAAGGACAAACAGCTCCTATCTTCTTACACACATTTTTCTACTTTGAAATAGACCATAGTTTGTTCTTACAAAAGTGAACAGCTTATATTATTCGAAAATATTGTACAGTCTGTTCCAAACGGTTAAGCGGAACTAGATTTTGCAATCTAGTTACTTTCATCGCTTAAATCGTGCTTTTCGGTCGTTTTGTTTAAGCTTTGTAAATCATACTTACAATTAACATTTTTGGTTAAGGTTAATATCATTTTAAAATGTCATTTTCTTTATATTTTGATATTTTGTGCATACTTAATACAAATTTCCCATTTATTTATTTTTTTGTCATTAAAATTTGTAAAAAAAAAAACAATTTAATTTTGACATGTCATTCCTTTCTATGATTTCATTGTTGGAATTTAAAATTTTGACATTCCAACGTGAAAAATGAAATAACCCCAGCAAGGTCCCTTCTCGTGACAACCTAAAAGAACGAAAATCCCATTTAGTTCCGCTTAACCGTTTGGAACAGACTGTATATGCATTAAAATATATGTATATTATTTATAAGGTATTTTGATATTATTTACATATTTAGACTTTTATTTATATTCTTGGCGTAGATTTTACGGAGAATTTACAATAAGTTAAATTTATTTACGGATTTTTAAACTGTTACAGATTATGTTTTAGTGCGACCTTTTGACGATTGCTTAGTTGGTAATAGCGGTCGCTTTTCTTGTCGAAGTTTTAACACATTCCCAGATGATATGTGATAGGTGTCTACAAATGGTGATAAAATGTTGAACTAGTTTTACCCTTGGTGGTGTGTTAAATTTTTTAAAACTGTGTTAATTAGTTTCATTATGAACAACGTACTTATGATCTAAAAATGTTAACTCAAGTGTCCGTGGAAGCATTATATTCAGCTACATATGTTGAAAATTATTTGGATTGTGTTGAAAACCTTCCAGATGATCTCCAAAGGCTGCTTTCACGAATGAGAGAATTGGATGTCACATATAGAGGTAAAAGTGATAAATTTCATTTTATATATTTCCGCTTAACTTTATTTACCGTTGTATGAATGTTTTAGCGTATTTACGAGATGTAGACCAGCAGTCAGAATGGTTAGGTAATGCTCATGAAGAAAACTCTGGGAGAAAATTAAAAGCTTTAGCCCGAATACAACAAGCTCTGATCGCTGCCCAAGAATTGGGTGATGAAAAATTAAATGTTGTCCAGAATTTATTGGATTTAATTGACAACAAAACCAGGCAACTAGATCTTGACTTGAAAAATTTAGGTATGTACCAAAATCACTGTTCATAACGGTTAAGTTTGGCTTCTCGGCTCAACCTCTGTTTGTGTCCTACGCTTCAGTGTACAGCCACTTGATACTTTGAGTATAACATGAAGAATTAATAACAACGGGGTTAAGTTACATCTACAACCTACACCTTGGTGTAATAAATGCATTAGAGCTAAAATGGACTACTGTGCACCTCAAAATAAAATCATTAGGTTAGGTTAGCAAAATTTTAGTAACAGACTGTACTTGTAACTAAACTCACTTTGTAATAAAGGGCATTATAATTTAAAAGGCTTTTAAAGGGCTTTGTAATTTAGGGTATATACGGAAGTTTTACTGGTTTCTCTTTTAAAATACTACATATAGCATGTTTCTTTGCTTTAAGCGGTACTAAATTTTGTAAACTAGCCTTTTGTTTAGCAAAAGCCCTCTTCAATCAGTAAAAAGTGAGCCATGATAAATATTAATGCTCCATTTAGTTCCGCTTAAACGTTTGGAATAGCCTATAGTATAGTATTGTAGGATATTACAATGACGATTGTATTAAATAAGTTGTATTACATTTTAAATTTTGAACAGAATTGTCTGTTAATTGATCTTTTGTTAAATATCAGTTTAAAAGCAGTGATGGCATCCTACTGGTTCGGAAGAGTTCGCGCGAACTGTTTCTTAAAATTATTAAAACCTTAGGGAACCAGTTGTTAGAATTATTAAAAATAAATGAATTACTCTGACTTCAGTTTTGAATTGTGCGCCGTGGAAATGTAATATTTATTTTATATATGTGATTTATTATATGTGATGTCGCGGCTGCATTGATCTCTGGAAACATCATAATTTTTATAAACTAAAAAACTTGGCCGTCTGTAGACAGCGCCTTGTTCAGCGAGGGACAACATAGAGGTAGAGGGAGAGACGGATTAACTGCAACGGACACGTCAGCTAATATTGTATAATTGACTTCTGGACTACAGTTTAACTATCTTATGGCGGACTTTCAACATTTGGGTTCACTTCAATACCTATGAAACACTGAAAAGTGTGAAAATTTACACTTCACATAGTTTTTTTTTTTTTTGTTTTTATTAATGTTTTTTATTAAAGAGGTATTTATATGTATACACTACCAGACCAGGACTTTAGCAAAACTTCATTCATATCTATGACCTATTAAAATTATAAAATTGATACGAAAATTACCAGTTCAACTTTTATTTATTAATATTCAATACATTATTTTACATTTGTAAATACGTTCTAGTATTATTGTTGTTATGAATATAATTTATTTGTTGTGGAAGCCTTATTTTCGCTTCCTCTAAGTTCTGCAAATATTTCAGGATTGCTGATATACATAAATTGTATATATTTTTTTTTTGAGTGCCTTTGCGGCGAGGATATTGGCAGCTTATTGTGATTTAATTAAATTAAATTTGTTTTACATGAGTTATAGTGTTAGATATATGATATTATGCTTTTCTTACAAATTTTGAAATATTTATATAAAGTTACATACAAGTTATTATATATTTGGTGGACAAGGTTTGTTTAAATTGCATCTTGTATTGTGTGCAGTGTTGCTAGTATTCAAAAATGCAAAATAACCATTAGTAAAGCAGTGGTAGCCCAATGTGAAACCTGAAGTTTATAAATGAGTATATAGGCTATTTCAAACGTTTAAGCCGAATAAAATAGAATTTTAATCACGAGTTCACTTTATAACAATTAAAAAGGGCTTTTGCTAAACAAAATGATCAAAAGTTTCATTTAAACGTTAAAAATTACAGTTGATAGGTAATGGCATTCGGACCAGTCGTTAATGTCGAAACGTTAACGAAGTTAATAAATTTTGTTTTATTTTCAGACTTGTCCGAAACCCATTATCTATCAATTATACTAACTTACGGACGTAACTCATCTAATCAAGGTTAAAAATTACTAGATTACAAAATCTAGTTCCGCGTAAACCAAAGAAACCATACAGTGTGTTTTTGGGAAAAACTTTTTTATTATAATGGATGTGAAGGAGTTTAAATTAGGAAAGATGCAGTATTTTACTCTACAATTAAAAATATTAAATTGGAAAAATAATTGAACATCAAATAAATGAGTTATTTAAAAAAAAATACATTGTTTGTCGCATGTCGTTTTTTCTGCGGTATAGAAAAGGTATTTTTCTTTAATAAATCATTATGGGTCTAAAACCAATATTAAAAAAGTAATTTACGTGAAATTTGGAAAAATTACTAGAAACGTTAGATTTTATAAATTTTTAGACTGAGAAAGTAATTTAGTCGACCGACAGGAACAAGACGTGACATATGCTACGGTCTTTAATTTTGGAACTGAGATCTAGAGTATGAGTTGCCGTGGCTCCGTGGTAAGATGGTTGTCTACGGACCCGGGTTTGAAACCTCGCACCTCCTTCGGATTTTATCTTACGATATTGTGCAGTCAGCTCTGGGGTCAACTCAGCTTCAAGTATTTAATACTTAAAAATGCGTACCTGTTTATACAGCGATAATAGGACCGGTCGAAACGTCACACTGACCACGTGGCTTTCATATCTATGACCGGCGGTCTAGAAACGGAGAAATTACCTTCTCTGCCCCTATGCGCCTATTTAGGCGTTCGGGAACCTATTATTTATTTATTCTAGAATATAGAATATCAATTTATAATTTGAATATCGCGCGAAATCTATAATTGGGTCTGTTGCTATTTTTCTTGGCCTGATGTTTACTTTTATAATGGCATTGGAAATATCCACCTTCACTTAAATCCCATATTTGCTCAGGAGCCGAAATATTACTTATATTTAAGGTTTCAAAACTGAAAAATATATTGTCCAACCTGGCAACGCTAATTGTGTGATTGTTTAATCCGGTTATTTCTTTACATGTATATTTAGTTTTACATCTAATTTAGCCCTGTATAACAAATTTAAACTGCTTATATCACAATTTACAAGCTCCCAGTCATTGTGATTATCAGCAGTAGGAAAATGTTGTGTTGTAAGTGACTGCATTGTGTTAGGATTAGTGATAGTAGCATTAATAGTCATAAAATCCCCACCACGGTTATCTGAAGCTACAACTGGGTAGATACCGATGAGTTTGTCTGACTCGTAATAGACCTCCATGTAAATAACTAGATTACGCACATGTATATAATAAATATTCCAACCATAATGTGGCTGTATAGAAAATGCTACGATAGCTACATCATCATTTACAACAGCAGTCAAATCGGTACCATGATTTTTCACCATATGATCAGCACGTGAAGTTCCTATAGGTAATTTATATTTGTCATAGTAACAGATGTGGTCTCGATATTTGCAGAAATGGGTCTGATGTACAGCGATTGTTTTATTGCCTGTCAGCCGATATGGACATCCTCTTCCTTTGTTCTCGCACTCTGTTCCAGTAGTGCTGGGTTCCTCGTTTAACTTCTTCACTACAACACACCAAGTGCATCTTTCTTCTTCGTCCTCTTTCATTTTATTTCCGCAGTCAGGACATCTATAACACACTTTTTAGTTACATTCTATTCCATAAAACGGGGAAACATAATGACACATCAAAATATGAACAAAGCATGACAAATTACGTCATTTAGCGACAAATGTTTCACGACAAATTATGATCCTTGCACGACAGAAACCATTAAATCACAACGGTGGTATAAATATGTATAACAAAAAAAAAATAATTATTATTCTTTTGAAGATTTTTTTTTTTTAAATTGTAGTTGGCATTTTTAGCCTCAAAAACAGAAGCAAACAAACTGGTAATTATCGGTTATAACATTTCTTTCCATATGACGTTAATGCCTAAACGGGTTCATAGATGGCGTAGGCTTTGTCGTCCATCTGCATGTTCTGTCGTTCAACTATATATTTTGTCGTTACTGAAATAATCTATCTGGCATTATTTTTTTTTGCCATTCTTAAAACCTTATTCTGACGAGACGTGACGTAACAACAGAACAGAACATGGAATAGGTATACAAAACTTAACCCCAAGTTGTGATTAGTTTGCTTCCTTTTTCTGGCCGCATTGCTTCAGGGTTTCCCAAGCCCATGTAATTTATTATCAATATGATGTGCACTAATTTTAAGCCCACGATGTTTATTTTGTTTTCTGAGATTGTGTTTTGAGGGCCGAACAGTATTTTTCCAATATGTGGGTCAAAGAGTTGTATACGCATACCAAATTTCAACTTTCCATGTTAAGCCGTTTGGCTAAAATTTCTACCGTACCGACAGACAGACACATGAGTGACGCTATAAGGTTTTTTGTGGTCATACCTACAAAACCCTAAAAATAATTCATTTTGTCAAAATCACAAAACCTGCAATGTTTTCCAAAAACGAAATCTGATCAAAAATTCCTCTGGTACGTTTCCGATTTAGATCAATGTACATAACTTATTTTTTCAGATTTTTAGTTTAACCCCTTGCGTTAAAGGGTGCGGGACAGTAATTTTTTTAGTTAATATTGGCAGCAGATCAGCTCAATATTTGAAAAAATCGTCTTAAAATTAAAAAATTCTAAAATAAAACTACTTTTTGTTCCTTAATCTACGTCTTAAGAACTTATTTTTGATATCGCATAATAAATTTTTTTTAAATAATTATTTTTTTCAACGACTCCAAAAATTCTTTATTTTTCGAAAAATTAACATGATCAAAAATTCCTGTAGAACTATTCCGATTCCCATCAATGTACAGTATTGCGATTTTTTTTCCAGATTTTTAGATCAATCCCTCTGAGAAATAGAGTGGGGAAAAGGTTTTTTTTTATTTTTGGCGAAAAACCCACAAAAATTGGGATTGATTTTTCAATAAAAATTTGCTTGTTTTTCCGTGCGTTAAGAGGTTTCATTTGATACCACACATTATAAAATTTAAAAAAAAAATTTTTTTCTTTAAATACATATTTGTTTATATTTTCTTCGTGATGTATTTTTTTGAACTCTCATTATTTTCCTATATGTGGGTCAGAGTTGTATTGCCCAAGGCCTCAAGTGTGATTCAGAACACCGCCGACAGTAGTATTATTCGTACCCAATATTGAAAATAAAATAATTAAGGTTAATTCAAAATAAATAAAATGCACAATATGAATTAGCCCTTTTATTGCCAAATCGGGTGAGATTCAACCCGTAAATAAATAAATAATTGGAAATTTTACATTGACGATATAATTAAATACGAAATATATAAGAGTAATTCTCAGTAAATTAAATTAATGAATAAAGGTTTAAACAATTTTGCAATTAAGAACAATAACTTTAAAAGTTTTAAAGAAAACGATAAATTTTGAGAACAAAATTCTGCTGAACTTACTATGTTCAGCCGCGTGGCTACAGTTTCTATGATTCAGACACATGAGAGACGTTATAAGGTTATTTTTTTTTTTTTTTTTTCTGTGGTCAAACCTACAAACTCCTAAAAATCAATCTACCTGTAATATAAAACTCGATATCGATATCGATGTGTCGTTCCATTGTTAGAAACCAAAAAATATAATTACCTGTGTCCATATTCCTTGGACTTCTGCAGTAAGTTTTGGAGTTCCGATAGATCAAACTTAAAAATATCTTCAATATCTAAACAAGACTTTTTCTTGAAGTTACAAATTTGTTCATGCAACTTTAAATCCTGTACATCTAGTATTGCCGGGCAGCCCATTATTCTATTCTTGCAAGGAAATGTTAGAGCCCCTGCTATAATCTCAAAATAATTATTTCGCAAGAATATTTCACTTCCATTTTCTATACGTTCACATCTTCCACATACGTTCTTCCCTTTCGTACCTATATAGACTGGACCAAAAGATACCACTTCTTTGCAGTAGGAACATTTTAGTTGTTCTAGTATATGGCGGCACAGTTCGTTGTAAGACATGTTTCGTTATGTCTACAGTTAAACAACAACTAACAGCATAAACAACTACTGACAATTAACCTGCTCAAAATCAACATTTATAGCATTGTGTGGAAACATTGTTGTTGAATAATATTTATTATATATAGGTCAACAAATATTTTTGTGGTTTTTATTCTATCTGTATGTCTGTATAGTATATGTGGTTAAGCGGCTGGACCTACAAAGTGGAAAATTTACATGCGTGTACAACTCTGACCCAAATGTAGAAAAAATATTGGGATATCAAAAAATTTACGTCAAGTGTGAATTTTAACACATTTCAGGGTTTTGTAGGTATTTAGTAAGTTAACAAATTTTAACAATCATGTTAACAATCATAAGAGTTACCGTGGCTCGGTGGTAAGACTGTTGCCTACGGAGCACAGGGACCCGGCTTCAAATCCCTCCACCTCCTTTGAATTTTTATCTTTCGATATCGTTCAGTTAACTCTGGGATTGACTCAGCCTCAAGTATTTAATAGTTAAAATGAGTACTTGTTTATTCAGGGATAATAGGGTCGGTCGAAACGTCACACTGGCCATGTGGCCTTCATATCTATGACCGGTGGTCTAGAAACGGAGAACTTACCTTCTCTGCCCCTATGCGTCTATCTAGGCGTTTGAAAACCTATTGTTATTTATTATTATTATTAACAATCATAAATTTCGATAACTCTTGAAAGAATAATCAACGTCTTCTATCTTGAGACTTCTCCAGTCAGTCAGAAAAATATTGTAAGCACTATGTTGCAAAAAGTTCGATAACTTTCGAAATAATAATCAGATCAAAAATTTCTGTTATAATGTTAAAATGCAGAAAATTTGTGAGAAAATATCTTTTTTACAATTATTTTTCAAAATTTGAAGCCCATAACATTCTTCTTAAAAAACGAAAAACAAATTTTAAAATGTGAGGCACCAAATTCTTGAGCCACCCAAATGTATTCAATGTCGCTTAAACTGAAGACACAACTACAAATTATTACAAATCTTGTCACAATATTTAGTGACAAAGTGTACAATGAAAGGGCCACGTCAGCAAATATTGTGACATGACAGACAACGTGTTAATATAATAAACAGTAGGCGTAATAATCTTAAATAGCTGTGGCCCGATTGTAAAGATTTCTAAAATATAATTTCTGAGAAGTTGTGTAGTTTTGCAGCCTCGTTTCCCATTTCTTCTGAGTTGTCTAAAATCGCGTTCAAGCAGGAAATTGTGAAAAGTGGTCTCACATTGAAGCAAGCGACACAACTTCTTCACAGTTTTAGCCATTTTGCGGCTGTGGCAAATGTTCTTTTTCACAAAAGCAAGATATGCTATAATGACTTGAGTTCAACTTGACAAAAATTCAGTAACTGATGATCGCTTATGCTTATGCCAATTCGTCCTTTATATTGACTGTTTTTATTTGATAAAATAGATTTATTATAGAAAATTTATATATATATCGACAAGAAAATTTATATATATATATATATATATATATATATATATAAATTTTCTTTTCGAGTGAATTACTTATTTAAAATTTTTTCTTCTTGAATCGTCAGTTTTTGGAGACAGGAAATTAATAAAATGTGGTATTTCTGGAACGTTTCGCGTATTTTATTGTAGTATACGCATCATCAGCCTACAAAGATATGTTTGAAATACACAAATATTTATAAAAAAAAAAATTAGGACGGTAGGTATGTTCAAGAAGTGAACATGTAAAAAAAAATAAAATAAAAAAATGTTTTGATGAAAATATATTGAATATAGAACTAAACTCACCAGTGTAGATTTTTTTTTTTTACATGTTCACTTCTTGAACATACCTACCGTCCTAAAAAAATTTTTATAAATATTTGTATATTTCAAACATATCTTTGTAGGCTGATGATGCGTATACTACAATAAAATACGCGTAACGTTCCAGAAATACCACATTTTATTAATTTCCTGTCTCCAAAAACTGACGATTCAAATTTATATATATATATATATAAAACTGACGATTAAAGAAGAAAAATTTTTAAATAAGTAATTCACTCGACAAGAAAATTTATATATATATACAGGGTGTATCAAGATGGAGGGTCACGACATTTTTCGAAATCGCGATGTATGAGCAAGTTGGGAAAAAAATGTGGTTATCCAAAAAATCGAATGATGGTACTGAAATTTTCCGAAACAAACCATTTAAAATATCAAAGACAACATTGATTTTTTAAATGGGAATGTATGTCGTGTTGGGTATCTTTAGATAGAACTTTTGAAAATAAACAACTTTAACATTTTTTTTTTATTATCTTTTACGGTTTACCAAATATGGTATTTTCTAAATCGACTTGAAAATATTTTTATTTACAAGTATTCAAAGTGCCTTTCATTTTAAGTTAAACATTTCCGCATTCTTAAATAGAGCAAAATAAAAATAATTATAAATATTTCACTTTCAAGTACTTTCTGGTTGTACGTTCAAGTAGGTACGACTAAAAAGTATTTTTTGTGTTATTAAGCTACAGATAGCTGTTTAAATCAAAAATGCGAAAGAGTTAAAATCAAAATTTAAGGCACTTTGAACACTTGTAAATTAAAATACTTCAGTTTCAAGTCTTTATAGAGAATATAATTTTTCGTAAACCGTGAAACATATTTAAAAAAAAAAAAATAGTTGTTTCTTTTCAAAAGCTCTAGCCAAACATACTCGACTCCAATATACGTACCCATATAAAAAATCTAAATGGTCCTTGATATCCTGTACTTCCGGTTTGTTCTGGAAAATTTCAATACTACCATTCGATTCTTAGGGTAAACTTAGGTACTTTTTCCAACTTGCTCATACATGCGCCTAAATCCTATATTAAAAAAGTTACTATACTCTATTTTTTTAAAGAACGAAATAGACTGCGATGCGAGCGCGGCCGGTTTCACACTGTATCAAATTAAAGTTTATAATTTAAAATTAAATAAATTTAGCGGTAAATTCAAATTTGGCCTTTCAAAATTAATGTTTTTAAAAAGTTATAATTTAAATACATAAAATTGCTAATACTCTTAATTTCTAAATAAATTATAAAATATTTTATTTTCAAATAATTTAAAATTTAACTAAAATATATTATTTATACAAACCTATCACATAAAAAATAATATCATATAACAATTGAAAATTTAATTAAAATTTATTATTTATATAAAACTTATAAAAAATAATTAAAAATATATATATAAAATAATATTGGAAATCAGTCCGAATTATCAGTGGATTCTTCTTCACTTCAAGTTTATATTTAATCGACGCTATAACACAAACGTAAATACATATAACGACAACACAAATTATTAATATGGCGCTCGTTGACAGCAAAGAATATGACAGTTGACAGCAAAACAACTGTTGTGTTTGGTACCAGAGGCGTTCAGAAAAAAAAGTAGTTATGTTTCTTTTTCCAGTTCCTTTTCTCTTTTTTTCTGGAACACCTTTTTCATCCATGTCGCCCCGGGATCCGACTCGTCCAGCAATTCTTGTATTGTCCTTGTCTCTCTTCCTATCTCTGTACAGTTTTTTAGATGGTCTATTGTTTCTTGCCTTTCACCGCATGTTCTGCACAATCTCCCGTTTTCTTCCTTCCAGTACTTACTTGCGCCTGTCTCGTTTCCGCATCTTAATTTTGCTATAGATTTTTGCACCCATTGAATTTGTATGCTCCTATATTCTTTAAAATACCTGGCCTGGTCGATCTTATTCTGCTGGCTCTGTAGCTGTATCTCTCTATCTCTTTCTATAGTTATATTTTCAACTGCGGCTCCTTCCTGCCTTCTTATTTCGTCCTTGCTGTAGCCATTTCTCTCGTAGTATTTCCTTCGTTTCGTTTTCCAATTTGTTTCTGTATTGTTTTCTCCTTCTTTCCAGCATTCCTTCAGAATTTCGTTGTTGCAAAATTGTATTTTCCGTTCGTATCTTACAGCTCGCGATCCGGTTTTTAACCTCATTTTGTCTCTTTTCGTTTCTGTTAAAACTATATAGCTCGTTGTTTGCCTGTCTAATCCCAAAGTCCATTTAATGTACGTTTCTTGTACTCTTTCTATTTCTTCCCATTCTTTCCATCCCCATATTTCCGAGCCATATAGAAGAATACCTTGTATTAGGGTATCAAAGAGAAACATTCTTTTTCTAAAATCTTCTTTCATTTTCCTTTCGCTGATACTCCATACCTTCCCTAATGCCTTTTTCGTCCTTTCTTTTACATGTTTGTTGTCTCCGTTGTTCTTTCGGAAGGTGTATCCTGGATATCTGAATTCTTTTACTTGTTCCATTTCTTGTCCTTTCCATTTCCAGCATGACCTCTTTTCTCTTCCACCTCTCCTGAATTCCATTACTTTGGATTTCTCTGTGCTGAGTCTCATTTTCTTTCCTCTTATGTATCTTTCAAATCTTCCTATCATATCTTTTAGCTCCTTTGCGGTCTTTGCCAGTAGCACGATGTCATCTGCATAAGCCAGCGACCATATTTTTTGCTTGCCAATTCTTATTCCTCCCGCTTGCCATCTTTCCATCGTTTCTTCTAGGTCAACGATGTATACCGAGAACAGAATGGGACTCAGTGGGCATCCTTGTCTTACTCCCTTTTCCGTCCAGAATTTATCACTTACTTGTTCCCCTTCTTTCACCTTGTTACATGTTTCTTCGTATATTTCCTTGATCTTCTTTATCAGTTTTCGGTCTACGTTCTTTTTATTCATCATTTCCCATAGCTGTTCTCTGTCTACTAGGTCGAATGCTGCCTTTAAGTCTGCGAATAGTGCGTATACTTTTTCGCCGTTTGATAATTCTCTATCTACTATGTGTTTTAGAATGTAGATATTATCCAAAGCGCCCCTTCCTTTCCTGAACCCCGCTTGATTATTAGGTAAAATCTCTTTTTCTTCTAAATCTTTTTGCAGCCTTTCAGCTATCATTGATGCATATATCTTGTAGCTACTATTTAAAAGAGTGATTCCTCTATAATTTCCTAACTCTTCCCTTCTTCCTAAATTGTGTATTGGGACGATCATACCTTGCCTCCAGGTTTGTGGAAAACCGCCCCCCCTTCCATATTTTGTTAAATATTTTCACTAGTCCTCTTTTTAATTCTTGATTGCTGTTTTTCCATACTTCGTTTCTTATTTGATCTTTGCCAGGGCTTTTTTTGTTTTTCAACTTGTTTATTTGTATTTCTATTTCTTCATCTGTGATCTCCCCTGCATTTGGGTCTTCTCTCTTCTCTTCTGTCCTTGTTTCTTCCTTCTTGTTCTCTGTTCTTTCGTATAGAGCCATAAAGTATTCTTTCCATCTTTTTATATCTATTTGACTTTTTTCGTTTTGTCTTTGAATTCTTTCCTTGTTCAGATATTTCCATATTTTTTATTTAAAATTTCTTTTATTGTCTTTGATAAAAATATATTACATTGTGTGTAGAACATGTACAATAGTGATAGCTTATGCTTCTAGTATTACCCATATACTATTTACATAAATCTTGTTTTTACATTTAACAATATTTAATTTTTTTACAATGAATGCTGGATTTTACAGGAAAAATAAATTGTAAAATAAAAAACCTGTACTGATTTTCCATATTTCTGTCTCATTCCTAATTCCTGTTATTTCCCTCATCTCATTTTCTTTCTGGATTATTTTCTTTTGTCTCAATAGGTTCTTATAGTCTTTATGTTTTATTTTATAATCCTCTTCCGTTATCTTTCCCTTTCTCCTTTCTTTAAATTTTCTCTTCGTTTCTCTTTTTTAGGGTTTTGTAGGTATGACCAAAAAACCCTTATACCGTCATTTTGTCGTCTGTCTGTCTGTCTGTCTGTCTGTCCGTCCGGTAAAAATTGTAGCCAAACGGCTAAACCTAGAGAGTTGAAATTTGGCATGCTTATACAACTCTTTGACCCGCACATAGGAAAAATACTAAAACATCTAAAAAACATACCCCCCTAAAAATATAAACAAATATGTGCTCATCGAAAACAAAAATATTTTTTTTAAATTATGAGTAGGGTATCAAATGAAAGCCCTTAGTACGTGGATTAACGATCAAATTTTTATTTTTGCAAAATAAATTATTTTGATGCGATTTTTGCCAAAATTGTGCAAAAAAAAAATTTGTCCCACACCCTGTAGCCCAGATGGTTTAAACTAAAAATCTAAAAAAATTCTAAGTAATGTATATTGGTGTGAACCGAAATAGTACAACAGGAATTTTTGATCAGATTATGTTTTCGGAAAATAACGCATTTTTTGTGGTTTTTGGTTCACAAAGTACAAAAGTTATACCAATGTAAGACACTCACATGCAAGGCGTACGATAGCGTTATTGGTTAGAGCACTGGTGTCGTAAGCTAAAACTCGCTGGTAAACGAAGGATTTCGAGTTCGAGTATGGAGTGAATTTTATTTTTTCTGTTTTTTTTTTGCATTTTATTATGTTGAAATTATTTTGTCAAAATTCTAGTTATATTTTGACAAATGTTGTATTTAATTTTTAAGAGCGTAAATTTAATAATTATCTTATTATATGATTAACAGACGATAAATTATTTTAAAAATATCGTTCATTTTGCCGTGATTACTACAAAGTAAAATTTGTCCTACACACTCAGCATACCGCCTTCACTTATTATATACCTGCGAAACCCTGAAATGTGTGAATATTCACACTTCACATCAATTTTTTCATTCTACACTCTATCCCACCAGTTGTTTCTCCCTGAAACTGTTTATGAACTATTTTCTTTCTTTTCTTTATAACCGCCTTTTTTACTTTGTCAGTAAGTTCCTTCAACATTTCATTAACATCACCGACCGTCATTTCCAGCGTTATTTTTTCTATTTCCGACTTGTGTTGTTCTCTTCCTGCTTCTGACCAGTCTTTTACTTCTATGCACTTATCTCTGTTTTCCTCTGTACTTCTCTGTTCATCTAAATATATTATAATTGGCTGGTGCTCTGTGTCTATTCTACCTCCTACCTTCATTTTCTTTACTTTTTCTGTGGCTTCCGGGTTAGCTATTATATAATCGATTACCGATTTTCCTGTTGGTCCTATATATGTGTATTCTCCCATTTCTTCCCCCCATATATTTCCATTTAGCATATTCCAGCCTCTTTCTTCTATCAACCCAATTAGCTTCTTTCCTTCTTTGTTTATTACTTTATTTTTTGAGATTCTTTTTTCTTCTTCTTCTCCTGTTCCTATCAGTCCTACTTCTTCTCCCGTTCTGGCATTGAAGTCTCCTCCGAGAATTAAGTTGTTTCTTTCGTTTTCTTGTATTTGTTCTGTCAGTATTTCTTTCAAGTTGTCTAGATCGTTTTTATAATATATTGTGAATATTCTCCACGTCTCTTTTTCTACGACAATTTTTCTCTCTTGGATGTTGCGTTCTTTATTTTCTGTATTTTCCTCTTTGATGTTGTTCCTGATGCCTGTTAGTATACCTCCTTACGCTCTGCCTTTTTTCTTTTCTCGCGTTGCAAAGGATGATTTCCGTCTATATCCTTCTGGTAATTTCTTTTTTATTTTTTCCCAGTTTTTTTCCTCTACCCATGTCTCTACCAAGCCAATTACGTCAAACTTATTTATATATTCCCAGAACTCTTCATCCTTATTAGTAATTCCCACTACATTCCAGAAACCTACCATTATATTTTTCTTGTTGGGGCTTTCGTTTTTCTTTGTTTTCTTATTCGTTCTTTCTTCTCTTGTCCGTGTTCATTGCGTTTTGTTGTTATCTATGTTACTTGTCCTTGTATTGTTGTTTATTACTTTTTTGCTTCCTCGAGTTTTCCTCTGCTTTCATTCCAATGCCACCATTTCCCATCTATCTGCAACTTTTTGAAACCTATTTTTACCTGTCTTCCTTCGCTTCTTTGTTCGTTTGCTACATCCACAATCCTTTTCGCTATCTTTCTTCGGACTTGCATTTCGTGTTCTGTCAGATCGTTATGGATGAATATTCTTTCCGTTTCTCTTTTGTTTTTTAATTCCTTCTTTTATGACATTATGGTTTGTTTTTCTTCCCATGAATTGAATTTTACTAATATGACGTTTTTTTCTTTTCCAACCATCCAAATCTCTTTCGGCTTGATATTTATTTCTAACTGTTCCTTAATAAATTTTTCTGTTATCTCTCTTTCTTGGTTTTCTTTTATTCTTAGTCCTTTAATTACTACGTTTTTCCGTTTCTCTCGTCTTTCTCTTTGCTCAAGTTTTCCTTCTAAGGTTTCTACTTTCGTTTTTAGGGTTTCTATTTGTTCTTGCCAAATTCCCGTTTTTTCTATCAGTTTTTCTTTTATTTCCGATACTTCTGTTTTTAGTGCCGCGGTCTCCGTTCTCATTTCCTTTATTTCTTTCATTTGTTCTCTCAGCATTTGTTTTAACTCCTCCATTTCTTCTCCGTTTGTAGCCGTCTCTTTATTATTTCCTGGCGATCTTTCTATTTTTTTACTTCTGGCGAAAGGATTTTCTTCAAATGATGTATCTTATGTCTTTCTCTTGTAGTACTTTATTTCTGCTGAATTCCTGTTGAATTGTGTCGGCTATTCAGCTACTCTATCTGCTTAATGTTTAATATTTAAGCTCAATTTCACTATTAATTTGCTATAAAAACTTTTAACCTTTTTTACTATTCAGCGCCCTCTCTGTACTCCTATTTTTCTTAATATATATATATATATATATATATTAAGAAAAATAGGAGTACAGAGAGGGCGTATATATATTCTAAATTAATTTAAAATCTATTTATTCACTGGCTTTTATATTCTAATATTATTTAAACGTATACCTCCGTTTTACTTATTAGAAATAATAGGTAGTAATATATTCACTGTAAACTTAGTTTGTACGCCCATGTTTACAAATTTGGATTAAAATGACAGAGACAAATAGAATAAGTTGAGATAGAAAACTATTTTTCTATAGTTTAAACTTTTCCAAGTTCTTACCCAATTAAAAACAAGATCGAAATAGCTCATATCTTGCCCACACTCCATTCTAAAAAAAAAAATGAAGTATAGGACTTGATTAAACAAGTAAAACAGGTTAAGTAATAGGTGATTATCTGTGTCTAATATTAGAAATTGTTTATTTCAGATTATGGTAAAGATGAACCATCGAATGAGACAAAGGAGCAACAACCGCCTGTTAGCAACGTGGCCAATGTGGTGGTAAACTCGAGCGGAGAACGCCAGTCTAAACGTGCCAGACGTACGCGCCATGACACCCTAACCGGTTTAGATACCAATATCAATGAGGCTCTTGCTTCTGAACATGTGCTGCGCAGCGCTGTTACTCCACAAGTCACCACCAACACTACACAGAAAAAGACGAATACTGGTGCAGGTAAGGAAGTTTCACACATTTTTAACAATAATTCAGGAACTAATTCAAAGGTTTTGACTGATACTCTTAACCGCAATTGCGGTTGGTATAATATTTTGTGCTTAGAGGCGCAAATCCGGTTCTGGCGTCGTATAATAGTAAATTGCTGGACAATTGAAGTGGATCACTTAATATTATATTCACTTGTGTATGGAGAAAAGTTTACATATACCAAAATAAAAAGAACACGTTCTTTGATTCTATTTTAAGCCAAAAAAAAAAAAACTAACTAACATCTACTATCTACTCTAGGTTATCTAAATTTTATGTCAAATTTACATGCTCGCGAGGATTAATTCCTTTGTGTTCGCGGCAAAAAATCGACACAACGGATTAGGTCAAACAAGACAAATGTTACATAGCGTGTTGAATTACACGGTACATTACAGGATCAACTCGCTAATCTGGACCCGGCTTAAGGTAGAGTGAATGTGAAACTCTCGATTCTTGACAAAGAGATTTAGATCGTTGCTTTTGGGCACATGTCTCGTGGACTAATTTCCGAACTTTTTAAATACTGGGTATAATTGTTTAAAATCTATTTACATTTGTATTATTTTAATAGGAAAGAAAAAGAAGCGCAAGTCACGTGGTGCAGCCCAGGTGACTCCGCGAGAAGAATCCCCACCTCGAGAAGAAGAACCAGTTATTGATCCAGATGAACCGACTTATTGTCTCTGCGACCAAATATCTTACGGAGAAATGATCATGTGTGATAATGATCTGTGTCCAATAGAGTGGTTCCATTTCTCTTGTGTCACTCTTACCACTAAACCAAAGGGTAAATGGTTTTGTCCAAAGTGCAGAGGTGACAGACCCAATGTTATGAAACCCAAAGCGCAGTTTTTGAGGGAGCTGGAGAGATATAATAAGGAAAAGGAAGAGAAAACATAATTTTAAGTTATGGGATGAGTTTTATTGCCATATCTATTTATATTTTTGTAGTCAAGTTTATTTTTTATTATGGTAAAACATTGTGTTTTAATTTGTATAATTTGTATGAAGGTACATCAAGAATTAAAGTCTTTTATCCTAGATGACTATGCTCGTTAAGCTAGGGTTTTTATTTGGCTCCAGCTATTCCCTAGTTCGTTCCCTTCTTTCTATATGCGTTATCATGTCTATCTTGGTTTCTGAACTCTTATTTTGCCTTGTGGATTTCAATCTAATGTTATCTGGGTCTCGTTTAAAGTTACGATCAATCTACTTCCATTTGCTCTTATACAATATACAGTTTCTGGTCATATTATTAGACGCATCTTGATTTTTGTTCATTTCAATTCAGATGAGGGGCGAAATAGTACTAATTTTATTTTTACATGTTTAAAAAAGTTTACTTAATATCTTGAAGGGGTTCATTGAACATTGGTGAATAAAAAACATGATATGATAGAAATAATCATGTATTTATTCATTTTTTGTCAATTATTTAAGTAGTCAAAAAAATACCAGTAGCATGCGGTCTGGATATGCGGGACATGCTCCACGTACCCACTCAATATCGCACTACATTTATTTTATTTAAATAATATTTTAATCACAATATCCTGTATAACAAATAATTCAGTATTAAGAAAAAAAAAGCATTATTTTCTGTATTTTTAATTAGATAGAGTAATTGATATAGTTTTATATTGTATAAGTAGTTGCGTGCTGTAAATATGCAGTGCAAGTACTATCGTTTGCTTATTATATAAAGCCATGTCTAGCGGTGTTTCTGTCGCTGGCCTGTCTGTTTTCATTCTGTTATACCGTTGGTCGTACAAAGTCCCCCTCAAAATTCCCCTTCTCCAAATAAATAAGTGCAGCATCGAGTCGCACTGTGAGGTCAGTGCAGTATTTCTTAGTGTGTACAATTTAACCATTTTATGTATTTACAGATCTCCATCTTCTGACATGGCCATTTTTATAAGAAATCTTAATAAAATACTGAATGTTCTAGATAGTTCAAGGAATATTATTGTCTGCGGTGATTTTAATGTTAATTTTAATAAGAATAACTGCGACGTAACTCATATCACAGATTTATTTGGTAGCTTTAATCTAGTTCCACAGTAACCTTCAATACCCGCCTTAATAACAGAATTGACAATCTTTTTCAGAATATTAATCTTCATGCAAATAGTATGAAAAAGATTCCGGGTTTTGCTGACCATGATGGTATAATAATAATAATAATAATAATAATAATTTATTTTCAATAATACAATACATAATACAATAAATTAATGTACAGTTTTATTTTGTTGTTACAATAATGAAAATAAAGAAGTAACACCACAATGAATCTCGTTCAGTGCGTGGCGATAGTTTTTAATATAAATATTACAAAAATGTAATGTATATTGGCAACTTTCCCCCTTCAATGTAAAAATGATCCCTCCGAATCCACTATACCTACATACAGCTTCCACAGAAAGATCTCCGACTTAGGTTTATATCAATTTTTTAACAAAATTGACTCGATTCAATGGGATCAGCTAATTTTGACATCCGATAAAATTGATAATTTCGATACATTTTTCCAGTTATTCCTCTCTGCTTTTGATAAGATATTCCCTTTAAAAAAAATTTAAATTTCAAACAAATGTAAATCCTGTAAAGTTAATTGGTTCAATGATCACCTTCGAAATATGAGGAATATCCTCCACAACCTAGACCAGACTTTCTTGAATAACCCTAACTCTCAAAATAAATCAGCACTGAACAATTACAAAATTATCTACAGGAATGAAATCACCGCAGCCAAAATTGCAGCTCACTCCAAATACATTACGGAGTGAAACAATTAAAATAAATCAGCGTGGCAAATTATTAATAAGCGCAGAAACAAGTCAAAAATCTCAGATCCTCCTTTTTCTGCCGACAACTTCAATCAATACTTTTGTACTATTGCCAAAGCACTAACTGAAAACCTACCCCCCTCCAATGTATCTCCTGAATCCCTCCTTAACCATTCCTTATCTAAATTTTCTTTTGAACCTGTGAGCGAAATTTCACTTCGAGATATAATCACGTCTTTAAAAAATAGCGATACTCGTGATGCTTATGAGCTCTCGGTAAAAATTATAAAAGTAGTCAAAGATCCTTTAATTCCTGTTCTAACAAAGGTATTTAACACCTGTATCAAACATAATTGCTTTCCCGACACACTAAAATTGGCAAAAGTCCTGCCTATTTTTAAGAAAGGTGACACTGACAACCTCAACAACTACAGACCCATATCTATACTTCCTATCTTTTCCAAAATTTTTGAAAAAATTCTTTATAAACAAATAACCCAACACTTCCCGAATCATAATTTATTTTCCAACAGTCAATATGGTTTCAGAAGCAACCTAAGCACAACCCATGCAATTTTAGAATTCATTAACTGTACATCTGACGCACTCGAATCGGGCGAATATTGTCTCAGTACTTTTCTTGACCTAAGCAAAGCCTTTGATTCTATTTCTCACAACATTTTATTTGACAAACTTCCCTTTTATGGTTTTGTTGACAATAGCTGTGCCTTGCTTAAATCCTTTTTATCAAATCGACAGCAGTTTACCCAAATTGGCAGTAACAAATCTAAACCCCTTCCTCTTCTTCTCGGCGTTCCCCAAGGCTCTGTACTTGGACCACTACTATTCTTAATATATATTAATGACTTCCCCTCTTTCATGGATTCTAAATCAATTCTTTATGCGGATGATACAACCATATTGACTACAAACTCTAATTTAAACATACTTCAATCTGAAAATCTCTCACTACTTGACAAAGCTAATTCCTGGTTCACCATCAATAAACTATCCTTGAACACTACCAAGTCCCAAAGCTTACTCATAACCACAAAGACACATGACTATGACAATCCCCCGTATGTAAGTTTCTTTGGTATACATGTAGATCCTCATCTAAGATGGGACCAACATACAGAGTTTCTGAGCCGTAAACTAAGGTCTACCATATATCTAATTAGAAAACTAAAACTAGAGGTGAGTATAGATGTGGTTCTAAAAGCTTACTTTTCCCTTTTCCACACCCAGTTAAGCTATGGTTTATTAATCTGGGGACATTCACCAGCTGCCAAAAGAATCTTTGCCCTACAGCGTAAGGTTGTTAGAATTATTGCTTCTGCTACTTTTCAAGCCGACTGTCGTGATCTTTTTGTAAAACTCAATATAATGTCCCTACCTTCCCTTTTCATCTTTTACTGCGTACTCCATATTCACCAAAATCTAAAAAATTTCCCAACCTGCAGTAAAACCCACTACCATAATACTCGGTTAAAGAACAATATTCGTAGTAACTTCTTACGCCTTAATAAATCGAGGAACTCCATCAATTATTTTTCTATACATTTTTTTAACCTTAAACCTGCGGAAATTAGAGAACTACCACCCAAAAATTTCCACGAAAAAAACAAAGATATTCTGACTGTAAATCCTATGTATAGCTTTGATGAGTTCGAGAACTTTAGTTTTAAATAACTTATATTTTTATGTAAATGACTGACTAGTAACGTTACCATGTAATAGTATTTAGTCAATAAACATTATTATTATTAAAGTATCAGCGTCATACGTTCCAATAAGTTTACAAAGTAAGCGCCGCTGTGGCGCTACCTAACAATGGTAAGGGTACTGCAGAGCAACAATTCTATCTAGGTGCATTACAAAAGAAAGATAATAATAATAAAATTTTATTTATTCAGTAGTTAAAATATAATACAATTACAACATAGATATTCAGAGTTCCGAATACACCTGGACATAATTTACAACAAGAGCTGTTCAAGACAATAATATTACATCAATTAACAGTAATTTTAATCTTGAAGGAAAAAATTAAAAAACCTTTAACAAATTAGCAGTACACAGTTACTGTTTATTTAGTTTGCATAAATATATTCATTATGCTATGTAAGATTATTTTTAAGAACCTTTTTTCCAACATTCGAAGCAAGTTGGTTTTCGAGTTTAGAAATTCGCTTAAAGTATTTATGTGATATTTTTGAAATAAATTCAGAAATTGTATCAATATAAATATTTTTATGCATCACACTTATTAATTTATACATAGGATATTTACCAATTATTCGCAACACTTATTTTGTACTATTTGAAGACTGTTTAAATTAGTAGTACTAAAATTGGTCTTATTATCATTTTATATATAAGTAATTTGCTTTGTTGACACAAAAAGGACCTACGATTATATATTTTAAATATTTGCATTAGCACTTTATAAGTAGATACGCAAGTTTTCTTGATATGTTCTGAGAAAGTTAAAGATTTGTCAAGCACGACTACAAGATATTTAACTGAAGGTTTGTGAAAGAAATTGCTGTTATTAATTTTGATGAAAGTATTTTCTAAATTAGGATGTCGTTTTGTTAATAAAATAAATTCTGTGTTATCTGTATTTAATTTCATACGCCATTTATTAAAATGCTTGTGTATTCTATGCAGGTTTTTATTTAATCTGTTAGTTATTGTGTCAAGTCTCCAGGATTAAGTAAACAGAGCTGTGTCATCCGCATAAAGACTTAAGTTAACATTTGCTCTTATGGAATATCATTTATAAATATATTGAACAGCTTAGGCTCCAATTCGCTCCCT
Organism: Liopterus haemorrhoidalis; assembly: GCA_963971575.1. Taxonomy (NCBI): domain Eukaryota; kingdom Metazoa; phylum Arthropoda; class Insecta; order Coleoptera; family Dytiscidae; genus Liopterus; species Liopterus haemorrhoidalis. The sequence continues at coordinate 125,131,167 of OZ020611.1, forward strand.
TGGGGCAGCCCTGCAGTGATTGTTTTAGAGCATTTTAAAGTGAACAGCTTATACTATATAAGCAGTTCACTTTTGTAAGAACAAACTAGATCTGGTTATTTTGGTTACTTTTATAGTGTGTTACTGACTTTAAATTTCAATTAAAAATATTCCTTGCGCTGTAAAACCGACTTTAGGTTAATAAGGTTATGATCATTATAATTAAGATATTATCTGTCTCATTTTGTAATACGGAACTAACAGTAACAGTTCATTTTTTATGTTGTATATTGACAATACATTTATAATATTGTCATAGTATTGGTTCACACGGATATGCCAAAGTCTGTTTACACCACAACAGTCACCAAAGTAACCATATCTAGTTTCGTATTACAAATAGACCATATTAGTAACTACGTCACAAATTGGGATTCAGTGCTGCCGTCTCGCGGTTGGATTCCTTTTATTTGAATTTTCTATAATATAAAGTATCTGGACTGTATATATTAGTATATATTTATCAAAAATACATATTTTATGCTCCAAAATTGAAAATATTTATAAAATTAAGGTAACAAAAGTAATGTCCCATGTATTTTAAACTTCAAAAGGAATCAGCTCTCAGATGGCAGCACATGTATGTGACGACACACTAATATGGTCTATTGAGACAGATTATATCATTTTTCATTATGACATATGTCATATGGATCGACATTTTAAAAAAGTGACATTTTTTAATACCACATGACATACAGCTTCAAAGATGCGAACTATTGAAAACAAAATTCCCTCTTAGTTTGTTCTTACAAAAGTTAACTGCTTATAATAATAGACAAATTTGGCAAAAAGAAAAGAAGACTAGAAGTTGCGTTTAAATAATTTTTTGAGGTTCAGTTCTACTCTTTTACTACCCTAACATAATTACCCAGTTTTTAGGTGAGCAGTACTTTATATTGGCTCTCCGATCCTTAAATTTTCCAATTTGCGCCAATTGTTACGAGAGCACCAGATCAATAATGCGAAGATATTTCGTGCCGTTGAGGACTATAATCAAATTTTTAATTATAAAATCCAAGTGTTGAACATACTTACCGTTGCCGACCGGCATAGCGTAGTGGTAACACATATGCTTGCATTGCGAAGGTCTCTGGTTCAAATCCAGTTCAGGCATGGAAATTTTCTCAAATAAAAATGGTCCTGGCTAATTGCCACAGCAGCAAAGGCCATTAAAATAAAAAAAAACGTACTCACCGTTACATTAAGACAAACTGATTCACAAATGTGTGATTCACAAGATATTGCAATATTTAAGATGATTCCAAATTATTTTAATTAATTTTTTATTATGCAAAGTAAATTGAGAAGTGACACGCTCGAATGCGCTAACTGGTATTTCTTTTCTGAGAAGCTTTTTCTAAACAATTCTTTTAGTTTTATTAAGCCCAGGCAGGTAAAGGTTGTTGCTAGAATTGACACGCAAACACGTTACTAATAATTGCCCATGCGAGAAGAATGGATTTCGCAAATCAACGCCAGCTATTTTAAGGGATTGACCCTACGACTTATTAATAGGCATCGCAAAACAAACCCTGACAGGATATTGAAGACTTTAGAACTGATATGGTAAAATTGTAGGAATCATTGGTATTCTCGGTATTACTACCTTTTTGCTTGTACCGCAACTAATCATAATGGTTGCATCTACTACATAGTCTTTTAAACTGTTCACCTGTAAGCGTGTTCCATTACATTATTTGGCGAGTTTATATTCCTCAGCAACATTATTGGTGCACCTACTTTCAAAGTAAAAGCATGAGGTAGGAGCTTAATCCTGATTGGTTAATATACACTAAATTTAGGAATTCGACTGGATAGTGAATGGCACCTTGCTCCTCTATAACCGTGTCGACAGACATTAGTACGGGAGAGAGATTCAAACGGTCCCAAGATTACTTTCCCAGGAAATTTTTGTGTAACTTTGGAACTCATGAACAGAATTCATTCAATTCTGATTAGTGTATAAATCGTGTACCAGATTTACCACCGAAGAAATATATGTTGTCGCTGGTAATTTCAAGAAAATTCGTTAAATAGATGTATTCTATATTACCCGCGTGCTCTAACGTAATTATATTTTTGGAACTACTGAACAAATTTAAAACATTCTTTCAATTCTGAATCATGTATCAATTTTTCCACTGACGAAACCTATGTTATCACTTATAATTAAGGTGACCAGATTTTGAAAATCATAAACCGGGACAAATAAAAAAAATCGTTTTATTAAATTATTTATTCATAAGCCACAGAAAAAAAATAATAATTACAAACAATATTACAATTATTTATTCACCAAGCCTCTTGATTTTGTAACATCAATCCATGTTGGTATTGCTTTCAGTGAAACCATTGAAATATGGATCCAAATTGGAAACAGTCCATTCATCTAAATAATTTAAAGATGTGCCAAAGAATTCATCAGCTGTCTGATAGAATGTGTTTGAATCTAGTAAACCCTTCTCAACAATATGATCAATCATATCCGATAATTTAAAACCGATAAATTTCACTTCTTGATATTTAAATATCTTTGTTTTTATTTGAAAATTCGTTTATCTAGGTTGTAAAATATTTGATAGACATATTTATAAATAAAGTAATATTTTGAGGGCTTGCGGGATAATAGAAAAAATTGGGTTCGTGAAGTTTATTTTTTTGGAATTCTAAACCGGGACACAAAGGATGCCGGGACAATTTATGCAAAACTGGGACTGTCCCGACCAAACCGGGACGTCTGGTCACCTTACTTATAATTTCAAGAAAATGCGTTAAATATGAACGAAAAAAATGGATTTCGTTTTAAACACTCGCACAAATTTTATTATAACTTTGGAACTACTGAATCAATTTTAATGAAACACAGCCAAAAACTTGACCAGATGATATAGGCGGGAATAGAAAAAAAAAAAAACAAACATTAAAATCGGTTCAGCACTTCTCGAGTAATGCGTTAAATATAAACCGAAAAGATGGATTTTGAATTAACCACGTGCACAAATATCATTATATCTTTGGAACTACTGAAGGTGCGTTCGGCATAACTGTGCAGTATTAACTCTGTGTTGTGCAAGTTTTTTGTCACGTGACCACTGTGCATACTGTGCAAGAAAGTCAAAGACGAACACTTTGTTCAGATTGTGCAGTTTTTCAAATTATTATTCTAACCTTTTTTTACAAATGAATATGTGTGTGATTACATCAAGTCTGTCTCCTGTTAATTGTTTTGTACGATAATATATAAATGGCGCATGAAGGTTTTGCGATGCTTTTAAGTAATATAAAAGAAATTTTATTTGATGAGGAAGACAATTCAGAAGAATTTTCCAAACCAGAAAATATTTTGGAAAAAGTGTTTGAATATGCAGAGAGTACTGTTCAAAACAAGACTACAAATTAATTTAAAGTACATTTCCGCTTGTATCCAGAAAATTTTAAGTCTCTTTGAGTGTATTTACATGTTCCATCATGAGGTTCATGTCTATACTACTTATTTATTTTGCAAATGCTGCAGGCATAAACAATGATATCTTGATTGTTTTCACTCACATTGTTTTGTAGAAATAATAACTTTGTATTTTTACCGCGAAAAACACTATTGCACAGACTGCCGTATGATCTGAACTTGTGGAGATTGTGCAACACAAACTGCACTGCACAGTATATGCCGAACAATCTTCGTGCAGCACAAAGCACATAGCAACTTTATGAGGAACGCTTCTTGTGTAAATTATGCAGAATGTGTTGATTATTAGCTTATGCCGAACGCACCTTGAATAGATATTAAAAATTCTTTCAATGCTGATTAGTTTTTACATCGTTTTCGAACTTTGCCGCTGGTAAAACCTATGTTGTCGCCGATAATTTGTAGAAAATGCGTTAAATATTTATGGAAAACATGGATTTCGATTTACTCGCGCACATTTCTATAAAAAACTTTCTATTTCCATTTCAGCCGAAAATCTAACCAGATGATGTAACTACAGACAGAAAAAAAACACATGAAAATCGAATCAGCAGTTCTCGAGTGAAAAACGCACATACGGCCAGCCAGTACAGTATGTACTATAATTATGTCATATAGTCGATTGCCAAGTTTTTGTGCCACTTTGCAAAACATGTTTTGGCCCTTACCATACATAATTTTTTATGCTGTAAGCTAAAAAAATATTGTTGTTTTATTATGAGTGATTTAGCTATCTCGAGAACTATAAGAACTACGAGGTTGCTTTACATTAGACAACAAATACTATTTTACAGGAAAATATCAATGAGTGAAGCAATTTTTTATTTCGACCGGTGGTTTTCAAAGCATGTTGTGCAAATTTCTTATTTTAAATAAGAACATACATTTTATTTTTACTTATTCGATAGAGTATTCTATTCTGATTTCAACGATATAATCAAGTCAGCCTTATATCACAAAATAATCGAGAAAAATGTAAATTAAGTTAAATTGAAATCTCGTTGAAACAAGAGTGCTATGAATAATATGAGTGTTACTAGAGTACGTTTAGGATAACTTCATGCCAGGGCATCATAAAATACGTCATCAATGCTTCGCGAGAAAACAGCTGATTACATAGACGTACGTAAGGGTTTCTGCCTTGTCAATTGTTGTGAATACCAAACAAACAAAATCATGTATTCGAAATACATGATTTTTTTTTTTTTTGTTCTCGTTTTAGTACACGACATACCTGAAAACGTACGAGAAATAAATAATAATATAATTTTGTGTATAAATGTATCAATTTCACCCTGTAAATGGAAATTATATATAAAGCCTGTATGTAACAGTTTTTAATTATTGTAATTGAAGTAAAAGTGAAAAAAAGGAAATAAATGTGGATATATAGGTTATATTATAAAAAGAGAATAAAATAAGATCACCACACAAACATTTGATTCAAACCCGCAACCCAGAAAATGAGCAGACGTTGCATAACAATCTACTAATTTTTAAAAATTAAGTATAGTGTAACAAATTAAGCGAACAAAGAAGTGAAATCTTGGAATAAAGTTAAAATACTTCCCCAGAATAGGGTTGGTTGGAGCCCTCTGTACTCATGCAGTATAACGTTATATATGTAAAGTTTATACATTGATAAATTCCATTTTAATAATTTTCTGTATATAATCTGAGACATTTATAATCATTTTTCATAAATTTAGCGACATTGTTTATGATTTCTCTCGCTTGGCTCCGAATTGGCATACCTTGAAAGTCCAATCTTTTTTTTTTTTTTTTTGGCGTCATTTTCTCAAATAACAATAATAATAACACAAATACAACAAAAAAAAAAAAAACAAACAACAAAATTTAATAAAGAAAATAAACAACAAAATTTAACAAAGAAAACAAACAATAAAATTTAATAAAGAAAATAAACAACAAAATTTAACAAAGAAAATAAATAACAAAATTTAAAAAAGAAAACAAAAACGGAATTAAACAATCAAAATCGAAATATACGCGTAGTCAAGAACAGATCAAAGTAAGTGACGCCACTGAAATGTATCAAACCAACTGTTGGTAATGACATGGACGAAATTTGGTTTCTGCGCAACCCAGTCGGTAATATAGACCTGGCATGAAATTATCCTGAATGCACTCTATGAATAATAACAATTGAATATTCTTGTTCTGTTTCATTACTTAATTGTAATTTGTCAATACTGTTCGTTGTGTTAGTGTTTCGAAAAGAAAATGAATAATTTTACTCATGACGAAAAAATTGATATATTCGCAGTGTACATTTTATGTCACAACAATTATCGTGCTGCGGTGAATATGTACAGAGAACTGTACCCTGCTGGAGAAGTTCCTGGTCCGTGATATTTTCGAAGACTGAAATAAAACATCGCGCTAATACTGCGGCATTTAAATGCAATCGTAATCGTGTGCAAAATCCAATGAACAACACTGAAGTAGACGTTGTGGTGTATTTTTTACCAGTTTTTGCTTTTAAAATTACAATAAACTAAATTATTAATCAATAAATTATTAACAACATTTAAAATATTATTTCAAAAAAATTCTTGGGGGTCCAGAAAATAATTTAGGCTAGTTGGGGGGTCTCGAGTATAAAAAGGTTAAGAACCGCTGTTTTAGACGATCTGCCTTTAATAGTTGTTAGAGATGTATTCTTTCACCAGGATGGAGTCCCAGCTCACAATTCTTGTCAAGTAGCAGAGTACCTTTACGAATATCGTACGTACAAGACCAATAAATTGGTACCACGGGGCCTATTGCATGGCCAGCAAGGTCTGCAGATTTAAGTCCTTTGGATTTTTTCTTATGGGGTTTTGTCAAAGACAAAGTGTATAACATGGTGCATCCAGATGTACAACATTTAAAAAATAGTATCCAAGACAGTATTGTTAACCCTTTACCGTCTAGTGTGCCATATATGGCACATTCCGATTTTTATTTTACTTTTAAAGCTGAATCAGAACATTACTTCATGAATGTTCATATATGCCACATATACAGCAATGGATCTTGCAGTATCTCAAGTAATGGGCTGCAATAGATTTCAGGATATTAAGCGGAATTCGCACTTCAACGGCAATTCTAATTTAACGAGAATTTATTGAGAGAGGACAACTAGAAAATATGACCTTTTCTTTCAAAAATTCGAGGGCGACTGCTTTTAATCCCTAATGAAGAACACCTAGCAATTGACGAGCGAATATTACGGAATCATTTTCTTTTGTAGCATAATGTAGAATCATAATGTTTCATGTATGGTACAAACCCTATTTTCATAAAAATAATGATTAATATTTTAAATATATTTTTTTAATTAATTTTTCTATCAATAAGAAGCAATTCCTAATGCCCATGAATTATTTCAGCCAGAAATAAAAATTCATGCAGTAAAGGGTTAATATCGACGGGATAATATTAAAAAAAGTTAGGAATAATTTATTTAAAAGAGTGCAGTTATGCATAAATGAGAAAAGGGGTAATTTTGAACAACATTTGTAAACTCATAATAATTTATTTCAATAAAATTCAAATAAATTTAATTTGCGTTTTTTACGATTATTTAGTGATGTAAGGCTATGACTTGTTTACATCGTTAGAATCAGAATAGTTGTAGCTTTTATAGATCGATTAAACTGACACATTCAGAAATATCAAATAAAAACCGATCATCGCGAAAAGATTAAGATATATTAGGTTAGGATAAACTTTACATTGTAGATTTATTACATTTTTGTTATAACTTCATAATATATATAACACACAAAAAATTTTGAAAAAACTAAACTGCTGGCGAAACATTAATTACAGAAATTTATTGACTAACATTTACTATCTGCTCTTGGTACTGTTAACTTTGTATCAAACGTCAATATTTGTGAGAGCCAAAAATGCCTAGAATACGTCAAAACAAATTCAGCGAATTCTTTTGTGTCCGCGCCAAAATCAGATACAGAACGTATTCGTCAAGCGTTTTGCGATCCGCTTGACTTGTATGCGATCCGTTTGACTTGTATGCGAGATCCTGTGCAATCTACACAAAAATGTTACACGGCGCAGTGACATAGCTACAATAGTGCAAGTGGCGCCATCGCACCAAGGCCGGAACCCGAAAAGATCCATTTTCCTGAGGGTCGATTATAGATTTTACAATAGGGCCTACACTCTAGCAGTGTTGTAATAGATACATTTGAAAATATATCTAGATACAGATACAGATACTTGAGGAAAAATGTATCTAGATGCAGATACAGATACAAATTTTAAAAAGTATCTATATACAGATACATTTTTTTTACAATGTATGTAGATACTTCAAGATACTTTTAAGATACTTTCGGAAAAATGAAAACACCACAAAAAAAAAGAAATAACTAGAGCAAGGGATATATTTGTTCACAATAAAAAATAAGTTATGCACTATTATTACTCTTAAAATAAACACAAATAGCCTTTGAAGCTGTGTGTCAGAAATATTAACTAACTATATACCTATGTAATCTTTAAAAAAATCACTTTTTTATTCCAATTTCAGCGGATATCTCGAACATTTTTTGTTCGCTAATAAATTACTGATTATTAAATGAGTATTTAGGATGACAAAAATAAAACAACAATTTTATTTATTATATTTTTCTTTATTTAATTCACATTTATAAAATTAATTCTTATTCTTAGATTAGATAATTACTTAATGGTTGTTTTACTTAACCGTTGTTAATAAAATTATTTAATTTTTTTTTATTTATTATTTTTTTAAATTTATTCAGAGCTGGAAATACAACTACACTTTATTAAAATTTTATAGATAAAAATAAATTAAATAAATAAATAAATTATAAGTTTGAGAATTATGATAAAATACAAGTTCTATATATAATTAATTAAATTTTGGAAAACATCCTTTTATTTTTTCCTTTTTTTTTAAATAAAAAATAAAAAAAAAAGAATGTTTAATTAATTAACCTAAATTTAATTAATTACATATAGAACTATGGTCTATTTCAAAGTAGAAAAATGTGTGTAAGAAGATGGAGCTGTTTGTCCTTGCTTCGGATTGGTTTAGATCGTCATCCCTATTACACTGTAAAAATATTGTTTTTAGTACAAGTTGACAGATGTTCAGTGTCGTACATTAGAAATATATATTATTTATATTATTTAATTTTTCTCATATATTTTGTTATTATTTACATATTTAGACTTTTATTTATATTCTTGGCGTAAATTTTATGGAGAAAATTCTCCATGTAATTTGTTTTTACGCAGTTATATATTTTTTAGGTTATCTGACATATAAATATTTTTTGACACTTGACAATTAACATATCTAGAGAGAGGACTAATGTGCGGCCAAAAGACAGCCCAGCTGATTGTGCCCAAAGAAGAAGTTATTAATATAATTTTTAGACCTTCATATATACATATATTTTTAATTTTTATTTACAATAATTATTTAAATAAGAAACTTTAGCTCTGAAGATATATTGTTTGTTTTATTGCTTTGTTTAAACTCTTTTAGCCAAATCTCTCTTTTTATATATAGTACATAATTTTTAAAATTAATATTTTTTTAACTTTTTCAAATTTCCCATTAAACAGAATTTTTGTCGTATAAATAACGTAAGTGTATTATCTGCCTTGTTTGTTTCAATATCTTATTAACCTTTTATATATTAAAAAAAAATTACTTGCTAACCCAGTTGCTACGCCCATGCCCTAGTTGTAACTTATTTTAATTTTCCCGCTATACTGTATTTGATCAGTGTAAATCGTACTTACAGTGACTGTATAAAGACAGTGTGGCCATACGATGGTCTCATTTTCTATTGGTCGAGCTGAAGTCCGCCATGTTTCTACCAACTTTGTTACAGATTATATATGGTTTACATGTGTTTAGCTTGTGTTTCAACAGATTTAAGTGATATTTTCAAATATTATACGTATATTTAGACGTTTAATAGTGAATATTGTTGTGTTTGTGATGAGTAATGTAGATAATGTAAACTGTGCACATATTTTAAATTGTTACAAATTAAAATTAAAAATAAGGAAACGTTTTGTTATGTTTAGGTTAAAAATTGCTGGGAAAAAAGGCTAAATGAACATAAAAAAACATTATGCCAGTAAATCATGGATAAATGGATGGTTTCACAATTATAAGAAGTATTTACTTTCATTAATTTTAATGTTATTCCATACTGATTTCATTTTATTTTTCACCTGACCATAATTTTAGTTGAATAAATGCATAATTGATAATATATACATCAGTTTTCTTTATTAATATATCATTTATACCATGAGTTCAAAAAGAAATTGCATAAGGGTTGGCTATGGAAACAAAAGTAATGTCAACAGAAAGCTTTAGAATTAATTTACTGTCTGAATTAATTAAATCACTCTTGTTGTCATAAGTTATTTATTGTTACATAAAGCTTGTAGTATACATTATTTTATTTTTCCATAGCCAACTCTTATGTAATTTCTTTTTGAAGTCAGGGTATATAACATGTTCTGCTTATTCTTTTTTAATATCAAAATATCCTATTTTTTTATATAAACATGCGTTTTTCAATACTATTTCGAGATATTTTAAAAAGACACATTTGTGCAAAAAAGAAATTGTATAACACAACAAACACAGGAAATACGACGGGATGTATAATTCACCCCGTTTGTAGATTCACACCTTCAGGGGTTGATTAGGCAAAATCCTGAAATAAGTTTTTCGGCATTTGTATGAGTAATCTTTGTAAGCAAAAACCAAGTCGGTATCTTATTGGTCCTAAGAGATATTAAGGAATCCTTGAAATCACATGTCACCCTTTTTCCCCCTTTGGGGCTGAAATTTATAAAACTGTCATTTCGAAATATTTTAAAAATACACCTATGTGCCAAAAAGTAATGTTACATCTCAACAATCACAGGAAATACGACGGGATGTATAATTCACCCCAATTGTAGATTCACCCCTTTAGGGGTTGATAAGAACAAAATCCTGAAATTAGTTTTTCGGTATTTGTATGGGTAATTTTTGTAAGCAAAAAGCAAGTCGATATCTTATTGGTCCTAAGAGATATTAAAGAATCCTTGAAATCACATATTACCCCTTTTCACCCTTTAGGGGTGAAATTTTAAAAAACTGTCAAAACCATTTCGAGATATTATAAAAAGACACCTATGTGCCAAAAAGAAACCTTAGAACTCAACAAACACAGGAAATACGACGGGATGTAAAATTCACCCCGATTGTAGATTCACCCCTTTAGGGGTTGATTAGGGCAAAATCCTGAAATAAGTTTTTCGGCATTTGTATGGGTAATCTTCGTAAGCAAAAACTAAGTTGATATCTTATTGGTCCTAAGAAATATTAAGGAATCCTTGAAATCACATGTCACCCCTTTTCACCCTTTGGGGCTGAAATTTAAAAAAACTGTCAAAATCATTTCGAAATATTTTAAAAATACACCTATGTGCCAAACAGTAATGTCACATCTCAACAATCACAGGAAATACGGCGGGATGTATAATTCGCCCCAATTGTAGATTCACCCCTTTAGGGGTTGATAAGGACAAAATGCTGGAATTAGTTTTTCGGTTTTGTATGGGTATTTTTTGTAAGCAAAAAGCAAGTCGATATCTTATTGGTCCTAAGAGATATTAAAGAATCCTTGAAATCACATATTACCCCTTTTCACCCTTTAGGGGTGAAATTTTAAAAAACTGTCAAAACCATTTCGAGATATTATAAAAAGACACCTATGTGCCAAAAAGAAACCTTAGAACTCAACAAACACAGGAAATACGACGGGATGTAAAATTCACCCCGATTGTAGATTCACCCCTTTAGGGGTTGATTAGGGCAAAATCCTGAAATAAGTTTTTCGGCATTTGTATGGGTAATCTTCGTAAGCAAAAACTAAGTTGATATCTTATTAGTCCTAAGAAATATTAAGGAATCCTTGAAATCACATGTCACCCCTTTTCACCCTTTGGGGCTGAAATTTAAAAAAACTGTCAAAACCATTTCGAAATATTTTAAAAATACACCTATGTGCCAAACAGTAATGTCACATCTCAACAATCACAGGAAATACGGCGGGATGTATAATTCGCCCCAATTGTAGATTCACCCCTTTAGGGGTTGATAAGGACAAAATGCTGGAATTAGTTTTTCGGTTTTGTATGGGTATTTTTTGTAAGCAAAAAGCAAGTCGATATCTTATTGGTCCTAAGAGATATTAAAGAATCCTTGAAATCACATATTACCCCTTTTCACCCTTTAGGGGTGAAATTTTAAAAAACTGTCAAAACCATTTCGAGATATTATAAAAAGACACCTATGTGCCAAAAAGAAACCTTAGAACTCAACAAACACAGGAAATACGACGGGATGTAAAATTCACCCCGATTGTAGATTCACCCCTTTAGGGGTTGATTAGGGCAAAATCCTGAAATAAGTTTTTCGGCATTTGTATGGGTAATCTTCGTAAGCAAAAACTAAGTTGATATCTTATTGGTCCTAAGAAATATTAAGGAATCCTTGAAATCACATGTCACCCCTTTTCACCCTTTGGGGCTGAAATTTAAAAAAACTGTCAAAACCATTTCGAAATATTTTAAAAATACACCTATGTGCCAAACAGTAATGTCACATCTCAACAATCACAGGAAATACGGCGGGATGTATAATTCGCCCCAATTGTAGATTCACCCCTTTAGGGGTTGATAAGGACAAAATGCTGGAATTAGTTTTTCGGTTTTGTATGGGTATTTTTTGTAAGCAAAAAGCAAGTCGATATCTTATTGGTCCTAAGAGATATTAAAGAATCCTTGAAATCACATATTACCCCTTTTCACCCTTTAGGGGTGAAATTTTAAAAAACTGTCAAAACCATTTCGAGATATTATAAAAAGACACCTATGTGCCAAAAAGAAACCTTATAACTCAACAAACACAGGAAATACGACGGGATGTAAAATTCACCCCGTTTGTAGATTCACCCCTTTAGGGGTTGATTAGGACAAAATCCTGAAATAAGTTTTTCGGCATACGTATGTGTAATCTTTGTAAGCAAAAACTAAGTCGATATCCCATCGACCCGAAGAGATATTAAAGAATCCGTGATAACCCAATACAAATCTGGAATAAACATGGCGGCTACAGTTCATATGGCCACACTGTCTTTATACAGTCACTGTAATCGTACTCGGTTCGCAGCGCTATCTACTTTTTTCTACTTTGAAATAGACCATAGTATGTATTTTATCAAAATTCTCAAACTTATAATTTATTTATTTAATTTATTTTTATCTATAAAATTTTAATAAAATGTAATTGTATTTCCAGCTCTGAAAATGGCTTACGCCGAAACTAGTTAGCTAATCATTTTTTTTTTTTAAATGAAATAATTTTATTAACAACGGTTACCCAAACAACCTTTAAATATAGTTACTAAACGTGTTTTTTTATTATTATTATTATAGTTTGCTAAGTAAATTGCCAGGCTGCAAGGGTTATACGCATTTCAAATGCGAAACATGTGGTGTACATCTTTGTCTAAAATTCAATTATCTGAATGATGCTAAATGTATGAAACTTGAAAAATCGTAAGGACATATTTTGTAAAAAGACCTTGAAAAAGACAAAATAGGAAAGTATCTGAAAAAAGTACCTGAAATACAGATACTTAGATACTGATTTAAATATCTAGATACAGATACAGATACATATTTTAAAATGTACCTAGATACATTACAACACTGCACTCTAGCTACGCCACTGACACGGGGTATTACAATGTCAAAAGAGTTAGTTAGTTAGTTAAAATTTTTGGCGCACAGCAACAAAGGCTATTTGCGCCTAACGCAGCCCATCTAAATGACTACACTACATATTAAAAACAATAAATAAATAAAATCATAAAAATAACGCATACTCAATAAAAGAAATCTTGCACGGACAAATACAAATAAATGAATTAAAAAGTCTGTTCGAAAAAATGAACAGACTCAGGGTGATGGTAAGGGGCCAATTACCATCGAATATCACAGTCAATAACTAGATCACATTAAAATAAGGTGCAAGACTTCACACATAAAACAGTAAGTTCGATTCTCTCAGGAAGAGTATCAGCCTGTCCATGAGTACTCTGTCGTCACCTAAAGCAACTGACAGGTCATAGCACAGGCCTAGCCTCTCCCTGACATCCTCGAACTGCACACACTCGGTTAAAAAGTGTAACACAGACAAATCTGTTTAACAATTCTCACAGATAGGGGACTCATCACCTCGAAGAAGGTGTCCATGGGTCCACCAACAGTGACCTATACGAAGGCGTGTGATGGCGGTTTCCTCCCTGCGGTTAATCCTGCAGGAAGAACCCCATGGTTTAATGTCTCAGATCTCTCTTCAACGTTCCAGATTTTGATCCGTCAGTAAATATGACAGTATCCTCGAACCTAGGGACCAGTGTTCTTTGTAACTCATGTTGGTATAGGATAGGCAACGTAGTATCTTTATCAAACCTAGTTAATGTGAGATTCACAAGCGGACGCGGCAGCGTCCACGGTGGAACAGCACACAAAACGAATCTTGCCATTTCAGGCATATTAAAATCAATATCGCCCAAAATGTCGAAAGTCCTCAGACCAAAAGGCCTATTGGCTCTTGGTTTTCTGTCATAAGTCTCTGTATGCCTATTTTGTAGAATAGGGTCATACGCGGGATGATCTGGCTTGGCACTGAGTGCAACCATATACCGCAGGGATAGAATTTTATGACGATTGTACAGTGATGGTTCGCCTGCTTCACACAGCAGGCTTGGTATTGGGCTGGTGCAAAATGCAGTACAGTGTCAAGAATTCTTATCTCTTGGTGTTTAGCTGACCCATAAACTACACATCCATAGTCCAGTTTAGAGCGCACTATACTCTATCTCAGAAAGACTGATAGTAATAAATCATTTTGTCAGGGAGTTACCAGTGGCGTGCACATTTTAAACACGTTTAAATTGGTTTTGTGTATTTCTATATTACTATTTATCATTTTATTAAACGCACGCCTGTGACCATATTTATCATATCATTAAAGGGGTGTGTGACCATATTTTTCCTCAAAATTTTAGGGTCAAAATTTTTATGGTCTATTGTGTTTAACCCTAGTTCGTATTCCCATATAATATGTGCGGCACACTCGGTTGTTTTTAACAATATTTCGTTTCGAACTATTCATATTTTGTCGCTTTTGTTTTGCCGCTTCTGTATGAAAAAACAATAACGTTTTACAAATAATAAATTTTATTACTATCAGTCTTTCTGAGATAGAGTATAGAGAACAATATAAACGCAACATGACAGTGCGGTCTGCACCCCATGTCTTGTGACTGAGGACCCGCAACAAATTGAGCTACTTTTGGCATTTTTTCTTGACAGACAAAAAATGTGCCCGCCAAGTAAAACGAGTGTCAAACACGAGACCCAGAAATCTGGCAGTATCGGTAAAGGGTAACTGTGCTCCATTTAGTGTGAGTGTAGGATTGGGATGGACACCCCTTTTCCTAGTAAAATGGACACATACAGTTTTGCTGGTCGAGAATTTAAAGCCATTTTCGGTTGCCCATGTATCGAGACGATTGATAGTCACATGAAGCTGACGTTCGGTTGTACTAGTCTTTTGTCCAGCGACAAAGATACCAATGTCGTCGACAAATATCGAACTCTATACAGGCAATCGAATACATGAAGCTGCACCGTTAATGGCAATCAAAAATAACATAACACTTAGTCTGGAGCCCTGTGGGACCCCATTGTCCAGTGCGAACATTTGTGACAGGGTATTTCCGATCCGCACCCTGACGCGCCGGTTCGACATGAAGTCTTTTATAAATAACAACAAACGTCCCCGGAGACCCCAGGAATGCAGAGTACGGAGAATACCATAAATCCATGCAGGGTCATAGGCTTTCTCAATATCGAAAAACACAGCTACCAGGTGTTTGTTTTCAACGAAAGCATTCCTGATAGCTGTCTCTAGTCTGACCAGATGAGCTGCTGTTGAGCGGTGACGTCGAAAGCCGCACTGTGTGTTGGCCAGCAAGTCGTTTGATTCTAAAACCCAAATCAGACGCTTGCTGATCATTCGCAGAGACAACTGGTCAGTGATATAGGTCTATTAGCTAGAGGGCAAGTGTTTATCTTTCCCGACGTTGGGGATAGGAATTATATGAGATTCCTTCCACTTGGTCGGGCACTTGCCCTTAGTCCATATCCTATTATAGACATTCAAAAGCCTAGACTTAGATGATTCCGGAAGTTTTCGGATCATACAATAATGTATCGCATCTGTACCAGGAGAGCTATCCTTGCAGTTTGACATCGCGCTATCTAGCTCACGAGAGAAAAGCAGGTTGTATACCTCGTCATTCCTAGAAAAGAAATTTAGAGGTATAGACTCCAAGGCCTGCTTTACGAGTTAGGAACTCGGGTTGATAATGTTCAGAGCTAGAATTGAACGCAAAATTAGATGCCAAAATGTTAGCAATTTCGACCGCTGAGGTAATTACGTTACCATTTACCGATAAGCCAGCAATGGTTGTAGCTGTATTTAGGCCGGATATTTTCCGGAAATTCTCCCAAACTTTGGCCACTGGAGTGGCAACTGTAACGGTGGACACGTATTGGCGCCATGATTCGCGCTTGCGCTCTTTCACAATTCTCTTAGCACGAGTTTTCGCTCACTGAAAGGCTATCATGTTTTCCTCTGTTGGACAACGACGGAATTTATCGAAGAGGTGTCTCCTTTCACGTAGCACCAAGTCGCATGCCTCGTTCCACCAGGGAACGGGAACTCGACGGGGCTGAATGGATGACTGTGGTATACTGCTTTTTGCCGCACTAGTGATGGAGTCCGTAAAGAGATTCACCTCCTCGTCTACATTCAAGTTCGGAATATCCTCATGAGAAAATGATTCCGCAAACTTGGTCCAATCTATTTTTCCGAAGAACCCACTGTGGCCTGCGGGATTCGGTAACAGTATTAAACAGAGGCCTTAAGAGGATTGGAAAGTGGTCACTACCGCATAAGTCGTGATGCACAAACCATTTGAACAACAGAGCGATATCTCCTGAAACGACGCTAAGATCTATGGCTCTATGTTACGGGGAGGGGCCTCGGAAGAGGTCCAGAGATCCCTACCGCCGTGAGAGTCGAGAGAAGTGGTGCAGTTCCCTCTCGTCTCACCCGTAAACACTGGGCCCAGGCATCGCTCAGTCGGTGAAGGGCCGCGTCGCACTAAGTGTCTGAAAATGAGAATGTGATTCCCCAAGGATTGTTACAATTGAAAGTCGAACAATGTGATTTTAGTATTTATTGA
Source organism: Liopterus haemorrhoidalis (assembly GCA_963971575.1). Lineage (NCBI taxonomy): Eukaryota > Metazoa > Arthropoda > Insecta > Coleoptera > Dytiscidae > Liopterus > Liopterus haemorrhoidalis. Next base: position 125,148,078 of record OZ020611.1, read on the forward strand.
ACGAGAAATAATAACAATGAAGTATAACAGTAAGAGATATAACAAAATAGACCAATATGAAAGAGTTACATATTTATTTGGACTAGGATTTGAGATGGATTTGAGAAAGGACGGCGAGCGTCGTTGTGGGCGACGGCAGGCGTCGTGGTGAGCAGCGACGTCCAACATGGACGGTGGGCGTCGCGGCGATGATGATGATGTCCGTCGTGGACATTGTTGGTGATTAGAAGTGGTATTTGAAATCTTGTAGTGCCGGAAGGCGGCAAGGAGCGGCGGTGACGCCGTGAAACATCTCGCGTTGGAACGGGGCCTAAGCGCCGTTGAGTTTGAGCCCCCACACGACTAATGTGAGTCGGGGGCGGCTGAAGTGACCTCTGGAGGCGGTGGAGTTTGGTCCGCGCAGAGCGAACATGACTGGCTGAGAATTGCGGTGCGTGAGTGTATTAATTCTTTGTGATGTAGACGACGACTCGACGCACCCGCAATGAGCGAGCGATCCCACAAAAAGCGAGATTTGATGCGATGCACCCACAAGGAGCGAGTGATCCCACAAAAAGCGAGATTTGTTGGGTCTCGGATCTCAGAAGTGAGCGAGAGGAGACCAGTCCAAGAACTGGTAGCTTGCGAAGCTTTGCTATCTGTATTTATACGTTCTAACTGCGTAATAACATGATTTTAGTGGAAGGGGAACAGTTCGAGCCAATGAGGAATTAAGCTCCGCCCATTTATAGAGAATTTTGTAAATAAACGCTATAAATGCGTGGATTAATTTGATTAGCGGTTTCCGAGGGTCGGCACGGATCATGCGATATAGTACAAGTGATGTAGCGTGCGGTGCGGCCACCAGCACGCGTGCAATCGCGCGGTAACATCTAAATGTACCCGTTGCTGCATAGAAGTGCGTGGGTCTGCTGTCGTTTAAAAAGCTCAAATTAAGATCATTTAGCATATTCTCCAGGTGACGTCCCCGACGATCATTCCGCACCGATCCCCAACACACATTATAGGTGTTAAAATCGCTTAGTAGTATGAAAGGTGGTGGCAGTTGATCGATGACATTCACGACACCTCGGATGTCAGTTCGAACACCAGGGGGAAGGTAGATGGAACAAATCGTCACCTGGAGGGGAAGTGCAACACGAATTGCTACGTTTTGCAACTCAGTGTCAATATCTACAGGATCGTGGTAAAAGGTCTCTAACGAGAAGTGCCACGCCGTATCATGCTCTTACCCCCGTAAGGAAATGCGTGCAAAACACGGAGTATCCTCGAGGAGAGAATGTGTCGGTATCCTTGAAATTTGTTTCCTGTCGACAGACACATGATGGTGCAAACTCGTACATTAATTTTCGTAGCTCTTCATAGCGCTGATATGCACCGTTACAGTTCCACTGCATTAGTGGACCACTCATTTTTGTTTAGGGGAGTTATCCCGCAACCTAATGATCTTTGGTTTACCCTTAGGTTGCGGGTCAACAGCCATTTTCTCGGCCACGGTTTCACTGTCCAGGTGCTTTCGTGGACACACTGGACTCTCTTTTGGATGGTTTGGCTCTCACTGGTATCCATTGAGAGCCAACAGTTCCCTTATCAGTCTCCGATACTGGAGTGGCTGATGAGGGTTTGGCAGAAGCACACTCTGGTCGCTTCTTGTTTTTGGAGAAGTTTGTGGAGACTTCTCCTTAGGTGGTGGGGAGAACTGAGTTTATTCAGATCCGACCCCCCGGGTTGTGTGGTCTGAATTTTGGTCTCAGGGACCGATTCCAATACCTTTTCATTGCCGGATTGTTTGCGCGCAACTATCCTCGATGCCGTTATGTCGGACGGGGCACTGTCTCTGTCTGAGTCTGGACGCTTGCTGTTCTTTTTGCTGCTACCTGCGCGAAGGATTTCGCGAAAGTAACAGGTGCACTTTCTTTATATTTCCTCTTGGCGTCATAATATGGTATCTTGTCCTGCGTCTTGATCGTCTGAATGGCCTTTTCCTCCAAGTACGTTGGGTAGTGGCGTGAGGTGGATGCATGCGCACCTTTACAATTCACGCAGTGTGCCGCGTTTGGACAGGTTGCAACTTCATGTTGATCCTGTCCGCAGTTGGCAGAAATGGTCTGCTTACCACAACGACTTGAGCTGTGCCCATAACGCTGACACTTGTAGCATTGCATCGGGTTGGGATAGTAGGGCCGAATGTTGCAAACGTTATATCCCACCCTTACCGATGCTGGACACCTAGTGCCAGCGAAGGACACCACCATTGAGATCGAAGGCTTGCCATTTCGGGGTTTGAGTTTTCTGCATTCAATGACACCATGCGATGCCATTTCCTGCACGAACTCTTCCTCCGTGACGTAAGCAAGGTCGAGATCTGTTATGACGCCTCGAGTTGTATTTAGAGCCTTGTGTGGCAGATCAGAAATACGGTATTTTTGAAAAACCTCGCATTTCTGCAGCGTCGACGAAGACTCAGTCTCTTCTGAGACTAACAGCGTACCGTCCGACAATTTGCGCACTGACTTAACACCAGTTGGGCACGTATTCCTCAACGTTCGGGCAACAAAGAAGGGGGACATCTCCTTAAAAGATATACCCTCTTCTTGCACCTTCACGACGAGAAATCATGGTACTGGCGCACAATACTCAACCAACCTATCTACCTTCTTAGGAGAAGGTCTTACACATCCCTCGTTTGATGATTGGACATCTGGGCGAGGTCTCTTGTTTGATTTTTTACGGAGTTTACTCTCAACTTTGGCGGAACTTAAAAAGTTTTTATCCTTCCGGGTAGTCGCCATACCCGTATAAAAAGTTACATCACCCTGCCATGCCCACCCACCAGAAAGCCCCACACCGGAGACGTTGGTCGCAAACCGGCTCATTGCGCCAGGCATGTCAGGATGATATAGTATTGGAGGAAGCAGTCACGGGCTGCCACGACCCGCTCGAGAACCAAGAGTAGCCAACTCTGGAACCTTGCGAGCTGCATCCGCTCCCACAGACCCCCGAATACTTGTCTAGTGGCACGGCATTACCCCGGCATCCACGATACAGTAATGGAGCCACTCTATCCATGAACCGTGACACCAGCCGATTGACTGAGCTGACCAGACTCAGCCTCCCGTTTTACCGAATCCGAGGCCAAAGAAGGCGTGTTGGGATTGTACTGTCCGCGGGCAGCAGTCTCCCTCAACCGACCAGGATCCTCTTCTCCGGCGTTACGGGTCTCCACGCACGGCAAACAGGTGGGTAGGAATTTAAGTGGGAGATAAAGGAGACAACAGATAAGTCTATTCCCACAATCGGCTTCTCTGAACTGTCTCCTCCCAAATGATATGTGATTCAGGGTACGTGGGATCATCAGGCCCAAAAGTTCTATATGGTCAGGTGATGCGACCATTATGAACTTCCCTTCCCGTACGCGAGATCATCAGGTCCGAAAGCTCGACAAATGGCCAGGTGTTATGGCCATTATGACCTTCCCCTGCGGGGCATGTCAAAAGATGAAGTGGTGATATTTGTAGAGGAGTTGATCCCATGGTTAATGTTTTTAGTAATTTTCTGTCAGATTGCTTTAGATCCAGTATTGCTCATCTTTGTTAACATTTCAAGAAATTTCCGAGTTATTTTATCTTTTTAATTTAAAAATTCTTTTGATGAAATTATAGTATAGTGTTGAATTTGGAACTAAAAATTATGCTCAACTAATAGAAAAAAATACTTGTATTGAAAGGGTTAAAAGAATAATTATAAACAAAACGAATATTTATGTACAAATTTAATTTACTCTTACAAATATATTTTATTAACAATATTTAAACACAATTCGATATTGACCATAAGACCAGTATAAAATGTAATAAAATTATTACTAAACACATAAAATACCTTAACATGGCCGCTCGCCTTTTCAACAAGGTATAAAACATTACTTAAAAAGTATATAAAAATATTTTGTTTGACCTCACAAACAAAATCGTAACAAGCTTTTCTACAAAATATTTATATATAAAATGTTTGTAATATTATAATTTTAATAAAAAATACTCTAACAGGCAAAATTTCAACTTTCATATAAAAATACAATACATACAAAACACATGACACACAGAAAAAGTTTTGTGAAGGCAAAGATCAGTTAAGTATTCACTTGAGATTTTGCTTCTTATTGACATATTATTTTATTCATTGATTATTATTTAAAATCAGAAACTGAAAATGAAAATGATTTGATATATTTAAATATTGATAATTTTTTTAGAAACTAGAGTGTTCTAATGTCCCTTTCAGATAGTGGCTCCTTGCCATAAATACTTTTTTGTAGAAATTTGATTAAAATGTCTTCTTGCGGGATTAAAGTATATAACATTAATCTTTAGGGAATAGAATAATTATTGCTTCATGTTTAAGTAGTCCATTGGCAAAAGCAGCTATAACCAATTATTAAAAAATGTTTATATATATTGACACACCTGTATTCCTTGGCTAGAAATGGAACAGTTCAAATATGTGTAAAACCTGTTACAAACCATACAAAATTAAGGTAGAAAAGTGGTTCCAGTTGCAACTACAATTATATCCATCAGTTTTACTTACAATTGCAAAATAAGTTAAATCATATTAACCAAAATGGCACATCAATTTTAAAGTTACAAAAGTAGCTACATCCTTTTCTATATGACAACCAAGGAACTTTTATTCACTGTATTAATTTTTTGCTAACTGACTGCTATTTTTCCATAATAATGCTTGCATTTAAAAATTCATTTTAATTCAATGTACAAAAAATAAAAATGGGCACTATATTTCCAAAATCAACTAAAACCTTTGGTCCAGCTGCAAAACCAGCTATGAAATACAATTAAAACCATATTAAATACAATTTACTTTTCTCTAACTAAAAAAAAAAAAAAAAACAAATGTCAAGTTTTTATAGCTGTTTTTGCCAATGGGCTACTTATTTGTAGTGTCCAATGTTGATGGGTTGTTTAATAAATAGTCAATGTGAAACTAAGCGAAAACATATTTCTTTCATATTTTGCTGTAATGTCGTTTCTAGAAAAAATATTGTATGCAACGCTTAAAGTAGTACTCTACTCCATCCGCCCTCGGATGTTGTCGTGCACTAAAATTATCATACGGGAGTAAAATACTACTTTATTCCCTTGTTACACAAATAACTATTTTTTACAAACGGGATTAAAATTAACTTACATATTTTCTTTCGTGGGATTAAAGAAACAGATTAATCCCTAGGAAATAAAACAGACATTGTTTCACGTTCAGTTCGTATTTATAGTATTGTTTATTAAAATGTCAAAAGTGAAGCAGAGCGACATTTATATTTTTCATAAAAAATATGAATTTTTATGTGAAAAGACAACAAATCTACTTATCCAACTTATTTCATTTAGGTAATGCGGTCAGTTACACACTAGTGTGGCTCAGTTTTGGATATCAAGATTTTAATAGCTATTTAAGGAACAAGTAACGGAAAAAATTTATGTGAAGTGTGAATTTTCACACATTTCAGGGTTTTGCAGGTATTTAGTAAGTGAATGATGATTATTTTTGATGCGAAAACAAATTTTATATTAAAATATTTTTTTTGTTAATTTTAATTCGAACGCCTAATACCATTATTTAGATTTCTAAATATGTGCAGTATTTTTTTTTATATAGCAAGGTTCATTAAGAATTTTAAAATTGCGCCTATGGCTTCCATTGGTTGTTATAAGTTCCGCCCCTCTGATTTCGTGTACATTGAAACAGAATTAAATTATAATTTAAACAATTTCCACTGGCTATTAAATTTACGCTTTTAAAAATTAAATGCAATATTTGCCAAAATATAATTAGAATTTTGAAAAATTTAAACAACACAGAAATTAAAAAAAAAAAATATATAGTCTCTTCTCCAGGGTTCGATCACTATCGAATCGGGTTACATGGGTGAAAAGTCAGCGTCAAATACCACAAGACCAGCACATACGTTAGAGTGTTGCTTGTTACAAAGCTATAACTTGTGTACATTATTAGCCAAAAATCACAAAAAATGCGTTTTTTTCCAAAAACCTAATCTGATCAAAAATTCCTGTTGAACTATTCCGGTTCACACCAATGTACATTACTTAGAATTTTTTCAGATTTTTAGTTTAAACCATCTGGGCTACAGGGTGTAGGACAAAAAATTTTTTGCACAATTTTGGCAAAAATCGCTTCAAAATAATTTATTTTGCAAAAATAAAAATTTGATCGTTAATCCACGTACCAAGGGCTTTCATTTGATACCCTACTCAGAATTATAAAAAAATATTTTTTTTTTCGATGAGCACATATTTGTTTATATTTTTAGGGGGATATGTTTTTTAGATGTTTTAGTATTTTTCCTATGTGCAAGTCAAAAAGTTGTACAAGCATGCCAATTTTCAACTCTCTAGGTTTAGCCGTTTGGCTACAATTTTTACCGAACAGACAGACAGACAGACGACAAAATGACGGTATAAGGGTTTTTTGGTCATACCTACAAAACCCTAAAAAGGTTATTATCTACGAATGTGAAATTTACAAAACGAGGCGAAGCAGAATTCTGTATATTACAAGAGTATTGTAATGACCCAATTTTCTTACAGACACAAGGCTTTTTCTTTGTTCGCTCAAAAGGCTGCAAAAAACGAATATTATTTTTTGACATTTCATATAAATCTAATTAAATTCAGAAAACAATTGAAATTCTAACGTTAATTAGAATTAAATTTAAATGAAATGTCAACAATATGTTATTCTCACATGTTTTTCGTAGCATTTGAAAGCCTGTAGTAATAGTAGAGGATCAGTATTAATGAGAACTAAGTTTTTGAAGAAATATGGTTATTATTTTGATGATCAATTTTGTTAAAAAATATGAAAATTCATAACTTCACGGAAAGTGTGTTTAGGAAGTTCATTATCTGGTTCAAAGAGTTAGGTAAGTAGGCTTGTTTCATAATCGCCGTAGAAAAAATCATTTTGAGGCGGTAAGGTTTAAAAACGTATTGTCAGTTAATATTTAATTTAATAGGAAAGATACAGAACTGAGCGACTGAAGAGACAAACTGATTATTTCTTAATAAAAAAAGTATTATGAGGAGACCACGTGATATCACTATTGGTTTTACCAATATTAATAAACCATTTATTTGGCTAAATGCTTCAATTTTTAATAAATGCATCGAAATACTTTTATAAAATATACTATATCTAAGATCATTGCTGCCATATGATAGAAATATTGCTGGTTTCTAATTATTTTTTAGAACGATCTAGTAAAATTGCACATGTTATCTGTATGATAAGCACAGAACTAGAAGAAAAATGTAGGTAGTTGACTTTTATAATAAGTAACAAGTATTCGTTTACACAGAAAAAGAATTACGGCAATGTATATCAACCGTTTTCTAAGAATCGTTGTTAGTGTTTCTTTATAAGTAGAAATACATATTTTTGTTTCTTATTATATTTACAACTGGCCCACTGTGAAGGACCAACGAGTAAATTCGATGACAGGTTTTAAATATGAGGGGAGATTTCACTCAAATTTCAATTCGATTCAAAGTCAAAAAACTAAGAAAACAAATTGTTACTATATAAAGAAATAATTAAGTTGATTTGAACATATGAGTTGCAAGTCTGGGGTTTTACAAAAACCCCATTTACCATTATTAATACTGTATTTACGCGAGAAACAAAAACATATACACAAGCTCTTAACATACCATTTGCGAGAGAAGAAATTGTAAAATATGCACTAGAATCGCCTAATGTTACCCTAATGTGAACTGTCAACCTCTATTCGCGATTCAAACTAACGTTGGCGGCACTGCGTACGATGAGAAGTTGATGTTGATGGCCGACGAAAAGCGTATATGTCAGAAGTTTTTTCTTAATATTTATCTGTTCAAACAATATTTCGGCAAAAAATCACTGTATTTAAGTCACTATATTTAAAAATACGTCTTAATTCACATACACTGCAAATCAACACACTACAAATATTATACAAATATACGCTTCTTTTTAATTTACCAAGCTACCACCAGATGTCTCACTGTTATTTAGAGTCGCGAATAAAACGGATAAGTTAAAAAAAATAAATCCGGCGACTTAATTACATAATGCTACATATATGGTGAGAAGGCGTGAAGCATGGGCGACCGGAGAAATCGCCCAGGACCCCGCGCTCACACAGTACAAAATGGTTAAGAGTACAGTCAGCTCTCACTTGCACAGGACCCCGCAAAGTTTCTGGCCGGCTCTGCATGTGAGTTACTACCGAGTGATTACTCCCCTTCTGTCTTATTTCTATTTTTACTGAAATTTTCTTATTGGTCACGTCGGAAGCTAATTGTACATAAAAATAAAACTAGTCTGTGTAAACGAATACATGTGGAGTCCATAAAACTAAAAGTAATTGAACAATGCAATTGATAGTATGTTAAAAGTGTACTAAAGATAAACTAACCAGATAGTCAATGGCATAACTACAAAGTTTTAACCTTTATGTAAACGATAACAATATAACATAACTTATATAATCCAGACATGCAAAAATTTGAACACTATTACGGTTCGGATATTTTTGTCTTCATTTTAATCTACAGTCCGCACAACTTTTTCAAATATCGCTTAATATTATTCTCTTTTACTAAAGATCATAAGGGTGGGTACTTCTGTTTGTGAATAAGTCGAAACTTGTGTATTCACCTTAGTTTTAATCATCAAGATGAAAAATCTGCGCCCGGAATTAATATATCCTTGGAAACTAAAATTTTTCGTCATTGGAAAGTCTTATAATCCACGTGTTATTAAAAATGTATCGTTGCCAGTAGTTTACAATGGGTAAAAAGAACGTTTTCGCATTGTTTTAACAACAATTTTAAACCTGCTATAAATGAATTCTTGAGAAGCACAAATAGACCTTATAATTAATAGATAATGATCCTTCCCATTTGATAACAGAAAAAAGGATGTTCAAAATTTTCGAAGTTGCAGATGACGCAATTGAATTCAAAAGATTAAGGTGTCCTGCAAGAAAAAAATGGTAAAATATACAGTTTGTTTGACGATGGCAACATAATAGAACATTTCATTAAATGTTACTCCATTGAGTTCAGTCTCAAAAACGCAGTTTACTACTTACAGGATGTTGGGAACGCAGAACAGAGAAAAGTATATAGAAAAGTTGGGACAACTTGTTGCCTAACTGGGTTGATTATGTATTTTTGTACTTTTTCCTTAAAAAATAAATAAATCTACAAATAATTACTGCCGCCAATCAAGACAAACTCCATTTCGTACTAAACAAAAACTATATCCGTCCGGATTATCGAAGTTGTACTGTACTGTTATCTACCCAATTTAATTTTCTCCGATTGTTGAAACACCTTGAATAATAGTTACGTCACTGCCCTTGATTGTAGTTCTGTGATGATATGCTCTTTTTTTATAAGGTACTAAGGTACAACGCTACATTGTTTGCGTTCTTCTTCAACGCATTGTCTTGTACGTTTAAAGGCCTCTGTTTTTACAAAATCCACTGTTTTGTAGACCGTCAATGTTTCTGGTGGTCTTAGAGGTACACTCGACGTATTACTTGGAAACATTTCCGAGTCCAGGTCGAGATCCAGGTATTGTAATTTGTCAAAGTCGTTATTACCTTGTGGAGCAGCCACGAATTGATTGTTGTATTGGTAGAAATATATCTGCAAACAAACACATTTTATACAATATACTATAAATATACAGTACGTAACATATTTTGGCATTACAGTACATTGGCGTAAAGTTCGATGATATTATTCAAGTAAAAATAATAATAATAACAATAATAATAATAATAATAATAATAATAATAATAATAATAATACTAATAATACTAATAATAATAAGAAAACAACCAAATTTGAAACATATTTTAAAAATTATAATTCTGTTAACAACGTGAATTACATAAAATAATAATAACTACGAAAATGACCCATATACATAAATATATCTTGTTCTGATGTAAACATAAACGTTAAATCCTATAGCATTTCCTATTTGCATTAATTATTATAAACTTGCCTTAGCTACTATCTACAGATGCAAAAGAACTTTTTTTAAAATTACTTTAAAAATGATTTTAATTTAAAAAAAAAATGATTTGATTATCAGAGCTGTACAATTAGATAACAATATTCTCCAAAAAATTAAAACTAGCGGGTCACGTTAGATAGAATTTTCGCTCACACTGTATATACGAGCCAAAATCACAAAAAATCACATTACTTCGCCCGAATATATTTTATCGTTTTAAATTTTAACGAAGAAATGACTGTTAATGAATATTATGATAATTACAAGTTATTGTAACTTTAAGATACATTCGATTTCAAAAGAAATATTGAACTCTTTCTCACAGCAAGAATGTCGAAAACTTGTAGAATGCCACGAGGAGTTATACGACGGTTGCCTCTTATATTTCGGGATTGCGCTAAACTAGTGGTGCCATCTGGCAACGACCGTTCTATCGTAAAGCTTGACATTTTTGACGGTATACGTACTCAGAACGTTTTGACGTACGAGCGCTATTTGTGTTGTTTAAAGTAACTTGAAAAATTTCATCTCGGCAAAATATTGAATTAAATCGTGAACATTTTCGAGCGATTATTTTTTAACTTTCGACGTAGATTAACCCAACAGCAGTGCATCGATGAACTTAATTCGACGCATTTTGGCGCTGAAGCACCATCAAGGATTACTGTTTATCAATGGTTTGCCGACGTCAATCGTGGCCGTAGTTTGCTTAAGGACGAATTTCGTGAAGGTCGTCCAAAATCGGTTGTTGTTTCGGAAAACATTGATGCTGTGCGTGAACTGATACTGCAAGATCGTAATGTGACTTATCGTGAGATTGAGGTATCCTTGGGCATTAGAGGGACCAGCATTCATTCACTATTGCATGAACATTTGGCCATCAAAAAGATTTGTTCGTCTTGGATCCCATCATATCGCGTTGGAGGTGCCACAATCGGAGTAGAAAAAGTGCTTCGAAAATTGGTTCAAACACATGCAAAAGTGTAAATATTAGTAAATTTGTGTTTTTAATTTTTTTGCGTTGTTTTTTAAAGTAATATTTTTGGTTTGATTTTCTCTCTTATAAGCCGTGCTTGGTATAGAATATAATAGGTATATGTCCGAGAGGTTGGGGGCCCCTTGCGGATCTGGGTCCCAGGGCTTAAGCCCTATTAGCCCGTATGTAGATCCGTCACTGCGTCTTTATATTATTATTATTATTTTTTTTTTATTTAAATGGGAAATAAACAGAGACGTGATTCTCCTTAAAAATTTCCACAGGTTAAAAATGATATTATAGTGTATACATATTTACATCAAATAAAAAAAAAAAAAATTAAATAAACCTTAAATGCTAAATTACAATTTGTTTTACTTCTGACTTAAACTGAGCAAAGGTAATGAAGAAAATATCACAGACGTTAAAGTACCGATGAAATAACGACATGATTCTGTTGAGGGGTGAATTCTTTCCTGCATTTGTTGTTCTATTATTGATATAGAATGTATGGTTTTGCCTAGTACTCTTTTGGGGTATATTGAAGTTGATCAACTGCAGAATATTGGGGCAATCGATAATCTGACTGACTATTTTATAGACACAGTACATATCGATTTGTACACGCCGTTTTGTGAAACTCAGTAAATCATAGCGGGCAAGACGAGCATCATATGTAAGTGACATATTGTTTTTAAAATATTAGTGAAAAGTCCAAATATTTAGTGAATCGTCTCTGCACTGATTCTATTCTGTCAATGTGAATACGATATTGAGGACACCATATTGTACTCGCATATTCCAAACGGGGAATGACTAGAGTTTTGAAGAGTTGAATGGGGCTAGCGGGTTGGGAAAATTCTTTGCAAGATCGCAATATGAAACCGAAGGTTTTAAAGGCAGATTTCGTCGTTTTGTCTACATGAACGTTAAATTTTAACTTATTATCAAAGTAAACACCAAGATCTTTAACAACTTGCAGCTGATTAAGATTTGCACCTCCAATGGAGTAGTTATATTTAATGGCATTAAATTTTCTGGTGAAGCTAATAAAATTACATTTATCCAGATTCAAATAAAGTTTGTTGTGCATACAGTACAACTGAAATTTATCTAAATCCGAATTAAGATCATGGCAGTCTTGGATATTGACAATATTTTTATAAATTTTTAGGTCATCGGCATATAAAACAAAATTAGAATACTGAAAACATGAAATTACGTCATTAATAAAGATAATAAATAGTACCGGGCCAAGATGAGAACCCTGTGGTACACCGGAAGTTATACCAACAAAGCTAGATACGCAATTGTTGATTGCAACTGCTTGACTACGATTTGAAATGTAGGATTCAATCCATCGAAGAAGGTTACCATGAATCCATAGGGAGTGTAATTTTGAAATAAGCAGGCTGTGGTTAACTTTGTCGAAAGCATTCTTAAAATCGGTATATATGGCATCGACTTGTCCTCCTATATCCAGCTTCGAATGAAGGTATTCACTGTACTGTAATAAATTTGATAAGGTAGATCTTTTAGCATAAAAACAGTGCTGCTGCGGAATGATACTGGATTTTATAGAAGTGAATAGGAAAGTGGTAATGATTATCTCGAATATTTTGCCAAACATGTTTAATTTTGAAATAGGCCTATAATTTGAAATATTGTTTACGTCGCCACTCTTGTGTACTGGGGTAATAAATGCTTGTTTCCATATATCTGGAAATTTGCCTGCAGATAATGATTTATTGAAAACTAGCAGTATACCCGCTGATTCGCGACCAAAAAGGTAGTCGTAGACGGTTTAGACCGGACCCATGGCAGAATTGGTTTAAGACTGGTTTGGTGCGAATTGTTTTTGGAAGAATCAAATATATTTATTTGTTTTAATCTACTATTGTATTGATATGTACTTCTTGCACAAATAATGTAAGTAAGGGCTTCTTAATGTCTATATTGAATATGTATATCTCTTATAGTTTCACCACCATAGTATTTTAATGTGGATGATATAAAATTCTTACAAATTAAAAAAATAAATTACATTTTTGTACATGTGTATGGGTAACCTCTATCAGCAAAAACCAAGTCTATATCTCTCATTGGGTTTAAGAGATATTGAGGAATCAGTGAAAAAGCATTTTGACCCTTTAGGGGTGAAATTATTAAAATAAAAAACTCAATAAGTTTCTAAAGATTTTAAAAAGACACTTATATGCCAAAACGGAATGTTATCTCAATAAACATAGGAAATGCGAAGCGTTGTACAATTTATCCCGAATGTAGATTTAAAGGTTGTTTAGAGCCTTAGTCGATATCTTATTGGTTTCAAGATATATTGAGGAATACTTGAAATCATATTTCACCCCTTTTCATCCCCTTAGGGATCGAATTTCAAAACATCTCTTGTTTGTGGGTGCTTACATCATGGAGAGAATATGCTTTCCGAATTTCATGAATATGTCCAAGAGACGGTTTATAGAATAAAAAATAGCAATTTACTCCTTTCGGGTTGCAATTAAAAAAATATGTTAAAAAGATATTTTAAGTTAACAGTTTTAATCCCGAAACACTCCCTTATAATGAGAATGCTATATGGCCTCTGTTCGAATCCTGGTTTTACTCTATTATCATACTAAATTTGGTTAAAATAGTATGTCAAACTGTTTTTAAAAAAGATTCGTCAAAAGCCAAAATAAATAAACCAAATTAATAAAGTTCATAAATATCGGCAAAAATAAAAAAATATAATATAGATCAGAGTTGGGCATTATTTAACTAAAATTTCAATCAACTAAAAATTTGAATGAAAATGTAATCAAACTAAATTAATCATCTTGTATTCAATCAATAATGGATGTAATCATAAATCCTTAACTAAATGACAATCATTAGTTTCAAATCATTAGTTTTTAATCATTTTGTGATATTTTGACAGAAATTTTTTATTCGCTTCGATCAATTTATTTATAATATTCCAATACTTTTATATAATATATATTATATATTATATATATCTACACACAAAATGCCAAAATATACCAAAATGACATAAACACGCACGCGTGGTAGGGCGCATATGCATGTGCAGGTGCATATGCGTGTGCAGGGCCGGCCTTAGCAAGTCTGGCGCCCTGGGCGAGATTTTTTTGCCGCCGTCATAAAAAAAAAATAATAATAAGAAGAAAAATTAAGAAGGTCTTCGCCCCCCAGATCCAAGTGAAGAGCAAAAAAAAAAGGAAAAGGTCCTCACCTCCCAAATCCAAGTGAAGAGCCAAAAAAAAAGGTCCTCACCTCCCAAATCCAAGTGAAGAGCATAAAAAGGTCCTCACCTCCCAAATCCAAGTGAAAAACCAAAAAAAAACAGTGTTCAAACACTAAATGCCAATGAACAGTAAGAGTGAAAAAATCAAATCTCAATCAAGATTTTAGTTTCAATCATAACTAAAAATTCAATCATGATAATGAGTAAATATTTAATTTAGTTACCAATGTGAATAACTGCACTATGATTGATGTACGTTATCATTAATCAAGTCTTGTAATTAAATTTTTAATCTCAATCGTTAATCATTAGTTTGATTGCAATTTGCCCAACTCTGATATAGATGTTGTCTCGTTCTACATAGACTTGCATAGACTATCATAGTTTTGCTAAATATCCGAATAAAGCTCAGTGTTGTTTACCGACAATATTTGAGCCGAACATTTCCAATGCCGCCCGAAGATCCACTATCTGAATATAGTCATCCAATCAACTATTGAACGAAAATTTCTATTCCCTCACTGCATAATTGCATAATTAATAGATATTCCAATAGTCCAATATAATTAAAAACCAAATTATTAATTTCTCGTTTCTGATGGGACTTTTTTACTATTTTCGATTTTTCTAGTTATGATGAAGGCATTTCATACCTGTACGCAAAATTTCAACTCGGTAGCATATCTGGAAGTGGGTTAGAATTTCCGACCATAGCCACAAATATTCTCTTTTATATATAAAGATTATGTACAAAGGTTCACTCAGGGTGGCAGCACAACTCTTAATGAAAAAATAAGAAATACCATCAGGTCCGCATCCTTTATTTACATCAAGTGAATTTAGAGAATTAACAATATCGAGTTTACGAATACATTTTAGGTTGATAGTGGAGGGTGAATTTTGATGACTTATAGGATGTACTGAAGTTGCGGGTTCAAAATTTAACTGAAAAAATGGATTAAATAAAGAACAGACATCAGAGTAATTGTCTGCGCGTACATCAGTTAAGTAAATATTTTGAGTACGCGAGGTACATTTTTTTGTTGATATGTAGTTCTAAAACTGTTTTGGATTATTCTTAATATTATTTTCGGTGGAGTTTATCCAATCGCGATAGTCTTTTTTTACGGCTATTTTCAACCTCCTGCGTAAAATTGTAAACGAATTATAGTCTGAATGCTGATTATATATTTTCCATTTTTTGTGTGATTTATTTTTTTCATGGTAACTTTTTATTGTTGACCTCTTATACCAAATGGGAAATTTATCTGATTTTTTCATTTTTGTAGGCACATTAATATCAATAATGTTATTAATAATAGTATAAAAGCTATCGACAGAGTTATTTACATCACCCGAGGAGAGAATTTCAGACCAATTTGTTGATAAAATTAATTAATTTATTTGATCAAAATTAGCCCTTAAAAACTCACGTACATGAAAATTAAAATTTATAGCTCTATGATGTGCATCTTCACTAGTCAGCGGGCATTCACAGGCTTCGACTGTAATATTTTCCGCATTACACAGTACTAGATCTAATAGGTACTCTATTATTAACATTTACAATATTATTAAATTGCATCAGATTGGTCACAGCAAAACAATCTAAGAACATAGACGATTTGAAGTCAAGAGTAGTTGATGGAGCTACAAAGCTGACATTGTCCTTACTTGACCAAGTTATATTAGGCATATTAAAATCACGCAATAGAACAAAAGTATCCTCTGGGTTTTGCGTAACAATCGAAATTAAATTATCAACAAAAGAGTTTAATTTATCGCGATCAGTGTAATCGGGCAAGTAAACACAACATACATGCAACTTAGATTATAAATTTGGCAGTCTTAGAGATATCCATACATCCTCTACTGTTTTTGTTTTCCATTGACGTTTTTCTTCAACTTGAACATTATTGCGTACGGCAATTAGACAACCACCGCCATCTTTTTTATGAGATGTGTGTATATTTCTGTCTCGCCGAAAACAAAGTAATCATTATTAAACAATTCACTATTGTATACTCCAGCGTTTCCCAAAGTGTGGGTCGCGAAAACTAAAAAACTAAGTACTAAAAATATTATTTACTTTAGTTCGCAAACCACGAACATTTTGGTAATAAAAATTTATTGAGTTTATGTGATTATTCATGAACAGATAGAAATAATAAAAAATAAAACAATAAATATGAACAAAACTAGTCTAAACTAATATATCTAATGCTGTTTCATTAGTAATGTATTTGATTCCTGAAGAGTCATTTTTGCGCACTAGAATCTTAGTCACGAACCCAGACATACTTAAAGTTGTTATCACGACAAAAGTTCCTTGTTTTAAACAGCAATGTTTTGTTTTCTACAGTGACATGATCGGAAACAAATATGGGATTATTGTCATTAAAGCCTAGGGCAGCTGTATTTAATGCCGATTTTTTATTCTTAGTCGCAGATAAGAAGTTTTGCTTTACGATTCTAGAGTTGAATCTTACAACAATTGATTTGACCTGGTACAAGCATCAATGGAAGCAGGGTTCAACGCAAATTCGGTAACGTCACCAATATTCTTTACAATATTAATAATGTTTTCTCCATTTTGTTCGGGTACGCCACTGATTTCAACATTATTTTTACGCGAATACTGCTGTAGGTCTGTGATTTGTTGTTTGAGATATACATTTTCTTTTTCTACGTTACTGACTTTTAATTCTAGATTTTCAATTTTTTTAAGGGCCATGTTACGCTCTGAAATTTTGGCACTAAAATCATCAATGCCTGGCATTTTATGTGATAATATTTTTTGCACATTCCGGTACATTGTACATCGGGGTTGGATTTTGAGGTAATTAATTTACAAGAATCGCAGTAGTCAGACATTTCTCAAATAATTTAATTAATACGGATTATAGTTCTAATTCTATAATTTAAATTAAAAATAATTTTTTTAATTAAAATAATGTTGGGTCCGATGCTTGCGCTACGCAGACAGCACTGTACGTAAAATTACTTGATTTAACACTTATTTTTTAATTATTAACAGCTGTTTTACAATTTATTAAATTTATGCGAAGATGCAAAATATGTTTTAAACAATAAAACATTTATCACAATCGGACAAATTAACCGCACATAACTGTATAACTTTTTCACTATTTTTCTAACTTTTATTAGCAACAATTTGTATCTTAATAAAGAGCGAGGTAATATATGTATATCACTAGAGAATGATAAACGAAATATATTATGTAGTATATGGGGCGTTGTTGTTGTTTACAATATATACTGCTTGTGTCAAACTTAAGACTACATATGTCAAAACTGATAAAAAAAAATTAAGCAATTTCACGTTATGACTACAAATATTTACTTGTTCTGAATTTTCTGGATCTTCCTCAGGTACCACAAAAGAAGTCGGCGTAGGACTAGGTGCGGCTCGTTGCGTTCGTGTAGTGTTCGGGTCTAAATCGAAATCGTTCTGTTTTCGTAGCTGTAACAAAATAATTATTACATGAAATTTCTGTTATCTGTATATTGACACTTATACCGCTAAAAGCGCCTAGGGAATTTAGATCTTACCTGGACTTTTTTATATAACAAGTACAATAATAAAAAGTTGAAATGAAATAAATTTTATTATTCAAAATAATACCCTTGTTTAATACACACTTATCCCAATACTTGGGTAACTTGCTAATATCGACAGAACAAACATTTTTTTAGTAGCCTACGAAGCCAAATGTTCATCGTTAGCATAATGATGGCCTCCCAAACAAATCTGCGCCAAATACTCACTAAAAATATTTCAAATATCAAATACCAATCAAAGTATTTGAAATAACAAATACTATTAGTCATCAATGATAAAAAGTACTTGAAATACTGAAAGATGCTAGAATTGCGCAATTATTTGAAATGTGGACCGTATTTCAAGTATCTGAAACATCTAAAATATGCGAAATATCGAAAAAAAAAAAAAAGAAATATTTTAACATACATAATCTAGAACCAAAATAAATACATTAAGTATTATAATGATTGCAAATTAGTTTTAAAAAATAAACAAAATAAATAAGAATAAAAATATAAAAATTTCTACTTCATATTAAAGAAAAAGTTCTGCAGTCCTGATAAATTATGTATGGTATTAGTCAGTTCCAAGTTTTCACGTGTGTGAAATAAATTTCTTTGTGTCAACCAATTTCTATTCCTTTAAAGTGATAGTCATTAAAATATTATTTTATATCACACGTGAAAATTAGCTTCTTAAATTACAATCATACTTTGGGTTGCATGGCAGTCAAAATTGTGACAAAATTATTTGAAATATAAGAGAGTATTTGAAATATTAGGAATATATTTGAAATACTAGGGGAGATTTGAAATACTACGGAAGATTTGAAATACAAAGGGAGATTTGAAATAGTAGAGAAGATTTGAAATGTTAGGGAAATATTTGGTATACTAGGGAAGATTTAAAATAATAGGGGAGATTTGAAATACTAGGGAAGGTTGGAAATACTAGGGAAATATTTGAAAAACTAGAAAATATTTGAAAAACTAGAAAATATTTGAAATACTAGAAAATATTTTAAATATGTACTAGGGAAATATTTGTAATACTAGGGGAATATTTGAAGTACTAGGACAATATTTGGAATACTAGAAAATATGTACTAGGGAAATATTTGAAATACTTCTAAAGTATTTTCAATCCTGATGTTTTTAGACAACATATATCAAATACAAATACCACGGAGAAAGAATTTGCAAATCTAAATATCAAGAGATTTTTTTAAGTATTTAATACACCATTTCAAATACCAGAAAATAATTTAAATACTTTATTTCAAATATTCCTATCTCTGCTCCCAAGTACTCTTTAAGGAGCCCTAAAATATGATAGTCGCAGGGCGATAAGTCGGGATTATAAGATGGCTGAGGCAACACTTCCCATCGAAATTTATCCGGTGTGTCTTGGTTGGTTAATATGTGGATGGGTAGTATCGTGAAGAAGACTGACTCTTAAAAGAAGTTAACTGTAATACTCTGAATTTATAGTCTTCCGGTCAAATAAGAAATATACAAAAATTATACTGTAAATATCCCAGAATACAGTTGCCATCATATTGCCTGTTAACAGTATGGTATTTTTTGGTGGCGGAGAATTTATGTGGCGCCATTCCATACTAGTCTGTTTGCTTTCTGGGATGCAATGGTGAATCCAAGATTTGTCGTTGATTCGTTGTATAAATCGCTCCTTCAATTTGAAACCGTTGAAGTTGTGAAATTAGAACCCGTTTCTGCCTTTGTTCAACAGACAGACAGGTCCTTTGGAACCCACCGTGCGCTAACTTTGTTAAAACTAAACTTTTCGTGAATGATAATAATAATTAATGATAACAACATTAATCTTCACTATTTCGGGCAATTCGCAAGTTGGTATCTGCATATTTTCCCGAATAAGCTCGTCAACTCGTCGGACAATCAATTCAGTGACTGCGGTAGCGGGTCTTGCATCTTAGGGAACGTTCGATACACGTTTGTAGCATATGCCGAACGATTTATACCAATCAAATACTGCGCTTCTTAAAAAACATTCTTCACCAAAATGTATATTCAGCCAACGACAAATATTGACAGCTTTCTCACCTTCAGCACATAAAAATTTGATGATAATTCTTGTACAACTAAACTGGGTACATTACTTATGGCCGGTAGTTAAAGAACGAGTTAAATGTTTTAACTCGAGTTATCCCTAACCCAAGTTTAAGTGATACGCTTTTGTATATTGTTTCGACTCGAGTTAGGCATAACTTGAGTTAAAACACCTAACTCGTTCTTTAGTAGAGAAATAAATTCGGGTATAGTTCATTATTATATGTCAGAAACTCCAGATCAAATCTATATTCTTTTCGTAAACGAATAACCGACAGCGCCGATAAGAGCTTGGTGCGTAATTGAATCTACATGAGAGTAAGTTCTCAACTAGCGTTCGCTACTTTTGGAGCACTTTCACACGATATTTCGTGAATCGCGATAAGGGTATTAAAGACACTGCATTTTCATTCCATATGCTATATAAATGCTGGCGTATAAGTTTCCGTCAAACATATTGCACATGTAATGCAGTAACGCCACATCTAGAATTTTTATCGAAACTAAATTACGTGTAGGGTAATGATACGGAAATTCGATAACGATAACTGCAGTAAGGCCATATACTTAGTTTTAAAAACAGCTGTTAGGGAGCACGTATGTCCTTAAGTTTCTTTAAAAAAATCGTGCCATAAGGCCACATCTACGGGCCCCATCTCAGTGAAGTTGGCCCAACTATTTAAATCACGAAAATTGTGAATTTATGTTATAATAAAGTAAATATAATTTAAGATAAATGGTTTTTATTTTATAACAGTACTTTGTTAAAAGTATTTCACTAAAATATTTTCTAAAATATTATATAAAACATTGAAATATCTCACTTATTTACTTAACATCAAAAATGTAGGATGAAACGAGGAAAAAAAATTGTTATCTCTTCAAAGTAGTTTTTAACAAAAAGATTATTTAGGGGGAGCGGGGTTGTTACTTATAATGTTGAAATATCTTATGTATTCTTTACTTAACAGTAAAAATGTATATGAGAGAAGAAACTATTTCTCTCTGTTCATTTTCTGATAGTACTAACTACATCTTTGTGATTCTTTTGTTAAGATTTAATTTTTTTGTAAAATATTAATAAACAGTTCCCACATCGTTATATAACTGAATTGATGCCCATAAATATCCCTTCTAATATAAATATTATCTTTGAAAACACTATTTTTGATAGTTGGGCCAACTTCACTGAGACGGGGCTCGTAGACTTAAATTATTAAAAATATTAGTCATCAGTGTGGAGCTGTAACTTAATTACATAATTTATTATCATGAACAATTATATTCAAATCGTTGCTGTGTAAAATATATAATTTTGGACGTATGTCAATTGGCGTAAAAAATTCTTAGAATCAGTTATTTGGGATAAATTCTAGAAGAATCTATAGAAATCATTAAATTTTGGGGCAGTGTCTTGTTACTGATTATGAGTAAGTTACCTGTACTTGAGTGGTTGGTTTAAGTTTCCGGTCAACACTGGGAGCAGCGCTTGGTGAAGATGGCTCAGGTAGTGAACATATTGAAGCAGAGTCTGACAGTTTCCTGCCCGGCTTTAAGCATCTATTAACAACTGGAGGTCCAGTACCACTCTGTAATAAAAACAATAATGTTCACACATTTCAGGGTTTCCTACATATCTATCTAGTACAGGGGTCTTAAACTTAAAATTTATGAGGGCCATATAAGACTTTTTGCGGGCCACGGCAATTTCTAAACTTTTAATCTCATAAAATTTTAGAAGAAGAAGGATAGAGACCAATCCTATCCAGTATTTATTATAAGTTATAAAAATTCCAAATGTAGATTTTTTTCATACATAAGTTTTAGTTTTAATAAAATCGATAGATTCAGTTGTAGGCTCTCGTTGAAACATATTGAATAACAGGAAAAGAATAAAACACTCGATAGTTTCAAAGAATAAATTATTCTTTTAGTTATTCTTAAAGAGTGTTTTATTCTTTTCCTTTTAGTTTTAATTTTTATACTTAGTACTCCTACTGACGATGAATGCATAGCATTCGAAATGTACATTTAGCTGAATAAATGTTTAGTGAAGAAAATGTGCTGTTTATTTCCATCAATACCATCAATATTTTTATTTTGCAAGTTAATATTTATGCTGTGCAAATCAATATTTTACTGATTAAGTCAATATTCTTACAGCTTGTATCAAAATATAAGAAAACCGACTTGACTTTCTAATAACAAGGTAAAACCCATCACAGCATGCAATATTCGAGCCAACAGAAAAGGGCCAGAAAATAAAAGAATTTATATAGTATTTCCGAAATGAAATAGCCACTCTTGTTAAGAAGCTTAACAATGCAGTAATGGGTTTATTGCAGTAATCCTAGGATTTGTTGCTGTAAAAAGAATATAGGAGGTATTAAAGGAATTTTAAATTTAAGTTGAATAGATGTGTAACAGTAGTTCAATTGAAGTTTCTTAAAAACCATTAAGGATATTTTCCAAATTTATAATCCTATTGTTTCTAAACCCTGATAAAAATGTGAAGGAATGTCATGTGAGTATATACAGTTCATTCTAAATAGCATCTAAGAAAACACGTTTACTTTAAATAATTATTACAGTGCTGTCAACTACTATTAACAGAACCATAAACTCAGCAGGTATAATGGTTATACTGTCAGCCATTATTGGAATTAATAAGTGAGGGTGGCCATTTCATTTTGGAAACACTATACCTATAAAATTTTAACCAAGATAATTGCAATGAATTTAAACGATTCTCATTCCCAACCTGAGATGAGAAATGAGACTGATCATTCCCAACCTGAAAATTTGAACATTTCTGTAGCCATAAATTTCTTTTAATTGTCGGAACCCTGCTATGAGGATGAGAGATGAGACTGACTAAATTTTCTTTTATATTGGTGTACATTGCACTGATCATGTTAAGATATACAATTCTTAGCAAATATGTTGCAAATATTTTTTATCTGATCAAAAATGTACCGATCAAACATATTTATTACTGAGAAAACGACTTTTTAGTTACAGGTATTTTTTATTTTTTGCCAATAATAAATATTTCCGTTTTAATAATAAAAACTTCTGATACCGATCAGTAACTACATGAAAATATAGTGATGAAGCATAAAGAGGAAATCTAACATCCTAAAAATATCAAAATATTTACCTGTGAATCTGATGGTAACAATGGACTAGGCAGGTTAGAATAGAGCGCAGTGGTGCTACAGCTGCTCTGCGAACATGGCGATGAAGGTTCTTCTGTTCCTTCGTCGCCCATGTTTTCATACTTTGTCTCACGAGAAATTCCTGGCGTAACTGGCATGTCAAACCGGAACACAGAGGGTGCTGCGTTATTGTAACAATGTCGCCCCGGCAGGATAGTCTTTGATGGCAGGGTGTCACTATCCACCTGGTGTGAACGAGGGAAATCATACATCGTATCCGTGATTACCTGCAGGAAAAGGGTTCATGCAGTACCATGCTACATCACACTAACTACAACACAAAATCTACAAATACAATAATAACTGAAACAAACACTGAAACAATGCTAGTAGTCCGTTACAAAAATATCACGCTGTTAAAAGTCGCATTCCATTCGAAATAGGCTTTATCATATTGCACACTTTTGCTTATCCCGGGATTCCGGCATCAAATTGGCTTTCAGCCAGACAAATCCCGGAAAACCATTTGTCCAAATCGACTACTTTACCAAATTATTTTACACATATGTTATACAAGTGAGCAGTGGTTCTCAATATTTTTCAGGTTTCTGTATTAATTCTAGAAAGTTCGCGGAACCCCTTTCAGATACCTAAAACAGTGTTTCTCAACAAAAAATGCACCGCGGACCAGAAAAATATATAATTTTCTAACGCCGACCACTAATAATAATTGCAAGAAAACAAATATATTTAATGTGCTACTAAATATCTTGAAAAATATAAAACTGTCAAACCAGTCCGGCCAACCGCTATATTCACGTACGAAATTCCCTAAACGAGGATGTTGTTTGATTATTTAATGTAAATTTATTCTTTTAAAAGGCATGAAAAAGCAAAATAGAAAAAATTGTATAAAAAACTCGTTACATAAAGCTTTTTGTCGGACTTGACGCGTGCGGAAAAATCATGCTTTATGAATCTTGCGTTTTAATATACAGTCAGCGCTCACTTAACGTACGTCCTCACTTAACGTACGTACTTTCGATGATACGTACATTATTAATTATGACTCTATGTTCATACGAACGTACACGTTGTCTGCACGAACGTACATCACATCACATGAAAACGTCGCTTTCGTGTCGGCAACTCAAATTGAGGCGTTATAAATCTTTTTCTAAAAGTTTTTAAGGCAATGAATAATATCACAATCTTATTAAAATATAAGTGAAATACGAGGACATAACAATTATTTGATATGACGACTTTATTGGCAAAAAATGCAGACAAGAAATGGCATACAATGTATAGTGTAACAGTAAATATGTACTACTTGCGCATAAATATGTGTTAGATAAATAAAAATAAAACATACATAATCATACGAAATATACATATTAAAAAAAATAAGTACGAACAATTAATGTAATTATTGTTATTATAAAAATGTACGTTCGTATGAACATAGGGACCAAAAGTATGTACCAAATAATCATATTTACATGCATTTATATGGAGATATACCGTCCGCTTAATGTACGTTCGATTACCGTACGAAAATTTGTGCACGCATTGTGTATGTTAAGCGTGTACTGTACTATTATAATATTTACAACTAAATAATGTTGTTTGTTGTTTGATTTTATTATAATACAGTTTTAAATTAAAAATAAGTCCTTAAATCATATATTTGTTCAGAATAAGTAACTATTTCGGAATATTCAAAAATACACAGATGTTCCATTAAAAAATTACACTATGCAACACTAAAAAATTCACCAATATTTCGAATAGTAATTCGTATTAGGTATACCTAGTAAGCAAAAAAAAAACAAATTTATATTTAGATATCACGTCTCAAAACACAGATAAGTAAAATCTTAATTTGTTTATTCTTGATAAAACTTGTTTGAGCCTATTCATAAAAATATATCTTTGGTGTGCACAAAAGTCATCAAAATATTTAGATTTGTTATAAATCTACAAAATGCCGCGCGTTTGTGTTAATTCTCCTAACATATTTTGTTATGTTTGTGGTCTCCAATGCTTGAGAAGTGTTATCAAGCTTATTTTAAGAGTGTAATTAAAAATCAAGACAAATCATGGGTGCCCCAAGTGTGTTGTTTAAAATGTTATAAATATTTGACGGGTTGGTACAATGGTACTATAAAAGTGATGCCTTTTGGTGTACCAATGCAGTGGCGTGAACCCAAGAACCACATAGACGACTGTTATTTTTGTTTGACAAATGTGAAGGGTTTTTCTAAAAAATCAAAGCATTCAGTGAAATATGCCCATGTACCATCAGTATCAATGCCGCTACCCCATTCTCCAGACAATCCAGTACCAAAACGATTTTCAAGTTCATCGAGTTCTATGGAAGAAGATAACGTTCCCGGCCCTTCTAGTGATGAGGTATTTCAAGATCCAACTACTATTACAGAACCACATTTAATTAGTCAATCAGAACTAAACGAACTTATCAGAGATTTAGATTTGACCAAAGAAAAATCAGAAATATTAGGATCCAGATAAAACAGTAGAATCTTTTACAGACTGGTAGATGGGAATCAGCCATGTTTGCAGACAACTGACTACAAGAGGAAAGCCAATCGCACAAAAAATATAAGTTTTTTAATAAAAAATAAAGTTTTGTGTCGCTAATTTATATAATTTTAAAAAAATCAATAAATGCTTTTCTCTATGGAACCTGACGTGATGTGACAATTTTTTTTTATAAACCTCAATTGATTTTAAGGTGGGGAATCATAATTACATACTGTAAACCCAGTGAAAAAAAAAAATAAATTTAATTTGTTGCATAGTGTTATTAGGTGTACAACTTTGCTTCCGCCGTTTTCCTATAGATGGCCTTAGCGGTAAGTAGTGATCGAAATAAATAGATTATAGACGTCATGCAATAAACTTGGGCATCTGTCAACATAACCTCATAAAAACATTAATCGATTATGTCTGCATCATAAAGTTATTCTCGATTGAAAATGTCAGTTTACGAGTCTAATTAGTCATTTGCGGGAGGTTCTAATTTTCTGCTTCAATATGAAGAAATTTGCGGCTGAGGCTCATCGAATGCTTTCAAATACTTATGGTGAGGCCGCTATTAGTGAAAGAAAGTGTCATGAGTGGTTTCAACGCTTCAAGAACGGTGATTTTCACGTCGAAGACCGGCATAGCATACCGACAATGTTCGACCCAATGTTGCGAAAGTGGTCAAGACATACCTGGAAACGTTGAAATGGGAAGTCCTACCCCAACCGCCGTATTCTCCAGACGTTGCTCCCTCTGACTATCACATGTTTCGATCAATGGCTGACCAGCACTTCCGGTTTTATGAAGAAGTAAAAAGTTGGATCGATTCGTGGATCGCTTCAAAAGATGACCAGTTTTTTCAACGCGAGAGTCGTATGCTACCCGAAAGATAGAAGAAAGTAGTGGCCGGCGATGGACAATACTTTGAATCATAAATGTATAACCAGTTTTTTACAATAAAGCCTCGAATTTCGGAAAAACGGCGGAAGCAAAGTTGTACACCTATGTACTTAATTTAAAATCTGTTATACTTGTTATAACTTAATTTAAAATTTGGACGAATAAGAAAATTATATTTACGAGACAATATGAAGGCCTTTAATCTTCGGAATGTGAAATTTACAGAACGAGGCGAAGACAATTTGACATTTTTTATATACATTTAATTTATAAACCAAATTCAGAAAACAAGTGACATTCTGACATTTAAAAGTTAAATTCATATT
Source organism: Liopterus haemorrhoidalis (assembly GCA_963971575.1). NCBI lineage: Eukaryota > Metazoa > Arthropoda > Insecta > Coleoptera > Dytiscidae > Liopterus > Liopterus haemorrhoidalis. The sequence continues at coordinate 125,175,015 of OZ020611.1, forward strand.
AAATGTTAAAATGATAATGTTATTCTCACTTCTTTTTTCGTAACCACATAAACAGTCGTAGAGAAAATATTGTACACACATTTAAGGAAAATGGGACATTACAAACAAGTACCAAGTTTTTGAATAAATATTGTTAATATTTCGATGATCAACTTACAAAAAATATGAAAATTCATTTCCATACTAGTGCAGAAATGTTCCTTTCCACAATACTGTGCGGAAATCGGAGAGGTGGCAGCCCTAAGAAAATGTAACTGCTTCAGGTGTGTTTATATATATATATATATTTGAATATGTAATGTCCTTTCTACTAACAATATAATTACAGTATATGAACCTACGGTCGACATGAGACGGCAAGCCACACCTTTTTTGCACGAGTCACGTAAACGACTGTATGGATGTATAGATGATACATTATTGATACTTCCTTTTAATAGGTCTGTATTACTTATTACTTGTACTTAAACATGAATTCTTTTTTAATATTATTAATGTGATATTACTTGTGCATCTTAGGCCTGATGATTGTTATAGCGATACTAGTCTAGAACAATTTATGTATATATATATAGACAAACTTTTACTGCCAATAAACTCTCATTTTCATTTTCACTCTAAGATTTAATACTACATAATAAATTATCTTATAGAAATATCTTACCTGAGAACCATTAATCGAATCCTTATTCTTCTCCGAATGACTAGCATCCCCATTCTCATTGACATTTTTGTTTTTCGTTGTATTACTGGCAGTGCTACCGAGGTTGAGATAGCTAGGCCCTTTACCAAGATGGGAGGGTTTCGGTGGTCTGGGTGGAGCCTCTTCAGACAATAATTCTGTGGACATATTGTCGGTCACAGTCAATTTACCAAATCGCTGAGCTACATTCCATGACACTGGATCAACCTCAACTGAACTGTCGGATGGCCTAGGTACTTTCACTCCTAGAACATAATGTGAAATTAAACTAGATACTTATTATAACAATAACAATGATTCTAAACAGGGCTTTGGAGCGGAAAGCGAAGCTAGAGCACGGAGTTCTGGAACAATGGTGTTTTTGCCTGGAAATGGAGTGGGGTAGGAATACTGATAATTTTGACTGCTCCACTGCTCCTGTTTTTATTATTATAAATTTAAAATTCGAAAGAAGAAATTTTTTTCTCCATTCGTAATTTACAATGTTCTTTCCTCTGTATATGAGGGTAATAGTATATTAAAACACAAGTTTCAAAAGGCATGATTTTGCCGCACGCGTCTAGTTTAGAAAACGAGTCGCGATGCGACGAGTTTTCTAATAGACAACTGCGGCAAAAGGCCTTATGAAACGAGTTTTTTATACTATTTTTTCTACTTTGCCATTTATTCTTTAATTTGATAAATTTGTATTAATAGCAAACAGTATCATTTTATGCAATATTTGTTCTCCAATAAGTGGTATCACTAAATTGTTGTTTTGAAAAGTGCTGTCAGCTGTCAGTACCCTACCCGAATCACGGGAAATTGGAGTGAATACCTTGCAAAATTTACTTCCCCGGAAGTCAAGACAGGCATACGACAGAGAATATAACTTATTTGGGGAAGGTTCATTGAACACCACTATAATATTTGTAAGCAACCTCATACACCAAAAAAGGAAAAGAAGGGACGTCCTCCTAGCGTTGAAGGATCTACGACCTAATTTCAAACGGAATTTCCGCAAGAGGGATAGTGACAAAAAAAATAATCATAAATATGAGTTGGGGGGACACACCGCAAATATACGGAGTTTTGAATGGAAGGGGGGTGAAAAAAATACGTTAAAACCCCCTAATTTTGAAACCTTGAGGCGCTAGGGGCAAAAAACTAAAATTTTTCAATCTTTTCAAGAAAAACAGCACAAAAATTTAACAAAAAATCACAAGTCCACGAATATATTAGGTCCACGAATACTTAACAGCATCAGAATATGACATTTCATTCAGTATTAAGTGTTACCAACCTCCAATAACTAAGACTCGGGTGTTGAAATGGACCTTCTTATAGCACTCAAATGAATGTTGAAATGAGTTATGAACGCAAAGTAGAAAAATAAGTTTTATAGCACCGAAAAATAATAATATTCCTAAAATTCATAATTTTCAGAAGTCACAGTATTTATTTTATGTATCTGTGGTATTCTTCTCAAATTTTAGTCGTTTGGCCACAATTTTAACTGTATAGACCAGGCATGGCTAAACCTAGCCTGACCAGATTTTTTTTTATAGAAAAAGAGTATACTAAAAAAAAAGGTCTTCACTCCAAAAATATAAGTGATGAACACAAAAAAAAGAGGTCCCCATTGAAAAATACAAGTGATGAGCAAAATGAAAAGGTTCTCACTCCCAAAATAGAAGTGATGAGCAAAAAAAAAAAGGTTCTCACTCCCGAAATGGAAGTGATAAACAAAAAAAAGGCCTCCTTCTATACAAAAAAAATAATAATAATAAGTGACGAGCAAAAAAGAGTATATTCAGGTTTTTTTTTTTTTTAAATAAAAAGTAAGAGTATAGAGGATACTTAAAAAATAGAATAATACTCTAAAAAGAGTACGTCTGGTCACCCTAGCTAAACTACGGCCATGAGCTATTACCAGCCCGCGAGGTGACTCGATTGTTGTGGCGCGCGTATGTACGCACACTTAACAGCACATGTTTAAAACACGATCATGGCAAAAATTCCGGCTTAGTCATAGTCAATCAGACCTCAGCTCTGAATGACTATTACTGGCCCACAACTTGCCATACCATACTATTTCTGCCATGTATAAAAAGTGTTATTTTTTTTGTCCTCTGGCCTGCGATTGCTTCTAACAGCATATGGCCCACGAAGGTAAAAGTCTGGATATGCATGAAATAGCCAGACAACACATAAGTGACGGTATAAAGAAGTGGTTCTTAACCAAGGGGTGCGAGCAAGAAATCTACGAAAATACTAATTAATGCCTAAAATGGACGCTGAGTCTTTCGGAATACCTTTTTTTGCCGCTGAGTCTCTCAGAATAATATTTTAGAATTTTATAGGTATGGAAAAAAAACCTTAGACCGTGACTCTGTCTGCCTGTTGGTAGACATGATGACCAAACTGCTGGAACTAGAAAGTTGAAATATGACATGCTTGTACAACTCCTTGTCATCGCAGATTTGTCTCAAAATATATCGCAGAAAAAATATAATCAAATATGTATTCAACGAAAAAATATATTTTTTTAATTTTAAGTAACAAATAACTAACAAATTTTTATTTTTGAAAAATCTTTTTTTATGGGTTTACGATAAAAATGTGTCATAACTTTTGTCCCCCACCCTATTTCCCATAGAGGATGATCTAAATATCTGGAGAAAAACAAACTCAACAATGTGCACTGCTGGGAACCGGAATAGTTAGTAACAGAATTTGATCAGATTAGTTTTTCTAAAAACATCGCTAACAAATCTCTTGTCCCTCACCCTATAACCCAGAGGGGTTAATCTAAAAATATGAACAAATTCTGAGTAATGCACATTTATGTAAACCGGAATTAGTATAACAGTAATTTTTGATCTGATTATTTTTATGGAAAGATGTCGATTTTTTTCCTACACCGAGCTAGCAATATTTAACTGACTAACTGGAGAACTGGACAGCTGTCTTAGTACGCCCTCATCTCGTAATTAAATATGCTTGTAAATTTCTAAATTGAGGCACATGGATTATTTTTTTAAGTTATCGAATTTAATGATTTTTATTAATATCCACCAACAATTAAAAAATTATCACTTCAGTCGTTCGGAATACCTGATTTTTTAATTTTGGTCGTTGGGTCTCTTGAAATATATATATATATTGTTAATTGGGTTTCCTGGACTACTTTTTTTACAGGGTGAAAGAACACATTTTGAGAATTTATGAGTTGAGTTTTTCCGCTGTGTTAAGGGGAGGACCACCCTTATTAGGCCGTGATTGGTTAAATTTATTTAATATCGGATTAAATAAATTAAATTTTGTTGATGTAAATAGTACTATAAAGAATGAATTAACAATTAAGTATATAAATGCATTTTCTGAGGGTTTACGAACCTTTACAAAGGGAAAATTTTCAATTAAATTAAAAGAAAACGTACAATCAAAATTTCACATCTACGTATTCTACACTATGCTTTAAAATATAAAGTTGAAACAGAAATTGAAAATTTAATAAAATTGGATATTTTAATTCAAAGTGGGGAACTCCGATAGTTCCGGTTATAAAAAATGACAATTCTGTTAGACTTTGTGGTTGCTACAAGGTTATAATAAACCCTTTTATTGAAGTGGACAAACATCCCTTGCCAAAAATCGATGATTTCTCATTACAAGGTGGCTGGGAATTTACAAAACTACATTTATCTCATGCTTACCAGAAGGTACTTTTAGGTGATTAATCTAGAAAATTGTTAACAATCGTTTTCCTAATTCTGCTGTCCTAGATTTTTACTAACTAAACCTAACTTAATTACCTAAATTGATCATATTTACTGTTCGTCTGTTCAATTTTGGGCGATATTTGTTGTTTGACATTTTGTTCGGGTATGTAAAGGCATATAATGTAAACGTTTTCTGCGATATAGACTGAGATAGCCAATGTGTTTATATGCCTGTCTCATTAAAACAACTCACTAACTATAAGATTGGAAAACTATCGACAATAGACAACGTATTAAATTTAGAGCTCTGAACGATTGCTCGCGTCACCATATGACAAACTTGTTAATGACAATCAACAGAGCACAAGTCATAGGCATACAGTGTACAAGTTATAGTTGACTAATTTAAGAGCTCTGAACGCAGCTTAATTTCAGATAATTTCAGTACGTACGTCTACCGTATGGGATAGCTTCTGGTCCAAGTACGTTCCAAAGAATGATGGAAAAAATATTGACAGGTATTCCTAATGTAATATATTTCGTAGATGACATTGTTGACACAGGTAAAAATAAAAAAGAACAAAGTTTGTTTAGAAAAAGTGTTAACATGTACCTAAACCTAAAATATGACTCAATGCAATCGTTAATAAGTTGCGATGCCTCCGCCTATGGTATCAGTGCTTCTTTATCATATGTCCTGGAGGATGGTAGTGACCAGCATATTACCTTCGCTTCTCGCACATTAACACGTAGCGAGAAGATATAAATTCCTTATTTACCCTATGCCTTGCGGCGTTTAGGGTTTTAACCAATACATTTAAAAATCATAATAATAATAAAATAAAATAAAATAATAATATTATAGTACATTTTTTACATTTTATGACTTCTTTCTTCTTCTTCTTCTACATTCTTCCTCCGGTGTTCCTCTCTTTCTTCCTATTCTCTTTTCGGCTTCCGTCTCCGGTCTCCTTCCTTCTTGACTCCAGTTGTTCTTCCCCTCTTTCTTCGCTTCTCTTCCCTCTTTTCTTTCCTCTTCCTTTACCTCTCTCTTCCTTCCTGTTCTCAGTTCTGTCTTACCTCTCCGCATTCCTTCCTTCTTTCCTCGAGTACTTTCACCCACCTTTCTCCTTTTCCTTCTTCACTCAACAGCTCCTTTATATCTCCCTCCCATTTTGTCAGCTTTCCACATCTTCTTGTTAGGTGTTCCAAGGATTCTTCCTCCTCCCTACACATTCTGCATAGCCTATCCTCTGTTTTTGCCCAATACCTATTACACCGTTCTTCATTTCCGCATCTTAATCTGGCAATCCTTCTAACTCTGCCCCCTGCCTTTCCTCTCCTCCCTTTCAAATATTTAGGTATTCCTACCGTCCTTATCTCTCTATACCTTTTCACATTCCTGGAATTTTCTATTCTTACTGTTCTTTCCTGCTCCTGTACCTCCTTGTCTCTCCTCCTCAATTCTTCTACTATGTTTCTTCCTCCATTTCTCTTTCGCTCAGCTTCCCTTATGTCCATCCCACATCTCCAATAGTACTCTTTCCTTGTTTCTCCCCATTCCGACAGTTTACCCTTTTGTTCTTCCTTCAGTCTTTCTTCCCAGCATTCTCTTAATATTTTCCTTCTTTCGTCTCTTCTGATTTTCTCCTCATACTTCGCCGCCCTCGCCCCGGCACCCACTCTCAGCTTTTCCCTCTTCATTTCCTCTCTCACTATATATCCTGGTGTCGTTCTGTCTAATCCCATAATCCATCTCATGTATCCCTCTTGTACCCTTTCTACTATCTCCCATTCTTTCCATCCCCAGATCTCTACTCCGTACATGAGGATACTCTTCACTATCCCGTTAAACAATTTCATCCTCCACCTGATATCGTCGTCAAACCTCCTCTCTCCTATGCTCCATAGCTTCCCCATAACCATACTTGCCTTCTTCACCCTCTCTCTAACATGCTGCTCTGCTCTGTTGTTCCTCGTTAGAACATAACCGAGGTACTTCAGACTTTTTACCTCTTCAATTTCTGTCCCTGACCATTCCCATCTTATATTCTTTCTGTTTCCTCCCCCCTTTCCAAACACCATCACATTCGTTTTATCTCTATTTACCTCCATTTTTTTTCTTCTGAAGTACTTGTCCGCTCTGCCCATCATCCTCTTTAGTCCCTGCTCATTCTCTGCCATCAGAGTCAGATCATCTGAGTATCCCATTGTCCAATACTTCTTCCTTCCCACCACCACACCTCCGTCTTGCCCCTTCCTCATTGTATCTTCCAGGTCCGCTACGTATACATTAAATAATGTTGGGCTCAACGGACAGCCCTGTCTCACCCCCTTATTAACCCAAAAGCTTTCGGATTCTTCTTCTCCCACCTTCACCTTGCACCTCGTCTCCTCGTATATTTTTTTAATCCTATTTATCATTTCTTCCCTTACACCCCTTCTTTCCAATACTTCCCACAATTCTTGCCTGTCCAATTTGTCAAAGGCGGCCTTAAGGTCGATAAATACCATATACACCTTCCCTCTTTTCCTCTTTATTCTCTCAGCCACTATGTGGTTTATCGTGTATATGTTATCTATCGCCCCCCTTCCCTTCCTAAAACCTGACTGCGTCTCCTCTAATATTTCTTTATCCTCCATTTCCTCCACTAGCTTCTTATTGAGCACTGTCGCATACACTTTGTACGCCGTGCTCATCAGGGTTACTCCTCTGTAATTACCTGCGCTATTCCTGCTTCCTTTTTTGTGGATTTTGTGGACGTAGCGAGAAGAATCACAGTCAATTAGATAAGGTAGCGTTATCTATTTATTTTGCTGTTAAAACTTTTTATCAATATTTATATGGTCACCATTACAATTTATTTTTAGTAAAAATAAAGATTACCGTAAATGGCGGCAAGTCAATTACAAAGATGAGCTTATTTTTATATCATTTTGTATTTGATATAAAATATGTATAGCCTAAAAAAAATGTATTGGAGATTGTTTATCACGATTACCTCGTATTGATAATACCTACTGCAGATTATTGCGATTCTGTAAATTAATTAAATTTTATTACTGAAAAAAATCTATATTTAAATGTGAAACAAATTAGAAAAAAACTAAATTTTAAGTAAAATTTTAAACCGTATTATTTACGAAAAACTGAAATTAACGTAGAACAATGGTGTCTCATGAAAAAAATATAGAAATAAAATAATAAATAGTTCAAACAAACCGCATTTAGGAATCGTAAAAGCAAAATTTTAGCTCGTTCATATGTATGGTGGCCGAAAATTAATAATTAATTAGATTTTTTTTTTGTAAATCATGTGTTATTTGTGCTTCAGTACAAAGAAATTCAAATTTAGGATAATTCATTCCACGGAAATTTCCTAACCAACCATGGTATAGGATACATCTCGACTTCGCGGGAGCAATATTTAATAAAACTTATTTCATAGTGGTTGATAATTTTTCAAAATGGGTCGAAGTAATTGAATTGTGTTCAATAACTAGTAAAAACTTAATCGAAAAATTTGTGAATTATTTAGTAGATTTGGTCCGAGAACGGTAATTTCGGATAACGGAACAGAATTTTCTAGTGAATTTTAGGATTTTATTAAATTAAGTGGAATTAGACATCAATTTTCACCACCACAACCTGCGTCGAATGGAGCAGCGCAGAACACAGTTAAGACTTTTAAAAACGCTTTACTTAAAGCTGTTAAAGATGTAAAAAATTCAGATACCATTTCCAACAAAGTCCAAAAATTTAATTGATTATAGAAACGTTGATTACAAATGAGTGTCCGGTTAAATTGATGCTAGTTAGTTAGTTAAAATTTTTGGCGCACAGCAACAGAGAAATCTGTGTTACACGTCTCACAGATAGGGGGCTCTTCACCTCGAAGGAGGTGCCCATGGGTCCACCAACAGTGACCTATACGAAGGCGTGTGATGGCGGTTTCCTCCCTGCGGTTAATCCTGCAGAAAGAACCCCATGGTTTAACGTCTCCTTTAATCTGTCTCAACTTAACGTTCTGTATGCTGCTCCACTCATTTTGCCACATGGCTAAAACAAGGTGTTTCAGATGACTCTTTGCGTCATCTGCAAATATGAAACTCACATCAATCATAGGTCTGTGGGAGGCATCTTTTGCAGCTACATCAGCCACTTCGTTGCCTTTAATATCAACATGTCTCGGTATCCAAAACAGCTCCACCCTCACGTTCTGAGCATTCAGATTGTAGAGTAGCAACCGGATCTTTAGTACAAGAGGATGCACTGGATCTGGATCTTGGATACTGTTCAGAGCGCTCAGCGAGTCCGTCAAGATAACACTTGACCGACTTTGTTCTGACGAAACAAAACACAGGGCCTTGAAAATAGCGTACAGCTCAGCAGTGTACACACTCGTTATGGAGTGCAGACGGTACTGAAACTGTTATTCGTGGATTCAAAACTACGAACGCACACCCAACCCTGGTTCCGGATTTTGATCCGTCAGTAAAAATGACAGTATCCTCGAACCTAGGGACTAGTGTTCTTTGTAACTCATGTTGGTATTCAATAGGCAACGTAGTATCTTTATCAAACCTAGTTAATGTGAGGTTCCCAAGTGGACGCGGTAGCGTCCATGGTGGAGCAGCACACAAAACGAAACTTGCCATTTCGGGCATATTAAAGTCAAAGTCACTCAAAATGTCGAAAGTCCTCAGACCAAAAGGCCTATTGGGTTTTGGTTTTCTGTCATAAATCTCAGTATGCCTATTTTGTAGAATAGGGTCATACGCGGGATGATCTGACTTGGCACTGAGTGCAGCCATATACCGCAGGGATAGAATCTTACGACGATTGTACAGTGACGGTTCGCTTGCTTCACACAGCAGGCTTAGTATTGGACTAGTGCGATGTGCACCTGTGGCCAATCTAACCCCAGTGTAATGTACAGTGTCAAGAATTCTTATCTCTTGGTGTTTAGCTGACCCATAAGCTAGACATCCATAGTCCAGCTTAGAGCGCACTAGAGAACGATATAAACGCAACATGACAGTGCGGTCTGCACCCCATGTCTTATGACTGAGGACCCGCAACAAATTGAGCGACTTCTGGCATTTTTTCTTGACGGACAAAAAATGTGCCCGCCAAGTAAGACGAGTGTCAAACACGAGACCCAGGAATCTGGCAGTATCGGTAAAGGGTAACTGTGCTCCATTTAGTGTGAGTGTAGGATTGGGACCCCTTTTCCTACTAAAATGGACACATACAGTTTTGCTGGTCGAGAATTTAAAGCCATTTTCGGTTGCCCATGTATTGATACGATTGATAGTCAGCTGAAGCTGACGTTCGATTGTACTAGTCTTTTGTCCGGCGACAAAGATACCAATGTCGTCGACAAATATCGAACTCTGTACAGGTAATCGAATACATGAAGCTGCACCGTTAATGGCAATTAAAAATAGCATAACGCTCAGTATGAAGCCCTGTGGGACCGCATTGTCCAGTGCGAACATTTGTGACAGGGTATTTCCGATCCGCACCCTGAAGCGCCGGTTCGACATGAAGTCTTTTATAAAGAACATCAAGCGTCCCCGGAGACCCCAGGAATGCAGAGTACGGAAAATACCATAAATCCATGCAGTGTCATAGGCTTTCTCAATATCGAAAAACACAGCTACCAGGTGTCTGTTTTCAACGAAAGCATTCCTGATAGCTGTCTCTAGTCTGACCAGATGATCTACTGTTGAGCGGTGACGGCGAAAGCCGCACTGTGTGTTGGCCAGCAAGCCGTTTGATTCTAAAAACCAAATCAGACGCTTGCTGATCATTCGCTCCATGAGCTTGCAGAGACAACTGGTCAGTGATATTGGTCTATAGCTAGAGGGCAAGTGCTTATCTTTCCCGACTTTGGGGATAGGAATTATATGAGATTCCTTCCACTTGGTCGGGCACTTGCCTTCAGTCCATATCCTATTATAGACATTCAAAAGCCTAGACTTAGATGATTCCGGAAGATTACGGATCATATGATAATGTATCGCATCTGGACCAGGCGAGCTATCCTTACACTTTGACATCGCGCTATCTAGCTCTTCACGAGAGAAAAGCAGGTTGTATACCTCGTCATTCCTAGAAAAGAAATTTAGAGGTATAGATTCGAGGCCTGCTTTACGAGTTAGAAACTCGGGTGGATAATGTTCAGAGCTAGAATTGAACGCAAAATTAGATGCCAAAGTGTTAGCAATTTCGACCGCTGAGGTAACTACGTTACCATTTACCGATAAGCCAGCAATGGTTGTAGCTGTATTTAGGCCGGATATTTTCCGGAAATTCTCCCAAACTTTGGCCACTGGAGTGGCAACTGTAACAGTGGACACGTATTGGCGCCATGATTCGCGCTTGCGCTCTTTCACAATTCTCTTAGCACGAGTTTTCGCTCACTGAAAGGCTATCATGTTTTCCTCTGTTGGACAACGACGGAATTTATCGAAGAGGTGTCTCCTTTCACGTAGCACCAAGTCGCATGCCTCGTTCCACCAGGGAACGGGAACTCGACGGGGCTGAGTGGATGACAGCGGTATGCTGCTTCTAGCCGCGCTTGTGATGGAATTCGTGAAATGATTCACCTCGTCTACGGTCAAGTTCGAAATATCCTCATGACATAATGATTCCGCGAACTTGGTACAATCTGCTTTCCGAAGAACCCACTGTGGCCAGCGGAATTCGGTAACAGTATTAAACAGAGGCCTTAAGAGGATTGGAAAGTGATCACTACCGCAAAGGTCGTGATGCACATCCCATTTGAACAACGGAGCGATGGCTCCTGAAAAGACGCTAAGATCTATGGCACTGAATGTACCCGTAGCTGCACAGAAGTGCGTGGGTCTGCCGTCGTTCAAAAAGCTCAAACTCAAATCGATCAACATATTCTCCAGGTGACGTCCCCGTCGATCGTTCCGCACCGATCCCCAACACACATTGTAGGCGTTAAAATCGCCTAGTAGTATGAAGGGTGGTGGGAGTTGATCAGTGATGTTCACGACATCTCGGATGTCAGTTCGAACACCAGGGGGAAGGTAGATAGAACAAATCGACACTTGGAGGGGAAGTGCAACACGAACTGCTACGACCTGCAACTCAGTGTCAATGTCTATAGGATCGTGGTACAATGTGTCTCTAAAGAGAATTGCCACGCCGTCACATGCTCTTAACCCCGTAAGGAAATCCGTGCGAAACACGGAGTATCCCCGAGGAGAGAATGTGTCGGTTTCCTTGAGGTTTGTTTTCTGTAGACAAACACACGAAGGAGCAAAATCTGACAATAAAAGTCGCAGTTCTTCGTAGCGCTGGTATACACCGTTACAGTTCCACTGGAGTAGTGGGCCGTTCATTTCTGTTTAGGGGAGTTACCCCGCAACCTAATGATTTTTGGTTTACCCTTAGGTTGCGGGTCTACAGCCATTTTCTCGGCTACACTTTCATTTGGTTGTCCAGGTGTTTTGATGGACACATTGGACTCCTTCCTTAATTGTTTGGTATCCAGTGAGAACCAACGGGTCCTTTATCGGTCTCCTTTTCAGGAGTGACCGATGTGGGCTTTGTAGAAGCGACCATTCTCTGGTCGCGTCTCGTTTGTGGAGAAGACTGTGGGGTCTTCTTCTTAGGTGGTGGGGAGAACTGGGGTTAGGGCGTTCTCCTTTAAGGGAGGGGGATTTATTCAGACCCGATCCCCCAGGATTTGGGGTCTGAATACTGGTCTCTTGGACCGATTCCACCACCTTTCCGTTCCTAAATTCTTCGCGGCTAATGCTACCGGTTTAACTGTCGGACGAGGCACTGATTCTGTCTGTGTCTAGACGCTTGCTGTCTTCTTTACTGCCACTTGTGCGAAGGATTTCGCAAAAGTGACCGGCGCAGTCTCTTTGTACTTCCTCTTGGCGTCAAAATACGGTATCCTATCGTGCGTCTTGATGACCTGGATAGCCTTCTCTTCTAAGTACGTTGGGCAGTGGCGTGAAGTAGAGGCATGCGCCCCTTTGCAATTTACGCAGTGTGCCGCGTTTGGAGAGGTTTCAACATCATGTTGGTCCTGTCCGCAGTTGGCACAGATAGAAGATTTGCCACAACGACTAGAGGTGTGACCGTAACGCTGGCACTTACAGCATCGCATCGGGTTGGGGTAGTAGGGGCGAACGTTACAAACGTTGTACCCCACCCTTACCGATGTTGGACACCTGGTGCCAGCGAAGGACACCACCATAGAGATCGAAGGCTTGCCGTTCCGGGGGTTGAGCTTCTTGCATTCCACGACACCTTGCGATGCCATTTCCTGTACAAACTCTTCCTCCGTAACATAAGCAAGGTCACGATCCGTTACGACACCTTTGGAAGTATTCAGTGCATTATGCGGCTGTACTGAAATACGAAACTCACCAAACTTTTCACATTTCTGAAGCGTGGAAGAAGCCTCAGTTTCGCATTCAATTAGCAATGTACCATCCGACAGTTTTCGCACCGATCTTATACCAGTTGCACTCGTTTTTCCCAGCGTTCGGGCAACAAAGAAGGGCGACATCTCTTTAAAAGACTTTCCCTCTTCTTGCACCTTCACAACAAGAAAACGAGGCACTGGCGCACAAAACTCCACAGTTCTGTCAACCTTCTTTGCAGAAGGCCTTACACATCCCTCATCGGATGACTGAGCATCACGACGAGGTCTCTTGTTTGATTTTTTACGGAGTTTACTCTCAACTTTGGCGGAAATTAAAGAAATTGAATCCCTCCGGGTAGTCGCCATACCCGTATAAAAAGTTTCATCACCCTGCCATGCCCACCCACCAGGGAGCCCCACACCGGGGACGTTGGCCGCAAACCGGCTCATTGCGCCAGACATGTCAGGATGATATAGCATTGGAGGAAGTAGTCACGGGCTGCTCGACCCGCTCGAGGACCAAGAGTAGCCAACTCTGGAACCTTGCGAGCTGCATCCGCTCCCACAGACCCCCGAATACTTGTTTAGTGGCACGGCATTACCCCGGCATCCACGATACAGTAGTGGAGCCACTCTATTCATGAACCGTGACACCAGCCGATTGACTGAGCTGACCAGACTCAGCCTCCCGTTTTACCGAATCCGAGGCCAAAGAAGGCGTGTTGGGATCGTACTGTCCGCGGGCAGCAGTCTCCCTCAACCGACCAGGATCCTCTTCTCCGGCGTTACGGATCTCCACGCACGGCAAACACCTGGGTAGGAATTTTAGTGGGAGATAAAAGAGACAACAGATCAGCCTATTCCCACAATCGGCTTCTCTGAACTGTCTCCTCCCAAATGATATGTGATTCAGGGTACGTGGGATCATCAGACCCAAAAGCTCTATATGGTCAGGTGATGCGACCATTATGAACTTCCCTTGCGTGATTGAGGGTACGCGGGATCATCAGGCCCGAAAGCTCGACAAATGGCCAGGTATTTTGGCCATTATGAACTTCCCCTGCGGGGCAAATTGATGCTAGGTCGTAAGGTGAGAAATAGATTTGATTTATCACCATCATTGACAGAAAGTCGCGGAAAATCGAAATAAAATAAAAATTCATTTGAGTAAGGAGAAGAGCATTGAGAAATTTGAACTTAATTCGAAAGTTTCGGTTAAAGATTATCGCGAGAAAAATAAAACAACCTGTACTCATGGTGTTATTTTAAGAATATTGAGACCTAGATCCTATTTAGTGAAATTAGAAGATCCAGTTTGGAACAGGCATCTAGATCAAATTAGACCAAATAGATATAACGAGGCTAATTTAGATAGTAATAGTAATATAGTTGGAAATCCAAAAGTAAATAGTAATGCTAAAATGGATATAAATGTTCCGAGACGGACACCGCGAGTAAGAAATGCTCCTGAGAGGTATCGTCCCTAAATTGTCTGGGGGAATGGTAATGTATGTACATGTGATGTGTATGCTATGTATGTACAAGATAATTTTAGAATAAAGCAGTTAGCATTTAGTCTTCAAGGCGGATATTTCTTAAATTTTCCCGATAACAAACATTACAGTATTGTTCATCATTCATTCGCCCATCCTGAATTAATTCAACACTTAAATACTAATATTTGACTACTAACTGTTAACCATGTTTGAAACTTACCATTTTCTGAAGGCAGTACAGGATGGCTCCACTCATCATCAGTAAATACACTCTCTGAGTCGGTAGGGCTCTGCAGTGGTGGCGTGGATGGCATGTCAGAGCTGGTGTTCATGCTGCCATCCAGCAACTTCGAATTAAGCGGCTGCAGCTGTCTAGGTGAATCGTAGAAACGCGGGTCCATATCCTGCGGTATATCCGCTGAGCTGTGGGACAGCAATTTACGTTTCTGCGGTGTCGGCGGGATTGCTTCAGGTATATGTTGACTGTTTGGTTGCAGGTTTTCAAGATTGTAGATTGGTGGACCTAAGAACACAATAATTTAATTTAATTACACTTATACACGGTGTTACTGGGAACTGTTTCAGTATTACAAAATTCTTTATTATAAGATATTCGAAGGAGGATTAATTAGGAAAGATGAAATATTTTACCTTACAAATACGAATATTAAATTGAAAAAACTGCTGACCATCAAATAAACTATTTACTTAAAAATATATATAATCTGTCTCATTTTGTAATATAAAATTAGATCTGGTTACTTTGGTGACTGTTGTGGTGTAAATAGACTTTTTTGGAACCATTGGAATTTGTAAATCTGGCTTTTAAATTTTTGGTTAAGTTTCATTATATTGAGGGTATATTTACTCAAAAACTACATATGCTAAAACCCTGAAATGTTTGAAAATTCCCACTTCACATCTTATCGGCGCCTACCTTTATTCACTTTATTACATTGAGTTTGGACCCATCCCATAGTGACCTGACGATTTATTAAAGAAATAGCCTAAAACCGCACTCAGAGCTATAAATTAATGCACTGTACTTAGTGAGCTATTCACTATGGATTGTCACAAAGTTTGTCATATGCTAACTTAAGCGATCATTCACAGCAAAAATTTCGTGCACTGTATGTTGTATACATAGATAGTGCGCTGTGGACTGTAAACACAAGAAAGCAAAGTCCGTACTTTATAAACTGTTTTAATACAATAGATATATAAGTACACATAAGCTATCTCATTTTATATAACCTAACAAAATGCCGTCGCACATATTTCAACAAATTTCGGAAATAGTAAAATGAAAAAGAATTGCTGTAGTTGCAGCTATAATTTTGTTATTAAAATATGGTAAGAAACCACGATCTCGCCGATGGGGGGGTTCGTAAAAAGTCACAAAAATGCATTTACGCCTTCGCAGGTAGTTTGTAGGCATACAGATGTCACAATATTCCTTACGCATAAAATTTCATAGCTGTGAACGCTATTATTAAACATTAAGAACAGTCTACTAAATTTATCCACAACTCACAAGTAAAGTGCATTTAATTTGTAGGTGTGAATGCAGTTTAACCATCTAGTGTCCCATACCACCTCGAGGCTAATCACATAAATCCATGTAAAAATACAATACGAGCAAATTTCATCGAAATGCTCATAGCCGCCTACAGACCACTGCACAATGAAAACTTACAAACGCCGATTGAGGAAAATTGCATGTGTTTTTGCTAAAAATTATCAGTTGACTGCAAGAGTTAACGTATTACGGATGTTCGTCTTACGTTACATATTTTTTAAAAAAATCACAGAACTAAAGGGATTGTAATTCTTGAATAATAAATACACCAGAAAAATAAAAGAATTATTGTTCTTATTTCACCCATATAAATCTTCTGGCATATATAAACCCTTTTGGCACTACCTGCCCACATCCGACTCAGGGCTGGCTTAGTATGTAGGTCTACAGGTAATAAGTTACACTTCAGGTTAAATTTGAATACAAATTTTATATTATTGATCCTCCATTAGCCTAAAGCAGCGTTTCCCAAACTGGGCGCCTCGAAGACCCTGGACCTTTTTTTTACTCTTCCTTCACTTGAATTTGGGAGGTGAGGACTTTTTTTTTGCTCTTCACTTGAATTTGGCAAATGAGGACGTTTTTTTTCTCTTCACTTGAATTTGGGAGATGAGGACCTTTTTTTGCGCTTCATTTGCTTTTGGGGAAATAAATGTTATCAATTTACTTCATTCGCCAAGGGCGCCGAAAACAATGCTATGGCTCTGATTGAATGTATTGACTTGGGGAGCCGCGGGAAAATTTTAATACATTAAGGGCGCCCGGAACCGAAAAAGTTTGGGAACCACTGGCCTAAAGTAATTTATTGCCCAAGAAAAAAATTGGGACACTACAGGGTTAGCAACTGAATTATATGTTTTAAGATATTTTGTATTATATTATTTTGGAATTAGTGTAAGTTCCACTAAATGTAACACAAAATATCTTAATACATGCGTTTCTATTTTCTATTTTTTCAACATGTTCCATCGAAGAGCAACTAGCTACATCAATCAATACTATTATATGTTTTATTTATAGTTAGGTATTCAAAAAAATCTATTTTTGTAATGTTAACGTACATGTTTATTGAACACTGATTTATGTATGGTGTAAATTTTCTCTTTATATACAGAAAATAACCTATCTAAAAAAAAATCTTTTAAACAATACTAAAATATGTCATCAACTATCTAAAGTCCATTTACCGTAACATTGAAATGACGTCACAGTTGAAAAACTCACCTTGTTGCCAATTCGTAAACTGTCAAAAAAAGTTAGGTTATATCGAACAACTTCTAAAAATATATTGAAAACCTATATTTCCTATGGAGGAAAGGAATTAATGTAAATTATGATGCACAGCAGTTGTTTCTAACCGATTTGTCGCGAAATTTATGGTTTATATTATATTAAGTGTGTAATGTCGTATTAAAAAAAATAATAATAAATTTCAGTGTATAAGAATCATCAGAAATATTTGTTTTTAGAAATGTGTCGTGTTCTTTTAATACTTTTTATACAAATTACTTTAATTTTTCGCCTGATGTCACATTGACACAGCGGGTTCGGGAAGCAAACGCGGAGTGTTCCGAGTCACACTGTTTAAATCTAGACCGCTCGAATAAACGCGTTTAGACCTTTTCTCGAACGCTCCGAGCTTGCTTCCTGAACTCACTAAATGATATCGGAAAGCCATGATAAAGAGTCAAATTTTTTATTATTTGAATAGAAATTTTTGAATTTCAGATGTTAGATACAATTTTGTTTCGAATAATGAATATTTAAATATTATTTCCAGTCAAAGAGTTTATTGCCGCTAGCTGCAAGTGTAAATTTCATGAGTACGCTAAAATTACTTTTCGTTTGCATCTGATGATAATAAACCGTTCTACGTAACAGACCTGTTACGTAGAACGTCGACTATTAGATTTTATATCTAATACTCTTTTATGAGTTTTAAAAAACCCTTAAAGTTCGGTCTGAATCGCTCTGCAAGAAATGGTAGTTTACTAAGGTACCGTTGCAGTTTTAAAAAATTAACTCTACCAATATATCGAAAACTATTGCTACGATCAAGCTAAAATTTTATTTATAATACTCTTTTATGAGTTTTAAAAAACCCTTAAATTTTGGACTCAAACGCTCTGTTAGAAATGGTAGTTTACTAAGGTACCATTGCAATTTTTAAAAATTTACTATACCAATATCACGAAAACTATTGCTACGATCACGCTAAAATTTGATATCAACAACTCTCTTATGAGTTTTAAAAAACACTTAAATTTTGGTTTCAATCGCTCTGTTAGAAATGATAGTTTACTAAGGTACCATTGCAATTTTTAAAAATTAACTCAACCAATATCTCGAAAACTATAGCTTCGATCAAGCTAAAATTTGATATCTACCACTCTTTTATGAGTTTTAAAAAACCCTACAATTTTGGTCTCAATCGCTCTGTAAGAAATGGTAGTTTACTAAGGTACCATTGCAGTTTTTAAAAATTAACTCGACCAATATTTTGAAAACTATTGCTACAATCAAGCTAAAATTTGATATCTACTACTCTTTTATGAGTTTTAAAAAACCCTTAAATTTTAGTATTAATCACTCTATTAGAAATGGTAGTTTACTAAGGTACCCCTTTCATGTAATTTTATATTAATAGTGTCGACAGTAACATGTACCTAAAATGAAATTAATTTTCTTTCAAAATAATTAATAAGAAACAAAACCATCCTTTGAGCACGGCTACTAAGAGCTTTGGACATTTTTATTACAATTAAATTTAAAAAAAAATAAAATATAACCTCACTGTTAATTGTAAGTACGTAAACGTCAACCTGACAAATAACGATTGAACAATCCAATTTTAAACTGACAACATTGAAAAAATCTACCAACATTAAATAAATAAATGTACTGAGTTATGGATTGATGTTGATTAAAACATATCATAACGTTGGTACTTAAATTAACCAAGTGTGACGTCATCTCATATTTATTGTGAATGGAGTTTAGGCTCGGTTGATCTCAAATGTATACAGATTGACCAAGCTTCATGTTTAAAGACGACAAAAACACGTTATGAAAAATTGGAAATGTTGCTATGTCAGATGCAGTCAATGACAGTGGAGAGGGTGTGCTGCATATCTTCAGTGAAATTGAACATTTCACTGCTAGCGCTTAGTCACTGTTAGCACTACGTTATAAACTGAAACTTATTATAAATTAATTAAAAATGAAAAGTTATTGAGATTTGATTTTTAACATTTATTTCATCTTAATAAAATAAGTGGCTATGAAACATTGGGATTATACATGTTTTACTTGGGATTTACCCATTTTTTTTTAATATTCGGTTTATACATACAGTGCCCTGATGATTTGTATATAGATTGACCAAGACTTATGTTAAAGACGACAAATACACGTTGTGATTTGAGTGAATAATGATATCTTGAGTGAAATTAAGCATTGCGATTACACATGTTTTACTTGGGATTTACTCATTTGTTTTTTACAATTTGGTTTAGACATACAGTGCCCTCATGATTTATTAAAGAAAAATATATTTTATATGCGAATATACTAAAAAAATACAGGAATTCTATTTTTGAAAAAATGCATTTTTTGAGCGACCATATCAAAAACAATTCTTTTTTATCATCTAGTACCGGTCATAAAGTAAATCTTTTTCGGCCCAGGCCGATTCGCTTATTTTTTTGGCCGCTGGATGCTACAGCCATCTATGTGTCATTCCTCAAGTTACAAGATCTGCATGGTTACACTGAAACAACTGATAGTCAAACATTTATAATTGCAATAATTGTTCAGTAAACATAAATTATCCAATGTAAATAAACAAATACAATTTTTCTAATAAAAATTTCTTTTGGTCGCCCAAAAAATACAATATCCTTATCTGTTTAAAGTCCTCGGCTGCGCCTCGGCCTTTAAATTCAGCTGCGGCCGAAAAAGATCTACTTTTTGGGCATGGTACACAAATAACTATTTAGCTAACACCGTGTATTTGTAATTTGACTGTAATTTGACAGCTAGTGATGACTTCTAAGCCTCAATATATTTGAGACCCATAATATATTTCAAGCTATCATGTTGAACAAAACTGTTGCAAATCTTAATTTTTTACCTGTAATACACTCCGAGATCGGTATGTAAGGCCCAGAGCCTGATGATATGGGCGAAAGAGGCGGTGTCTCGAAAGCACAAACACCCATATTTGCTTCTGACTGAATCACCTCTGCTAGGTCATGGACTGCGCTTACTGGGTCTACTGAAACAAATAAATACACCGTTTATCATTGCCATTATTAATTGATACACAGTTTGATAGCACATCAACTAAAACTAATTGCGTAGAACTTGTTACAAAATTAAAGAAATAAATTAGTATTTAAATTAGCTACTCAATAAACAATTCAGACATAACACACCCCGTATAATACACTTGAGTAGAATAAAAAGAGAAGACTTTGCGGTTTGTTAATCTTGACAAGCAGCCACTGACCTCAAACATGAGGCTCAAGGAGAACCGTCACACACAGAAGTCAGTGAAGCTGAATGTACACACGACTGCATCCCAAACCATGGTGATATGCAGTTGCGGAAATTATGCCATATCCAGCGCACATACAATTCGAACGAGCCGAGTAATACTAGTATATATCATACAATTGAGACAGGTAGTAGATAAGGTTTCCAATCCGGATATCCGAATAGTCCAAATTGGTCGGATAATCCGGATAATTTTCATTGAATATTCGATAATCCGGATATTTTTTGAATAAACATTTTTTTTTCAACAATTTTTTAATTTACCTGGTACTTTATATTATACCTTTTCGCCTTTACAATAACAGTACTGAGCACAATGACGTGGAGGAAGTAGTTGAAGAAATCGAAAGTGAAAGTGTGTTTAAAAGTCAAAACGCTGCAATTTCTCTACAGCAACAACTGGAAGCGGCAATTTCTATAATTACCCATGTTGAAGAGCAGAGCAACGTTATTACTACATTGTTGAAAAAAGATTTCATGATTTTAACAAACACAAAAACAAGGACAGATAATTTAAATATATTATTTAATGCACTTCTTACAATAAAATCAACATCTACTGCAACAGATCGCGTTTTTTCAATTGCAGGTCTGACTAGGACAAAAATTAGAACTCGCTTGAATTTTGAAACTTTCAATGCAATTATTTTTATATATTAATTTAATTTACGTATTTTTATTATATATTATAATTCACAATATATATATATATATATATATATATATATATATATATATATATATATATATATATATATATATATATATATTGTGAATGATTAATGTGTATAATTAAAATACGTAAATTAAATTAAATAAATGAGTTATAAAACACCATGAATATTGGATCTTTAATTTCTTATTTGTTATCCGGATATATCCGAATATTTTGAATTATCTGTATTCGATATCCAGATATTCATTAAGGTCGGATAATTGGAAACCCTAGTAGTAGACAATATGCAGGTAGGAATGGTTTTTGGCCACCCAGAACATCAACAATTAGGACGACGAACTTCACTTGAAAACTTGGATGTAGCTTTATAAGCCCGGCCCATTCTTCCTCCTCCTTGAAAAAGATATTTTTCTCAGCTGGACAGGAAACTTAGAAATGGGAAAGGGTTAAAATGCCAGAAATGTCAATTTCCGTTTTTTTGCGATATGGGTCGAGTATTCCATGGTACACAACTTGTAAAGGTAAAGGTGGTTAGCAGAGCCGGCGCAAACGGGCATAGTAGGCATGTGGTGCATGCGGGCGCCACCTCGATGGGGGCGCTGACGTGAGATTCGAAAGGGCGCTTAATAAAAGTAATGTGAAATGTAATTTGAGAAGTGAGGACCTTTTTTTTAGGTCTTCACTTGAAATCGAGAAGTGAGGACCTTTTTTTTTAAAGGTCTATACTTGAAATTTAGAAGTGAGGACCATTTTTTTAAGTCGTCACTTAAAATTTAGAAGTGAGGACATTTTTTTTTTAGGTTAAAAATTTAACGTGAGGACCTTTTTTGATCTAGGGGGGCGCTCAATTCAATCTTGCCTGCGGGCGCCGCATACCCTTGCGCCGGCTATCTAAATATTTTATCAGGATTATCAGGCTGGAAATAACTTGAAATGTTGCGAAAAAATTGCGCACTGTGTATGTACCAGTCGATCTGTGATGGAATTACGAGTAATAGAATTCTAATTCTATAATTAACAAAAAATCAATAGTTACTTGACAACGGCCAATAGAATCGCATAATTGGCCATGATAATAATAGTATAGTATAAGTTTCATAAGGCACAAGTTACAAGTTCTTATCAGCAAGTGTGGTAAATAGTTTTATTTTTGTAAATTTTGTACTAGCTATAGAAGCTAATTAATAAATTTATAATTATTAATATTATTATTATATTTTGCTTTTTCATGCCTTTATATAATCAAACAACATCCCCGATTAGGCAATTTGGTATGTGAATGTAGCGGCTGGCCGGACTCAGGGGCGCATACAGATTTGTATTTTAGGGGCGGCCCGCAAAACTGGGCTGGTAAAACACCTATTTGTTTGATGAAAAGCAAAAAGTATAAAAGGGTATCCACGATAAATGCAGTAGAAATTCCTTAAATAATAGATACTGATGTTAGGACGTTTCATAAAAATAAATTTCGTATGTTTATATATCCACTATATTTTGAACTTTGTTACTTATTAAAGTATAATTACAAACATTCGCCTTGAATCTTAAAGGCGGTCCGGACCCACTGACTCATCCCCCTGTGTACGCCCCTGGTCGGACTGATTTGAGTTTCATATTTTTCAAGGTAGCTATCAATTATATTTTATAAAATTTGCAGGTTATTGACCGCAGGTTATTTTATAAATTAAAGTTGTAAGTTATCTTTTGGCCACCCTACAGTTATAATAATATTTATTACATTTTTTTGGCGCACAGGTTCTTCAACTATTATAGCGAAAGGCTCCAAAGAGAGAGCAAGCGATAAATTACCTCGTTATGACATCAGAACAATATTATAAACAGTAAAATTATAAAAATAAAATGATGTTAATTAAAATCGATTATTAAACTATTATATTACAACGATTTAACATATTACAAAGATTATGAACTAAATCATACATGACAAATTTATATTATTAACGTCGTTATTTTCATTACGTTTTCTAAATATTTTCTTTGATTTCTATGCTTTAGTTATTAAAGAATCAATACAATTATTAATAAAAAGTGTCAGGATGTCTTCATAGGGGTAGTTTTTAAATGTAATTCATCTTTATCATTCAGTCGCCAACGATAATGGTTACAATAATGATACAAAATTAATTCACCTATCTCATTAAAAATGTATCTCTACGTAGGTTCAACCAATTAGTATAGCATTTTACTTTGATTTGTACACACATTTCAAATTTGAATAATTGTACTACATTCATATTTACAATTTTAAAGAAGCGATATAAACATAAATAATAGTGAAAGGACAAAATAAATCTTTCTAAGAAATATGTTAAAAACATCCATATCAAGCGGCAAGTACTATTAAAAACTACTCCTATTAGGCTCTAAACTAAATTTAATATGTATATTAATTTTTTACTATATACTACAAAAATTATTTTGTAGATCTACTTCAATTTAGAGTTATATTATTAAATAGGTTTTGAACTTTTTTGTACTTTGTTAGTGCAGTCACGAATAATTTTAAATTAAAATCCACGAAATAAATAAATGAATAAGTACTTATACATTTATATACATTTATATCATACAGTTGGAATCAGGAATCGGAGTCGCAATCGGATTCAAATATTTAAAATACTGGAGTTGGAGTCGGCATTGTTTTTTTCGATGTCACAGCCCTGTTAAAAACGGAGCGAGAATTGATAGAAACGAAAAAGCTCGTGCTATACAAGACGTTAACAAAGTATCTTTTTTTCAAGTTTTTGCTTTGCTACCGCTAGCGCTATGTGTTAGTTTGACTCACCAATTCAATACTCCTATATTTTATAAAATACTGGTGGCCAAAAATTAACTTTACAACTTATATATAACGGCCACTATTTTGATTTGGTTTAATTTTTAGAGCTCATATTTGATAGTCGAACAGTGTAGACGTGGCAGTTTTTTGATGAAACGTTTCAACATCGCGTTGTTATTATTTAATTACTCATCTCTTGTGATGACCCGAATTTTACGAGAAAATCATAATGAGCGATGTATTTGACCCATTTGACCTCAGCGGTTATGTTAAGAAACAAAATAGCCACTATTTGGGGTACTGAAAATGCACAAGTAGTTCATTAACGACCATTACGACCTCGCAGACAAACAGTTTTGCGTGGAATTTGGTCACAGACAAATGAAATGTCCAAATAAAGCATTTATATAAAAAAATATCTATTATTTTATATTTATTATAGAAATTATGTGAAATGAAAGTTGTAAAGTTAATTTTTGGCTGCCTGTACATCGACTGTAAAAGACACCCTATGCAAATAATACAATGTCTAAGTAATTTAGACAAATTTTAAAGTTAAAAATTTGTTCCAGGAAAATAGTTGTAAAAGGAGCGGCGATTAGATGTCATAATGTCAATATATGTTAACAAATAATGTTTAACACGTTTAGAACAAATTTATACAAATATTAGATAACAAAGTAAACAGACCAAATAATCCAATTAATTCTATTCGAACTGAGAATAGAGTTGCTGATAAGATTGATAATTGACAAATTAAACAAAATATGAGCTACCGTGCTCCATGGTAAAATGGTTCCCAACGAAGCACAAAGACACGTGTATAAATCCATTAAAAACTTATATGAAGTGTGAATTTTCACATCTTTCAGAATTTCGCAAGTACCTAGTGAGTGATGGCGGCTAGCAGGGGATCGCATATTTAATGTTCGGGCCAACGTTTTTTCCTATAATTATGTCAAAATGAACAATATTTTAAAAACTATCGTTTGGAAATCTATGTATAAATTAAGAGCTTTCATTATTTAACCATATATGATATTTCAAAAATATATTTTAAATATATCAATCCATTGGTGAAAATTGATGGAATAATTAAAAAGTACGCCAACGGTGTGGAGGAGCTCGTTAAATCCCACAGTTCTGAATGGTAAAAACAGTCTAATTTGTGATGTAGCTGGTTCAAGTCACCGTTGGTGATATTATTCGGATGAGAATAATATGTTCAATCACCCCGCATCCAGGTGTAGGAGTTCGCCCCCTGGCATCGGCGATTAGCCTCGTTGCAGAAATAGGATGAAAATAAATTTATAAAACAGAAATAATAATAAAAGAAGATTGTCTGAATATCCTGCAGACCTATTTGGCCAAATTTATTGAAGAATGTACCTATCCAATATATAAAATAATTTGTTAACAAAATGATAACCCCTAAAGTACTGACATATTTTTGAAAAAGTGACTTGAAAACTAATCATTAAAAGGCCCATACAAAACCCAGATTTAAATCCAACTGAAATTTTGTATGAAACTTAATAGGAAGATGCACCAAAGAGTATGAACGAATTGTATGAAACTGTAGATTAGGGTATGGGAAAATATTCCACTAGAAATAATTGGAAAGTATCTCAAAAAGATTAATTTTAAAAAAAAATGACGTTATTTATTCATTTATTCATTAAGTTGTATACATGATGAACCCAAAAATAACAACTATAAATTATTAACACAAAATATCATTTATTTATAGTATTAATTTATTTATACAGTACTTATTTAATAGAACTTTGGGCAAAATATTAAAATTTATAAAAATAATATAACATTAACTATAAACAAAAACGTGCAAAAGTGAATAAATGGGTATTGCGAAGTGTTTTTTTATTTTTTTATTTTATGTTATTGAGGATTAATTTTTGTTGTCATTACTTAAAAGCCATAATATAAAATAATTACTTTTATACATTCTCTAATAAATTACAATAAATACTATAAGTTAATCATAATTTTTGAATTATATATCCAGTTTTGCTCGCCACTTTATACATAAAAAAGTTATTGAGACTTGATTAAACAAGTATAAAGCGTTCCTAAATAATTAATGGGCGCTTGGTACTTACCAGTGGCACACATGGAAAACCTTACCAAGGCAAATCAAAGATATCATTGACAAATCAATTTATTACCAACGTGCATTTGCTATTGTTTATTTGACAATTTTTTGCTTACCAATGAAATAAAGTACAGGAGTGGAAATAAAAAGAGCCTTTTCTGTTAATAAATACGCTAGAAATTGCCAATATAAGAAGGCTGCCAATCTCAAATTACATCCGTAGCTACGTTTATCATCAAATTCGTTTTCTACAGCTACGGAACAAAAATTACTAGAGTACCTTCATTTCAAGAAAGATACAGGGTATAAAGTTGTTTCATTTTGTAATACGTAACTAGATCTTCGTGACTCTTGTGGTGTAAACGGAGTTTTACGTATCCGTGTGAACTAATTCTATGATAATATTATAAATGTATTGTAAATATACAACATAAAATATGAATTTTCCTTGTTAGTTACGTATTACAAAATGAGACAGATAATATCATAAATTACGTCATCAATTCTGCGCGAGAAAACAGCTGAATACATTGACGTAAGGGTTTTAAACAATTGTTGTGGATACCAAACAAACAAAATCATGTATTTCAAATAAATTTTTACAAATTTTAGTACAAGGTATACCTTGAAACGTACGAGAAATAAATAATAATAACGGAAATAAACAAACAACATCGCACAATACGCGTAGTAAAAAACAAATCAAAGTAAGCTACGCCACTGAAATGTGTTAAACTAACTGTTGATAACGTTAGAAGTATCAGAGGAAAATAACGAAATTAAAAAGGAAAATAAGACGTGGTCAGAAGTAAAAAGACTTTCAGCCAACAGAGTCCGATGGAAGCGAATTGTAGAAGCCCTATGATGATAATATGATGAAAACATAATGAACGAAATTTACTTTCTGCGCATGGGAACCGCTAAAATTCACCTGTGAAGCGATTTGTAGAAGCCCTATGCTGCTAATATGATGATAACGTAATGGACGAAATTTAGTTTCTGCGCATGGGAACCGCTAGCATTTACCTGTGTTTTTCTTATGTTGAACGAAGCTTAACACGACAATTTGCTGAATTCAAACGTCTTTCACTCACTAATGAACGCTCTGTATATATCCAGTAAATCAAATATAATCTCCATGTGTTAAAATCCAAGTCTTAAACCATAGTCCATAACTTATTATATATAAATATAAAATAATAAAAAGATATAAAGTCTAACGTAACCTTTATTTCATATTTGTAAAATAGCTGAATATGAGCCATGGTGATTATATTTGTTTTACTGGGGGTGTACTTGCATAACCAAGTCTTAATAACTTTTTTAATATTGGGTTTAGACCCATAATGCCCTTGATATATACTGAATGATTTTAAAATATTAGTATTACATAACAAAAAACCAAACACTTAAAATTTTGTGCCAGCTTGTAGAAGTTGTGGTCTAAATAACACGACGCTAACGAAACACTACAGCCACTATAAATTAAGTCTAATTAAAGAAAAATTTATATTCTATGCGATAGACTAAAAAAATAAATGGTGTTCCATTTAAAAAATAATATTTTTGTAATAATTCGTTTATTTATTAAATATAACTTCTTTCTTATTTAATCCTAACTTTGATCCGTTTTTTTTTTTTTTTTTGTCTTTACTTCCATCCAGGTTTTTTTTTTTATTGGTCGTCATTTTCCTCCGTTATCTGTTTTTATAAACTGGATAACGCATCATATTATTTGGTATCTGTATCGATACTTTGACGAGTAGTATCTCTTATCTAGATTTAATAAATATATATTTGACACAACACTGGTTATAACCAAATATTACGAAAACGTCGCACTTCGCGATATTATTAATTTTTCTGCCGACCTTTCATATTTCTTTATCTTATATTCTAATAAATATGACAAAAAAAATCCTTCAACGGGTTTTTGTAAAAATTCTATGAATTTTTATTGTTCTTATCGCTTTTTATAATGACGCATTTTGCAATTTCTCAGTAAATTAATCAGCCAAAGACAGACGCAGGTAAAATAACTAGAGCGTTATTTAGTACCTACTATTAGATAGTTATTAGTTAGTAATGAATGGATTGCTATGAATGATTTGGCCTTGTTAAATTTTTAGTAGTTTTCCTTGTTTATGATTGTTGACATGTGTTTTAAGGAGATAACAGATTGATATAAAGTATGAGTAATCCTGTTTATCATTGTAATGTAATGGAATTCAACGCGCCTGTAATTGTTTGAAAATATAAACTTTGGATTTAGATATTCATAGGGAAGAGTGGGTAGGAATGGGTAATTTTTTCTTATATTTATTTTTTAACTGGATATAAAAAAATAAGTTTTTTCACTGCCAGAATACTCTTATACTATTTTTACTTGATTAAGAATATTAAAATTTTAACTTTGTTTTCTATTACATTAGATAATGTTAAAATTAAACCTTTGTGCACATGTGATTCATTCCTCCTACACGCAGGAGGAATGGCTATTGGGCAAGCAGTGTAAAATTATAAATACTGGTAACAGTTAATTTGTAACAACTAAGCAGGTTGTACGATAAAAATATTAAATAATTTACAAGTTGCAAAATCTGCTAAAATGCTATTAACGCCAAGTCGGGATACACTTCTAATCGATATCATACAAAATATTGAGACGAGACTTGAAATTTCTTCCAGTGTTGTTTGAATCTCATCATCGGTTTTATGAGTTCTTCTAATCTTTCGTTGCCAAATTCGTAACATTGTAAGATATTAGAATTCTAGAACAAATAAATCCATCTAATTCATATAAAAATTACTGGCCCAATCTTCCTGTTGATGTATGACACATTCGTCTTACCAGACAAAAAAAAAATAATAATAATAATAAGCAATAAAAATCAAGTTGTGTATTTACGTTATGAAATTGCAGATACGTCTATGTTGCAGAAATAAACATGTGTTTTATTGTGCTAGTAGTCGTTAGGTTATGCCCGAATGCGCTAGTCGCGACCTGAAAATCTCTGTCACCTAGGCATTCTGCCTTACGAAATAATGAGCTATCAATTAAAGTTTCCTACTGCAGTTTGTTGTTTGTATTTTCAAAAATATATGAACAAATGCAATACTTACTTTAAGTACACAAAATTAAGATTTTTAAACAACACTTGTGAACGCACGGTTACTGCACCCATTTCACTTCTACGACTGAAGCATAACGTGCTCCATTTATTAGCAAAATAATAAATTTTTATACCAGGGAATTATAAAAATATAAGCTTTGATCCATATCTCCTGTGACCCATACCTACCAGTCCCACCTAATATATTTTACAAACTACACTGACTCAAATATATATTGGTACGTTAAAATCCCTCTATTTCTATTTCTTACTGTTCCCGAACGGGAACATAGTACTTGTTAGTCTGTACAGCTGAACTATATCTAATATCAGTATCGATGAACAAAGCCCACGTGGAAGCATTCCATGAATGTCCCCACTGTTTGGTTACTTTTAACTAAATATATATTTACCCCATATGAAAAATTCCAGTATTTTTTTTTTCTACGATTTGTTTCATATCCAAGTCGACATTAAATGGATAAGAAATATATTACACAATATCTTCCATCTATTAAAAAGTCCTCAATGTGTTGTTTTGTGTACAAGTATTTCACTACTATAAATGACTTATTCTTGTTTAACACCTAAATGATATTTTAATAATAATAATAATAGGTTCCCAACGCCTAGATAGGCGTATAAGGGGCAGATAAGGTAAGTTCTCTGTTTCTAAACCGCCGGTTATAAATATGAGAGCCACGTGGTTAGTGTGACGTTTCGACCGGTCCTATTTATTAGAAATTAAAAACTAATAATTAAAATAAACCGTGCAATAAAGGGTTAAGTAAAATGCCGTTTTATTCCACAAAAAATAAATACATAATAATCCAATATTAATCATATTGTAGATATTACTGTCAACTATAAGTCCGTATCTTTCAAATGATTTTTAAAAAAATCCGAAAATACTAACAACAATCTAAAGTCATAAGCATTTTAAAAATTTATATCGTTTATTTCATATTTATATTATTTTTATAAGGGAAAAATGATCCGACTCGAAAAAAGGTATTCAGTTTTTCACCATTCTGTGTTGCTTTGAAATATATTTTACTTTACTTAAACTTCTTAAAACGCAGTTATTAATTTCAATAAAAAATTCTGTATTTAGTTAAACATGTTTCCTTTCTATACTATTTTATACCTATATCATTTATAAAGAAAAAGGATTAGAGTCCATTACGTTTTAAATTAAAACGCTTTTCTTTCGCCACTCGTACTTTGCAATGAAAATATTGGACAATTTGGAGATACTAATGTTAACTGTTAGTTCGTATTTCATGAAAACTTTCGAATTTTTGTAAAAAATCAATAAACACGAGACTGGGTCTAAAGTAGTATAGAGCAGCATTTCTCAACCGAAAACGTGCTATGGACCAGTAAAATATTTAATTTTCTACCGCGGAGCACAAAAAATAACTGTACTATTGAACAAATTTATTGTATATGCACTCTACATCTATATTATTGTCTACATTCTTGATTTATACATGTTTCATCAACCTTCATAATTGTATATTACCTGATTTATTTTTTCTGCAGAATTATTTCTACAATTATTTTTTTGCGATATGTAAATGCATTGTACTATTATATGATGTTGTGTTTTTGGTATTTGTATAAATGTATTTTTATTATGTTATTTAATGGTTTTTGTCAAGATATATATATTTTTTTTTTGTAAGACTTATTACTGACCGCCAACATATATAAGGGAGGTATTGTGATCATACCGATTTTGACATTTCGAGATTTCGATAACGTTTTGACTATTTTTAGCATGATGTCTGTCGGTCTGTCTGTCCGTCAGTCCATCTGTCTGTCTCTCTATCTGCCTGTCTGTCCGTCCGTCCGTTCGTCCGTCTGTCTGTCTGTCCGTCCGTCTGTCTGTGTATACGTGCAGAGCAAATTCGGCTAAAAGGATTTTTATGATTTTTTTCATATTTAAGGAGTTTACTCGTGTCGATTTTAAGTTTTTTGCGAATATATAACAGAAAAATATTTCGAAAAAAAATTATGTAACAAAAGTTGTTATAAAAGCAATATCTAACAACTTTTATTTGAGACATTTTTTGATAAAACGAAAAACTTTTCGAAATTTTTTCTGTGTATCTATTTTTTCATACTTTTATGTAACGTTTCCATGGATAAATAATATCTCTGTTACAAAATATTAGGCCAAGTTATTTCTACTCTGCTGCTAGAATGTATTTTATACAAGTTCTTTGTGATGGTGGTCGGTCCTGTGGTGGCCACAGCTGATTTTTTTTTTTTTATGTAAAGGAACTTACAAGCCTGGCTTCTGTTCCTCTCTCTTTATAATAATAATTATATCTCAGTAATAAAAAAACGGTGAAAATGAACCAAAATCACAGAAAACGATCAAAAAAATCATGAAAAAAACAACACAAAATCCCAAAAATAATAATTTAGAAGCCTTTTGCGAACCATAAAATTTTTGCTACGGACCACCAGTAGTTCGCGGAACACTGGTCTAGAGCATTTTAAAATTTTACATCTAATGAAAAATTATACGAGTTCAAGTTATGTATCTAATTTAAGTCGTGTCTTAATTTCTTTGAATTATATTTTGATTTTTGTATACTTCTTATATGCAATTTTTAATTTTAATAAAAAGTTCGGAATTTATCTCAACATATTTTCTTTCTGTACCATGTTATATATCCTTCATAGGGAACAACTATCAGATTCCTGGTGAGAACCACAGATCTAGATAATGACAGCAAATAAGCTTCATAGCTCTGAGAAATACAAACATTCCTAAAATCCATGGCAAGTGATGAGTTTATAAACTTAAATATCTTTTGAATTTTTTCGTTTTTTTCCCTGAACTCGTAATAATATAATAATAAA
This sequence comes from Liopterus haemorrhoidalis, assembly GCA_963971575.1. NCBI lineage: Eukaryota > Metazoa > Arthropoda > Insecta > Coleoptera > Dytiscidae > Liopterus > Liopterus haemorrhoidalis. The sequence continues at coordinate 125,207,053 of OZ020611.1, forward strand.
ATTTTTCATTACAAAAATGATAGTGTGTGGTGACAAATTTAGCATCTTCTTAAGTCAACTAAAACGGTTGAAAGAGGCTGTTTTAGTTCAACCGATGTGTGAACTAGATAAATGTAGCGCTCACAGCAACTTCAAATAACACTTGTTTGGACTATTAATTATACTACAAATCACACTCGTGGCTTCTGTATGTCGGTATGTGTATTTGGCTATGAATGTCACTGTTTATTATAAGGCAAAAGGTTAACCTTGACTTACTGAGAATCCCTCATATTTTATTAATTTGTTGTAAAGAAATTAAAAGAACAATCACAAATTAATTGATGTTGGTACAGTAATACCTTGACTATGTCCCCTTGATTTAAATCAATTTGATCTTATGGCCAGATTGAATTAAAACACTTCATTGGCTTATATCTGTGGTTCTCAACAGGGATGTGGCGAACTTCTTAAAATTAATACAGATATAATACAGAGAAATGAGGGCAGGGTGACTTGAATTTTACATTTTTCATGTAAGGATGCAGTCAGCTTAAAAAAATTGAAAACCATTTACGTCCAAGCGCTTTACACTTACGTCTGTGTTTAACTGCATCTCCCCATAGGCGCATATAATATTTTTCATTTTGTCCTTCAATTTAAGACACCTTCTCCAATAAGAATGATATTATTTACTGTTTGAGATGATTCTTCAATAAATCTTCATCAATCCAATATATATATCCCTTTGAATGCTCAACTTTATTTAGTTTTCACGTGCATTCATAAGCCATATATAGTTATTTAAGGTTTTCAGCAACCTAAATACAATTGCAAGCTATATAAAGACTAAACTTTGATTTTCATTTATTTTTATATTTACATCCTATTATAATCTCAAACCAGAAGTAAAAGCACAGTATTACTGTATTTATTTGTTGTAAATATATGTTTACACTACGTAACCTGTAGGATATTATCACTGTGTAATATTTCACTCATATCTACTCCTAATCACTTGTTATTGTGTTTCAAACAGATTATTGATACATGGAGTTAAACAATAAATTGGTTTGTTTCATCACAAGATTACAACTTGTGATGGTACGGTCACTGGTACCCCATTTAATTTTTTATTTTTCATTTTTATCATTTATTACGCATTCCAAAGTTTTAACTGAAACAGATTAACTTAAGATTCTTATACCTGGTACCAGATGTTCGAGCACAGGGTGTCGGATTTCTCAAAAGGGATACACACAAAAACTATATAAGTAGGCGTCATAAAACATTGACCGTAAGGGTGACATTTTATATCTGTTCACTGATTAATATATTTATTAGTATTTATTTTAATATGTCTAGTGTTTAACATAAAATTCTAAGAAACCATTTTTTGTGTGGGTTACAACCCAAATGTGTCAAATAGTCATTAATAGGTCTGTGTCGTGGGAAACTATTAACCATGTCTGGGATCTGGATTATGTACAGGTTTTTATGAAAATTGGAGAGAGAGAAGACAAGTTCTTTGTCTAGAGTTTAGGGTATATAATCTTGAAGTTTGATAACGGAAGGAGGCAGTTGGTCTCAGATACTGACTGCTGGTAGGTAAAATCTTTGCATCTTTCGCGTACTCACGACGCCGCGACGCGAGGAATTTCTCTGTGGAATAGCGGTGGAACAACGCTCGTTTTCGACGCCTGTTCTCCAACACAGTAGACATTCCTGGGTGGACGGCCACCACGATCCGCGTACTCACGCCGCCCGTGCTCACTACGCCGACGCGAGGGATTTCTCTGTGGAATAGCGGTGGAACAACGCTCGTTTTCGACGCCTGTTCTCCAACACAGTAGACATTCCTGGGTGAACGGCCACCACGATCCGCGTACTCACGCCGCCCGTGCTCACTACGCCGACGCGAGGGATTTCTCTGTGGAATAGCGGTGGAACAACGCTCGTTTTCGACGCCTGTTCTCCAACACAGTAGACATTCCTGGGCGGACGGCCACCACGATCCGCGTACTCACGCCGCCCGTGCTCACTACGCCGACGCGAGGGATTTCTCTGTGGAATAGCGGTGGAACAACGCTCGTTTTCGACGCCTGTTCTCCAACACAGTAGACATTCCTGGGCGGACGACCACCACGATCCACGTACTCACGCCGCCCGTGCTCACCCCGCCGACGCGAGGGATTTCTCTGTGGAATAGCGGTGGAACAACGCTCGTTTCCGACGCCTGTTCTCCAACACAGTAGACATTCCTGGGTGGACGGCCGCCACGATCCGCGTACTCACGCCGCCCGTGGGCGTCTTCGTCGACACTTGGCTGTGATTATGATTAACACCGCCATGGGAGGTTTCCGGGCCCTGCGCCTCACAACCGTAGGAGCCCGCAACGCTTGACCGGTTCTCTACGATTCACAACCGTAGAAACCCACACACACACCGAAGGGTTGACAGACCCAACAAAACTGTATTGGCGGGTAGCAGACCCGTCCGTCGAATCTCACCCAAGACACCGTTATGCTCATTCAGCAGCGGTTAGGTGATCTAGCAACACGTTAGTGATTTCAAATAATTAGGTATAAGATCCTGAACAGGACTAGTAACCTGAACAATGATATGGCATGATATGGACCGCATGCTTAGTTTGGAAGAGTAGATTCGATAGTAATATTTGAGTAGAAACTTACGTTATCACTATAAATATGTTAATCTGAATTTACCTTACAGCCATCACAATCAGACGCATTAATAAACATGTTTGTACTATTTCTGAATGACTAGACCGTTAATAAACTATTTGATTTGAATGTGTCCCGGCGTTTCTTTGTAGACATAGCTTCCCGCTCCAAGAACGAATCGACTTAATAATCCTAAAAAAACACAACGTAGGGCAAAACGAGTAAAATGGCCAGTACATAAATTCCCCAACCGTCACAGTGGTGCCGTAGTGACCAGGATCCTTGGAGTTCTAAGCAGGATAGCTATGTCTAAGGAACATGTCAAAATTGATAGAAAGGCGGGAAGAAATACACCATTGAACAAGGACAGTATTACTTATAATAACATCTCAGGGATGAGAAGTAAAGGTGAGAATATTTAGTAATACATTTGTTTTATTTTAGTTACATCTTAGTAAGATGAAAACTAACACCAAAGAGACAAATCGGAACCTAAGAATAGCCATGGATCTGGGGGAGAGTAGGCAACTCTATTTTATTCCGAAGGAGACATGATGTTCCTGTTGATAAGGACTACTTGATGAGAAATGCGGAATACCGAGCTATTGCAGCCCGAATACAGCGGCGTATCAGAGAATTAGTAACCGGGGGAGAGATCCTCCCATCTGCACTATCTTCCGGACTGGTCGGAATAAAATAATCATGGAAAAATCTTCTCCAGCTACTGTCATCTACAAACAGTTATATACGAGTGAGAAATAATTAAAGAAGAAGAAGAAGAAGAAGAAGGTTAGTAACAGTTTATTACCAGCGGTTACTCAGGTTTAGGTCTGAATTAAGTAAGATCTTCACAATAACTGGGGTACTGACGTAATAATATGCTGTTATACCTCCGACAACGCATTAAATATTACTATAATATACAAAATGGCATCAGAACGCTACCTTGGACGCTACTAGCCATACATGTGAGGAGTAAAGCTAAGCTGAGATATTGGAAAAGAGAGACTTCAAATTACATGGACGTATAAAGTCACGACAGCTTACTGGAGAACCTGCCGTTCAGCCAGGTAATGCCGCTAGAGAGTAAGGAATTGTCAAACAAGTGCAGGTCAATCCACTGATACCGCTGGTTGGAGACCACCGACGCCTTCATCAGACAGCTGTGTCCCCAGCTCACGCCCTTAGAGATGATATTCCAGACAAACATAACTGTAAGATAGCTAGAAGCGAGTACAATATGCTCGAGCTACAGTTGTGCATAATTCGAGAATCTTGAAACACCACGCAACCCTGGAAGGAAGAAAAGTTACAGCATCTCGCCTCAAAACTCATCGGCCTGGGGGAGCCCAACGCCGCCTACGGTGATGCCATTAACTCCGTGTCTTCACGCCCACAACCGACAAAGAAATTAATTCGGATAAAATATTTTGATTTCTATCTATGTCATTTTGTTATGTACAAGTATATTAATTGGTGAGCATTTTTTTGAATTTGTTACAAAATGTTTCGGTTCCGCACACTTGCGAAATTACCGGAAAGAGATCTAATAACTTTATTTTGCAAAATGGAACAATCAAATTTATAATAATAATAATGATAATAATTAATTTATTAATTTGACAAGGTAAAATTAACTACATTGGAAACCACAGTATTTTAGTTGTTCGTTTGTGGCGCTCGTATTTGGAAATTTATCTATTTATTTACTTCTTTTAACTAGATCGAATACATTTACGGGGAAAGGGATATTGCGAACCGTTCCTCATTATATCGCCACAATTCGCAAGGGGGAGTCTGTGATGGTACGGTCACTGGTACCCCATTTAATTTTTTATTTTTCATTTTTATCATTTATTACGCATTCCAAGATTTTAACTGAAACAGATTAACTTAAGATTCTTATACCTGGTACCAGATGTTCGAGCACAGGGTGTCGGATTTCTCAAAAGGGATACACACAAAAACTATATAAGTAGGCGTCATAAAACATTGACCGTAAGGGTGACATTTTATATCTGTTCACTGATTAATATATTTATTAGTATTTATTTTAATATGTCTAGTGTTTAACATAAAATTCTAAGAAACCATTTTTTGTGTGGGTTACAACCCAAATGTGTCAAATAGTCATTAATAGGTCTGTGTCGTGGGAAACTATTAACCATGTCTGGGATCTGGATTATGTACAGGTTTTTATGAAAATTGGAGAGAGAGAAGACAAGTTCTTTGTCTAGAGTTTAGGGTATATAATCTTGAAGTTTGATAACGGAAGGAGGCAGTTGGTCTCAGATACTGACTGCTGGTAGGTAAAATCTTTGCATCTTTCGCGTACTCACGACGCCGCGACGCGAGGAATTTCTCTGTGGAATAGCGGTGGAACAACGCTCGTTTTCGACGCCTGTTCTCCAACACAGTAGACATTCCTGGGTGGACGGCCACCACGATCCGCGTACTCACGCCGCCCGTGCTCACTACGCCGACGCGAGGGATTTCTCTGTGGAATAGCGGTGGAACAACGCTCGTTTTCGACGCCTGTTCTCCAACACAGTAGACATTCCTGGGTGAACGGCCACCACGATCCGCGTACTCACGCCGCCCGTGCTCACTACGCCGACGCGAGGGATTTCTCTGTGGAATAGCGGTGGAACAACGCTCGTTTTCGACGCCTGTTCTCCAACACAGTAGACATTCCTGGGCGGACGGCCACCACGATCCGCGTACTCACGCCGCCCGTGCTCACTACGCCGACGCGAGGGATTTCTCTGTGGAATAGCGGTGGAACAACGCTCGTTTTCGACGCCTGTTCTCCAACACAGTAGACATTCCTGGGCGGACGACCACCACGATCCACGTACTCACGCCGCCCGTGCTCACCCCGCCGACGCGAGGGATTTCTCTGTGGAATAGCGGTGGAACAACGCTCGTTTCCGACGCCTGTTCTCCAACACAGTAGACATTCCTGGGTGGACGGCCGCCACGATCCGCGTACTCACGCCGCCCGTGGGCGTCTTCGTCGACACTTGGCTGTGATTATGATTAACACCGCCATGGGAGGTTTCCGGGCCCTGCGCCTCACAACCGTAGGAGCCCGCAACGCTTGACCGGTTCTCTACGATTCACAACCGTAGAAACCCACACACACACCGAAGGGTTGACAGACCCAACAAAACTGTATTGGCGGGTAGCAGACCCGTCCGTCGAATCTCACCCAAGACACCGTTATGCTCATTCAGCAGCGGTTAGGTGATCTAGCAACACGTTAGTGATTTCAAATAATTAGGTATAAGATCCTGAACAGGACTAGTAACCTGAACAATGATATGGCATGATATGGACCGCATGCTTAGTTTGGAAGAGTAGATTCGATAGTAATATTTGAGTAGAAACTTACGTTATCACTATAAATATGTTAATCTGAATTTACCTTACAGCCATCACAATCAGACGCATTAATAAACATGTTTGTACTATTTCTGAATGACTAGACCGTTAATAAACTATTTGATTTGAATGTGTCCCGGCGTTTCTTTGTAGACATAGCTTCCCGCTCCAAGAACGAATCGACTTAATAATCCTAAAAAAACACAACGTAGGGCAAAACGAGTAAAATGGCCAGTACATAAATTCCCCAACCGTCACAAACTGTATCTATTCTAACCTGATTCACTTGCATATATATTTATAAAAAAAAAAAGATAACTCACATTCTTCCTGCGTATATGCTTTAAGTCCGCAAACTTGACAAATACAGTCTACCCAGTTATTCATATCAAGTTCGGAATCAGCTGCTAAATAATATATTCGTGAAGGTGTTTTTATATCAAACATATAAGGATACTTTAGTTTCCTCTGCTCAAAAGTCAGACCTGCGTCAACCTATAACAAAAACACATTATAATTTAAGTAGGAAAATGTATTTACCTTTTTTGTCAAAAACTGTAGTCTAAATGTGTTATTATTATTAAGCATACCTGTTCACATTGGTCTAAATCAATTCTTCCTTTTAATTTTCTACAATTTCGATCTGTGTAGTATTCTAAAAAAAATTGTCCAGGCAATTCTCCTGAATGTCGAAGAGTAAACCACCTTCTTCTCCATCTCTGTAATTAAAAATAATTTCAATTAAAGAAAATTAACAATTAACCCAATTATTCATAAAAAATAATCAATTAATAAAAAAAAATGTCAAAATAAACACTTACTGCTCTTAAAATTCGTTTCGTAGGTGGCGATTTTATTAACCAACCTTCGTGAACCACTTCTCTGTTGCTTATAGACATTGTTTAAAACATACTAATCGAAAATTTAAGAAGGAACTGTTAAATTTGTAAACAATAATACCTTATCTTGTAAACTACCACTTTTTTAGACAGATGACTAATTTGACGGATATGTGTTAATGTCAGTTGACAGGGCAACCAACCGATAGATACTGATTTCATTTGTGCAAGTGTACAAGGATGTTGGTATTATAGAATTTTTTTGTGGATTTGAAAGTAGCGATATAATATCAGTGAAATGGATTATTTTCTTAAGAATTCTAATAGGAAATTTTGTCTAATTATACTGATGATACGTAATTGATACAATTTTTATATTTTTTTTTTCTTACAAACATTTAAACATTATTAGATAATAAATAATAATAATTTGTATTATAATAGAGAAAAAGATTATAAATAAGAGTTTATTGTTTTATAAATAACAAGCCTATATAAATATAGATTTAAGATAATGTTCATATATTTAATTATTAGAGATCAGACAAATATATGCAATGACCAATTAAATATCGAATTATTCAGCAACCATGAGAGTATAACGAAACTTAAAACAGTTATGTATTAAATTAATATACAGCATGTGTTATATTATTGAAAGTAAGCTCATGGATACTGAATGATTATTTTTTTTAACTGGTCATTACGTATATTAGTCCGGTCTAGGGTGACCATTCGTCCCGCATTTTGTAACTTGTATTTGAGAAAATGAGGACCTTTTTTTTTTACTCTTCACTTGGATTTGGGAGATGAGGATCTTTTTTTTGCTCCGTCCCGCATTGCCTTAAGAAAATGGTCACCCTAGTCCGGTCGCTATTAATTTTTAAAATTATAATTTGTATTTTGTAAAAATAAATATTTTATGAATATATACATACATTTATTTTCTTTACAACGTTTAAATTGGCTTCATACCTATTAATTATACATGTCTTGAATAAATTCAGGAGCGTATGTTATTTATGTTATTTTCTCTAGTCTCATTTAATTTTCAACAAAAACTATTGAGATTCCAATCTAGCACGTTTATTTACGAATTTCTTTGTACAATGAATTTACGAGCTGCACTCATAGCAGCCCGAATCTGTTAGAATAGAGTATACTTACTCTTACTAAGAGGAGTTCAGCAATGTCCAATAAGTTGGGTATCTCTTGACCCAATTCACCCCAAAATCTAGATTCGTCCCTTTAAAAAGATATTATCCATTCTAAGTTATGGAATAATTGGATGGGGTGGGGTAAGAAACAATCAAATAAAAAAATAGATATAGTCCAAAAACTAATATTCTTCACAATGAACCGAATTTGTTTTCTACCAAAAAACTATATAGTCTAAGTAACGATATGACTTGCAAACAAATATGTGCACTAACCGTGTTAAAACATTTAAACAAATATAAAAATTTGATTAATAAATTTAAACATAATTATAGCACAAGAAATAAAAATAACATGGCCAATACAAAAGTAAATAAGATTATTTCCCAACATCATTATGCATACCATGCGCCAATAAGACTTCACTAAAATATTGCAATATATAATTAACAATTAAAACATTACTTAATAATTAAAATTTTACACATTTTTTCATACTTTTTTATAACTTTTCCACTCTTTTGTTTTCAAAATATAACAAGTTTAACAAATATCGCCTCTACACATTCTACAATTTTCTAATGATTATGTTATGTTAACTATATGTATACAAAAAGCCAAACAAAAATGTATATGTGTGCAGAAAAATTGTTACCTTCCACACGCTGACTGATGTAAGTCAAAGTGGATTTCTTATCGTCTCTGCCGATAGATCTTTATTGAAAAACATCTACACAATGTATTATGTTTGTATATTTAATATCTTTTAAAATAAAGATTATTATTATTATAATAAACCCCGAATGTAGATTCATCCCTTTAGAGCTTAATTAGGGCAAAATCGTGGAATAAGTTTTTAAACATTTGTATGTGTAACCTTTGTAAAAAAAAACAGTCGATATCTCATCTGTTCTAAGATATTGAGGAATCCGTAAAAATCATTTTACCTCTTATGGGTTGTATTTCTAAAAATCCTTTCGTATTGGGTGCTCATGTCATGGAAGGCCTATACTCCCCGAATTTTCTTTTTCTAGGTACGGGATGTTCTATCGAATAAAAAAATACCAATTTACCCATTTAGAGAAATTAAAACTAACAGTCGATGTAATTTAAAAAGGCATCTTTATTCCACAAAAGGATGTTGTAACACAAAAAACACAGAGATACGAAAGGTTCTATAATTCACTCCGAATCTAGAGTCATTTTAGGGGCTGATTAGGGTAAAATGCTGAATTACGTTTATGTATATGTATATGGCTAATATTTGTAAGCAAAAACCAAGTGATATCCCATCGGGTCTAAGAGATATTCAGAAATCCGTGAAAAAATATTTTACCCCTTTCACACACCTTTGGGTCGATTTTCGTAAAATCCCTTCTTAATGGGTGCTTACGTTAGGAAAGGGATATACTCCCCGAATTTTGAATACTAAGTTACGTAAAAAGTATTATTATAAAGATAGAGGGTTAAAGGCAAATAAAAACACATTTTTTAATTTCATTATTTTATTAAATGAAAACGTATTGACAGCGCAATATTACATACTAAAAATCACAAAATACTGACTAAAACAGAATAAAATCTATAATTAATCCTTACAGTAAGAGCAGTAAAAAAAGCATGTAAAAAAGCAGAAAAACAAACAAAAATAATATAATACTAAAAATAATACAAAACATATAAAGGTGCAAGGATTATAAAAAAAAAAAAAAAAAAATGGCAATTAAACAGCCATTTCCATACTAATCTTTGGATGTGGTTTATAATTTGTTAGTTCAAAATCCTCGAGTGTGAATTCTTCGATAGTGTCGACTTGTCGCTTTATTTGAAGCTTAGGGAATGGTCTCGGGACTCTTTTTATTTGTTCCTGAAGAGGTTCTACGTGAGTGTTATAAACGTGAGCATCTCCGAGAGTGTGAACGAAATCACCAGGCTGAAAAAAAAGTGCATTTAGAACAATAACTGAGAACCTAAAAAATACCATTTGTTTCCGTCCCTTACGTTTCCTAAGACATACCTCTAAAACTAGCTTAATAAAAATAAAAAACCGGTTTCTCTACCAGAGTATCTAGAAATTGAGTTTTAGATTATTTTTCATAAAATTCTAGATCTTTAAATTCGCAACGCTGAAAAATTATTATTATTAATTATAAAATTTTTAAGATTTTGTGTGTATGGCTAAGGAACCTTTATACAGACAGACAGACTAAGAAACCATTAGTCAAACAGACAGACATGATTCGATAGAAATTGTGACTAAACGGATGGACCGAGAAAGTGACCGAGATTTGACATTTGTATTCGCGACTGCAAATAACAGTGAGACGTCTGGTGGTGACTGGCTAAATTAAACAGAAGCGTATATTTGGATAATATTTGTAGCGTGTTGTGCTGCAGTTTATGTGAATTAAGAAGTATTTTAAAATATAGTGACTTAAATACAGTGCTTTTTTGCCGAAATATTGTTTGAACAGATAAATATTATGAAAAAACTTCTGACATATACGCTTCTGGTCCGCAATCAGCTGTTGTACGCAGCGCCGCCAACGTTAGTTTCAGTCGCGAATAGAACTCCTTGGTCCACATAGAGAAACCCTACAAAAAATCGTAATACGTGGATTAAGGAGCAACATTTTATTATTGTAAAAATTAATTTTTCACGCGACTTTCTTTAAAAATGTGTGACAAAACTTTCGGCACCACCCAATTTCTAAAAGGAGTTGGTCTAAAAATTTAAATCTGAAAATATTCTCAATATTTGCAAACTGTTGTGAATAGGAATATTTCAACTGGAATTTTATTTTAATTATTTATTTATTTTTCGAAACCTCAAAAACTAAGGTCAATAACCAAAGTTACTGAAGCGTTAATAAGTTAGTTATTAACCTTATCTAATTTAAGTAAAACAAAAGGTACTTCATTTAGAAAATTGCAGATGTTATGTTAAAATTCCCTAAGAAAATCAAAGATCTCCAGGTTTGTGGACACCCTGCACTACATAGTATTATTAACAATTAGAACATGAAACTGGTTTTATAATACATATTATTTATTAACTAATAGGAACATATAATTACAATTTGCTATTAAAATCAAGTTCTATCAATTGGTTAAAAGACAAGAAGCTGTATTAGTATTCGAGGGAGCATGTAATGAATAGTAAAGTCCAAAAGTATTTACATTCAAAGGTTCAAAAGAAACCAAATGATATGCGCGCATTAAATTCTACCTGCGGGAAGTCGTATATAAGATATATGATAGTTAATGCTTATTTTTAGTAAAATGGGGGGCAATTTATTACCGTAAGAGAAGAAATATTCATAACACAATTATTTATTTTTAACTACACATATCAGGGTAAACTTTAATGATTAATTTTTAAACATAATATTTTAATAATAAATTTACATGTATAGTACACAAACTACTGTACCTTTAATCCTGTGACATGAGCAATCATATAAGTCAACAGGGAATAACTAGCAATATTGAATGGCACACCTAGGCCCATATCAGCAGATCTCTGATACAACTGGCAGGACAATTCCCCATTTGCCACAAAGAACTGTACTAAGCAATGGCAAGGTGGTAACGCCATCTTAGGTATGTCAATTGGGTTCCAAGCACACATTATAATACGGCGATCTTCAGGGCGATTCTTGATTGTTTCAATGCATTTCTTGAGTTGATCTATGCCTTGATTAGTGTAGTCCGCATGCATATCTTTGTATTCAGCACCAAAATGACGCCACTGGAATCCGTACACTGGCCCTAAATCACCTGCCAAACAAAAATTTTACATTTAATATAAAATATGTACATACATATGTACAAAATGTGGCCTATATATGTACATACATATACACTCTATATATGGAAAATGGTACATACATATACCTAGTAATGTAAAATGAACACCCCTTAATTTTACACAGTTCATTTCTCACTATTGTTATCTCGAAAACTATAAGAGCTACAAGGTTGCTTAAATTAGACAACAAATACTATTTTATAGAAAAATGTCAATGAGGAGGCAATTTTTTATTTCGACCATTGGTACTAAAGTACGTTGTGCAACTTTTTTATTTTAAATAAGAACACACATTTTATTTTTACTTATTCAATAGAGTATTCTATTCTGAGTCCAACGATATAAACAAGTCCATAGCCTTACATCACAAAATAATCGAGAAAAATACAAATTAATTTTATTTGAATTTGATTGAAATCTCATTGAAACAAGAGTGCTATAAATGATAACATTACTTGTTGTAATTTGTCAATACTATTTGTTGTGTTAATATTTCGAAAAGAAAATGAATAATTTTACTCATGACGAAAAAATTGATATGTTCGAAGTGTACATTTTGTACCACAAGAATTCTCGCGCTGCGGTAAATATGTACAAACAACGGTACCCTACTAGAGAAGTTCCTAGTCAATCCGAACGGTTCCATAAGAATGGCTGCCGTCGAATGCGGTTTAAGCGTCGGTATGGTGCACCAATTTTTAAAGAAAAATAATTACCAAGCATTACTTTGCATTTTTCTCGATTATTTTGTGATGTAAGGCTATGGACTTATTTATATCGTTGAAATCAGAATATAATATTCTATCGAATAAGAAAAATAAAATGTGTGTTCCTATTTAAAATAAGAAAGCTGCACAACGTACTTTGGGAACCACTGGTCAAAATATAAAATTGCTTCATTCATTGGTACTTTCCTGCAAAATAGTATTGTTGTCTAATTTAACCAACCTCGTAGCTCTTATAGTTCTCGTTATAGCAATGGTGAGCATTTAAAATGAACACCCCAAAACTAAAATTTTTCAAAATTAACGTTTATAACGTTTCATTAGTAATATTCTTTTCACACTAGAACTTTAAGACGAGTGAACTAAAAGTCCACCGGTGTTAAACATCGGTTTGCTTTCACACTAGATGATTAAATCTCTGGTGCTGCCATCTGCTACGGTAATTTTGTTCTTAAGTTATTGTCAGGAAATTATTAGTTTTGTACTCTCTGTGCAGACGCACATTTTGAATTATTATTAAACACATATGGATATTTTATTCCATTCTGATAAAGATGCTACAATAAAGAATATATTACACCTGTTTCAACATATAGGTCGATACATTTTACCTTAATTATTGTAGCTCTGTATTGTATTAAATACATTATTACAATAACTAATTTAATTATAACAAAAAGTATAAACTTCTTATAACGTCGATATAATACAGTATTCTTGTTTATGATAATATAAAATGTTAACAGCACAAATTCAAACAGTATTTTTTTATAGTAGAAATTATGTTGGCAATGCAGACTATGTTTAACACGCAGATTTCCTTATTAAAGTTAACTTGACACCTTGAGTTTAACATCCGAACTTAAACAGCTAGTGTGAAAAGGGTATAAATTATGATATGATTTTGTATAGCAATATACAGATTGTTACAAAAGTAAGGGCACACAATTTTCGGTGATGTGTTCGGACAGAGTACAGAGTGCTAACATGTAAAACGCCTTTGTGCAAAAATTAATTATATGTCACATAGGGGAATTTAAAACAACAATTATTATCCGTATTGAGATATTTTGGTAGGAGACATTTTCAGGATGATATTGATCTTCATGGATTTAGTCAACCTACTACTATCTCACGCATCATTCGTAAAGTTTCAGTTAATTTGGTTCTAAAAAAAAAATGCTTTCATAAAATATCCAATAATACTTCAAGAAAAAGAAAAAAGTTTTTATAATATGACAGGGTGTACATCTATTATTGAATATTAAAATTATGAAACCACTGACACCATACAAGGCATTATTTATAAATACAAAATCTTTTTTTTTTTTAGAGTTTTGTAGGTATAAGTCATTTCTTTGGTTTAAGCGGAACTAAATAGGAATTTCGTTCTGTTAGGTTGTCACGAGAAGGGACGTTGCTGGAGTTATTTCATGTTTCACGATGATATGTCAAAATTTAAAATTCTAACAGTAAAACCATGAAAACGAATGACATTTGTTATAAATTTTAATACATATTTACATATTTTGAAGACAAAAAAAAGTAAATAAATGGAAAACTTTTATTAAGAATGACACGAAAAATTAAATGCAATGAAAGGACATTTTTTAATGACAATTAATTTAATATAAAATTTGCAATGTGAGAATGATTTATAAAGCTTAAACAAAATGACCAAAAGTCCGATTTAATAGATAAAAATTACTAGATTTCAAAATCTAGTTCCGCCGAAGAGTTTGGAATAACCTATATGACCACTCTGTTACTAAGTGTTCCAATTAATGAAGTTCTTTTGGTCATTTTGATAGGCACAGAGTAAGGCAAAAAAAAATAATAATGTATTTAAGTGTAAATACACTTAGATCTTAAAAGAGTAACAAAACGATACTTTCTATTTATCTAGAGAATTAGCGAAACAAAAGTGTTTTTTTTTCCCCCCGAGCTACGTTAATATATTGAAATCAGTTGACAGCATTATTAAGATTAAGATTTACCTTCTTCTCTATCTGTAAATCCCAAAGAATCAAGGAATTCCCTGGAGCTGTTTCCATCCCAAATATGTATATTTTTCTGGCTTAGTTCAAGAGCATTAGTACTGCCTTTTATGAACCACAAAAGTTCCTCTACAACAGCTCTCCAGAATACTCTCTTAGTTGTCAGCAGGGGAAATATATTATCACGTAGGGAATAACGCATCTGAGCTCCAAATACTGCATAGGTACCAGTACCAGTTCTGTCTCCTCGTAAAGCCCCTAGTAAAAATAAGAACTGTTAAAATATATACCAACCACCGGTTAGCGAAAACTATAAAATAATATTTTTTTGTACAATTGTACAATTGACGGCTAGTAGTACCAGTATATCTATACTAATAAATAAATTCGTTTATAAAGTTAAATAAGTTTGTTTGTGTGTATGCATGTTACCTGAACACTAAAGAACTACTGTACCGATACGCATGCACGCGCACACATACGAATTCAAGCGAAAACATTAAAATGTGTATGGAAATAAATACCCTTAAAACATAAATTGTAAGTACTCTGTATATAAAAATCTTTCCGCAGGCTGAAGTCCTTTTTTTAAGCCTTAATACTTTTAAAACCTTGCCTTTTAAATTTTTTTATAAACAAACTAAAAAACACTCAGGCGCTCTATGGACAGTTGATATTTAAGGGAAAGCAGAGATGAAGAGGAAGAGATGGTTTACCCACAACGGGCATACCAGTCAGTAAAATTATAAATTATTACATGTACCGCGTGTCCCATTTAACCAGGCACGTATGGGATAGGGAAAACTACAAGATATACGGCTTCGGTTAAGTAAGGCCTAATTATCACTATATCTAGTGCATTTGAATGACACCTCTTTTTACCGACCGCCAACATATATAAGGGAGGTATTGTGATCATACCGATTTTGACATTTCGAGATTTCGATGGATCTCCACGAATTGAGGTCCCTACATAACGTTTTGAAGATTTTTAGCATGATGTCTGTCGGTCTTTTGAAAAAAATTATTGAACAAAAGTTGCTATAAAAGCAATAATTAATAAGTTTTATTTGAGACGTTTTTTGATAAAAAAATTTCGAATAATTTTTGTAAAATTTTTCGAAATTTTTTCTAAGTCTCAATTTTTTTATACTTATATGTAACGTTTCCATGGTCATGATAAATAATATCTCTGTTAGAAAATATTAGGTCAAGTTATTTCTACTCTGCTGCTAGAATGTATTACTTTATGAAGTACTTTATGATGGCGGTCGGTCCTGTGGTGGCCACAGCTGACTTTTTTTTGATAAAATGCATAACCCACTAGATATAAGCAAAAAAAAAAAAAAAATTCATCAACTTTAATTTTTCCCCGTTTTACTGAAAATTATAAAAAAATAAACTAAACTTTCTTTAGGCATCTTTCTAATCACTTTCCAATGGCTTAGTAAAATAAATCCCTGACCATTTTTCATTTATTAATATTAACATAAATTTTCTAATGGAGCTAGTACTAGCTTTTTATTATTGAAATGAAAAAGATTTTTTTAAATATTATTTGGGGCACAAATGAAAGGTAAGCATAGATTAACGATCAAAAATTAATTGTTAGCAAGACTTATTTTGGAGACATTTTTGTTAAAAAAAAAGCTTTTATTTATTTATTTATTTATTTTACATTTTAAGAACACAAACAGGACAAACCCACAGCAGTGTTCAAGAATTGTTTAACAATTACGTGCGTAAAATTTACATATTACACTATACTACAAGACTGCAACGATTTTATTTTTGATTTGAAAAATTTTAATGTTTATTTATAGCTATTATATATTGAATTGAAAAAATCGCGACAGTCATGTACGAACAAGAGTATTACAATAAGCAAGTTACATAATACAACAATTTAAACAGAAGCAACTGGAGTTAGACTGAGCTTGAATCCAAATGTTGTAATATAATTTTACAATGTGATTTAAATTTATTTAATGTCAATTTGAAATATCAACATTATTAAAAACATTGTTGAATGTGGAAGATAGTCTTTCAATGGGTGAATTGGAAAATATATTATTGTTAGCTTTGGAAACGAAAAATGAATGTTGGTTGAGGATATTATAAGACGGAACTAAAAAAGTGAACAACATTAACAGATCATTGCAGTCTATAATACTATTGCAAATTTTATATAATGTAACCATATCCGACAGTGTGCGACAATTCCTTAGTGACAACATATTTAGTTCAAGTAGAGCTGAACTGTAGTCAGTAAGGCGAGTTTTTTCTTTAAATAGAATGTATTTCACGGCTTTAATTTGTACTTTTTCTATTTTATTAATGTATTTATCATACATAGGATTCCATATGATGGAGCAGTAATTGAGAATGCTAGAAACATAGGCGTAATATAAGGTCTTGATAGGCTGCGCAGATCGGAAGTCTTTAGTTGATTATGATTTCGTAAAAATATACTCGAAGTGCGGTTCAAAAGTCAGTTTTGTATCAAATATTACACCTAAATCTTTGATTTGAGAAGCTGTAGTTAGTGATGTGTTGTTGATGTAATATTCATTTAAGATAATATTTCTGTTACGGGTAAATGTTATGATATGGCATTTGTCACAGTTAAGCTGAAGTTTATTATCTTGACAATAATTGGTGAAGCTAGACAAGTCAGACTGAAGGAGAGTAGAGTCTGCTGGGGTTCTGATACTTCTGAAAATTCTTAAATCGTCGGCAAAAAGCAGAAAACTACTATATTTAAATACCTTTTTAACGTCGTTTATAAAACGCAAAAATAGCAAAGGCCCCAGATGGGATCCCTGCGGAACTCCAGAGGACATTTGAACAAAATCTGAGACAAATCCATTAACGCTGACGGCTTGAGCCCTATTCGTAATATACGATACAAACCATCTCAATAAATCGCCGTGTATGCCTAGTTTAAACAGTTTATTGATAAGTAAGTTGTAATTAATTTTGTCGAATGCTATCCTTAGGTCGGTGCCGATAGAGTCAACATGGACACGTTTATTCATATTGCGTGTAAGATAATCACTGTATAATAATAAGTTAGATTCCACGGAACGTCCCGAAAAAAAGCCGTGTTGTTGGGAATTATCGACGACTTGACAGATTGAAATAAATATTTAAATAGTTTTTCAAAAATTTTGCTCATGATATTTAGCATAGATATAGGGCGGTAGTTACTAACTAGTCCTTTATTGCCAGATTTAAAAATCGGAACAATGAGTGCTTTTTTCCACATATCTGGAAAAATATTTTCAGAAATAGATTTGTTATAAATTAAATATAGTGGTCGAGATAAGTATTCAGAACAGTTTTTGAAGAATAATGGCGGTATACCATCAGGGCCCGGACCTTTTTTGGTGTCAAGAGTATAAAGAGTTTCCTTGACTTCTGCTTCAGAAAAGTGAAGAGTACCAAGTGATACTAAGTTATTTGTATTAGTGAAATTTTTATTAATTATGATTGCATCAGCCGGTTCATAAACGGAGTTAAAATAATTAGAAAATAGTTCACAAACAGCTTGAGGGTTATTAGCGATTAATTCGTTAAATTTAATTGCAGCTGGAATAGACGAATTTTTTGATTTAGAACTTACAAAATTCCATAAGGATTTGTGGTTATCAGCGACTTTTTGTTCCATTTTAGATATGTAGTTAGCATAGTCTTATGATATTAAAAATTTGGATCTGCCACGCAGAATTGTGAAAGAAACATAATATAATTTGTTATTTGTTATCTTCCATCTTTTATGAAATTTAATTTTATCTTTAATGCACTTTATTGTACTAGACGTGTACCAGGAGGGGAATTTATTTTTATTAATTTTACGATATGGAACATGTTTATTAATCAAGTCATATAGAATTTTGTACAAAAATTCGACTGACTGATTCGCGTTAAGTGTGGAAAGTTCTGAGTCCCACTCGACCTCACTCAAGGCAGAGGATATAGATTCAATATTCATTTTGGAAAATGAAAATGTGAAACTCATATTATGCTTTAGATATGATACTTTAGTATTTATGGTAAACTCAAAGCTAGGGTGAAAAACATCCTCAAGTACTAAGGGGCGTCACACCTGTTCAAATTAGTTACATTATTTTTAGTACAAAGAATTAAATCTAATGTGTATCTCTATCGCGACGAAATACTGTATAGTTGCTATTAAATAATTCATTATTATAGATACTGTCATCCAACAAAGTTTCCACCAAAAAAATTATATCATAATCAAGGGAAGATATGTTTTTATATATTTCATTAACTTTACTACGTTTACCACGTACGTTTTGGTAGAAACAAGTTAATGAATCCACAGTACTAGACATTTTGATGTACGGATAAAACTAAAACAAATATTAAATTAAATCAAAAGAAAAATTAAACTAAATTATTTAAAAATGTTTCGTTATGAACTACAATAATTTTAGAATTGTCACGTTTCCTGATTAAAATTTTACCATCTCTCACCCATACGTATTTAAAGTCATGGGCGTGGCAGAAATTTTTTGTTTTGAATAGGAGATCTTTCTTCATTGGTGTTAGATGTTCTGATACGTAAATTTGATGATTGGGGACGGAGGAGTACCCTAAATTTGAGGTGGTTAAATCTTCTCTCTTCAGTAACGCTGCTGCCACGAAATTTTGTTTGACCAGCCTGGAATTGAATTTTACTATGATGGATTTGGTACGTTCCTTGTTACGGTGAGGGATACGGTGACATGCATCAATATGAGACAGATCACAGTTTATGCCAGCTTTATTGCCGATTTTCTTTATTATTTCGACAACGTTTTCCCCGCGCACTTCAGACACGCCTTGTATCTCCACGTTGTTTTTTCTTGAGTAGTCTTCTAAATCGCATACTTTTTTATTTAGTTCACTTAATTTCATTTTCAATTCCTCGTTCTCTTTCTTGCAGGACTCAAGCGATTTAATTTTATCGTTTACAGTTTTTAAATTATTTTCAAAATCAGTGATTTTATTACTACAAAAATTTACCGCGTCGATCAACGTTGTAAATTTTGTAGTAATTTCACTTAAAATTTCATTTTTAATAGAGATAATTAATGTTTGGAGATCATTTTTGGTAATATAAGTATCTGTAGCTCCAGAGTAATGCCCTACATCTACAGATGGAACATCAGACGAATTAATATTTTGAGATCGATACTCATTGTTACAAATCACTGCACTTAACTGGAACAATTTGAGTTGATCCTAATTAATACTGGCACAGTTAGGATGAAATGTAGTACAGCACTTCCCACATTTTATTACAGTTTGTCTACTGGTGATAGCCTTATTGCAATTTTTGCATGAGACGCCCATGGTGAGACAACTAGTAACAAGTCTGCTAGGAATTTGCACGTCTGATTATGCACAGAAATGGTTTTAGTACAGTTTTATTTTTAAATTATTGATTTAAATATTTACACAAGGAAATATGAAAATCAAATTAGCACACTACAACAATCGAAATTTTCCACATACATTGATATAAATTTTATGTAAAAAAAAATACAAATTAGATCACTTCTACGGCACCTAATGTAGAGCGTTAACAAACATGTAATTAACACGTTCTATGTCACTCATATTTTTTGTCCTGTTATTTATTAAATACTGCGAAACCCGATTTATGTGAAAATTTACACTTCACTTCAGTTTTTATTTTCATAGAATAAAATAGCATCTATTTTGATACTTGTCATAAAAATATGACTCCTATTAATTTTGGATGCAATCATCATTAATACGAGGGATGTTTGATAAGTCAGTGACTTTGAAATGAAAGATTTTTTTTTTTCACCAAAATGCGATTTTTTTGCAAAATATTCTCCTTATAGCTTAATACATTTTGTGCAACGATATCAAACTTATTTAAGGCGACTTATCAGAGTTCTCAAACTCTGCAAAATAAGCATGTGTTTCAGTGACGACCTCCGCGTTCGAAGGAGTCTTTTTCGAGCGAGCAATTTCTCCATGTTTGGAAATATAAAGAAGTTGCAGGGGACCAAATCTGGAGAATAGGGTGGATGAGGGGGGCATTTCATAGCGCAATTCGACCAATTTATCGGTTACAATAGCGGACGAGTAAGCTTGAAGGTGGAACAGAACTTTTCATCGCCATATGGGGCCACTTTTTCATCAATTCAGCGTGTATTCGATCCAATAAACCGGCATAATAATGTCCTATTATCGTTTTCCCCTTTTCCAGATAGTCAATGAAGAGTATGCCTTGCAAGGACCATAAAAACCTGATCACGACCTTTCCGGCCGAGGAAACTGTTTTTGTCTTCTTCGGAACATGTTCGCCAGGAAATACCATCTGTTTTGACTGTTCTTTCATATCTGGTGTGTAGTGATGGATCCATGTGAGCAGATGTGGCATCTATCTTGCCGATAGCTTTTTCATGTCCAAATTTACGTGTAGGATATGAAACACACGTTCGTCTGAGATGTTTACCATCTTGGCTATTTCGCGTGATTTCACTCGGCGGTCGTACAACACAATATTATAAATTTTGACGTCCCGGGCGCTTAGCAACATTCGTGCTCGTACGACAACGAAATTCAGTTAACCACTTGTGAACCATTCCATGCGACGAAGCATAGTTCTTATTACACTTTTTTACTTTGCTTCAGTTTACTTAATGTTTTTTCCATGCAAAAAGAGTGCTTTATCAACACATAGTGTTGACTGTCTTTTACTGCAGCAAATAAACACAAAGTTATCCGCTTCCGATCGCTGTTAAAAATGTACTATTTAACAGATCTACTAGGAACTTAGTGTGTATGTCTACAAATAATGGCAAATGTCTAATATCAAACTTGCAATCTGAGCGCCATCTCTTATCAAAATCACTGACTTATCAATTATCAAACACGTAACTATTATTGAAGTTTTGCAATGGATTCTAATAATATAACTGAAAATTAAAAAAGGGATTAACAATTTTTTTTTCAGTTTTTCTTAGTTTAGAATAGTCTCTCGAATTTCATAATAATAACAATTTTATTAATAACTAGGCATTTATTATTTAAAAATCAAGCTCGAGTCTTATAAGGGCTTTAATAAGACAATTTAGTATGTTAAAATCATCGGTCCCCAAAATCCCATTCATTCGAAAGTCACTAGATTTCAAATTCTAGTTCCGCATGAAGCTAAGAAATTAATAATATATAAATACATAAAGACAAATGAATTTATTAAAATTGAAATAAATCATTTAATTTTTCTGCGACCGTTAAAAATACTGTACTATATTTCACTTCTTTTTGTGCAGAAAATGCGTGTTTATGGCGACTGTTAATAATTAATAATACATCGGTTAATGGTGGCTACTCAACGATCTCAACGGACTTATGGGGGCAACAGAATCATCTCCAAAGACTACAGGCGTGTCCATACAGTCCAAAAAAGAATCAGAGAATACACTGAAAACAATGTTAATTCGCGATATCGAATATTAGTTTTGTCCTAGGTTTTTTTTTTTTTTTATTAGAGACGGCCGTAAAAAATGTAGGTATGTATAAATCAATTTGTATCTTTTTAATTGTAGGCAGTTTTAGAAAAAACATTATATGAAACTCATGCATAAAGCGTTATTTTTCACTCATGAGATTCTTGCACTCGCCTACGGCTCGTGCGATCTAACTTACCATTCATGAAAAAAAGTAGTGCTTTATGCACTTGTTGCATAAATAATTATTTTTGATAAGTTATCTATACTAATATATAAATTAGTTCGTTTGGGTGTGTGTATGTATAAATTAGATTAGACTTTATTTAGCATTATTTTGCTAGATATGGATGTTACCTTAAAACTATAAAACGGCTTAAGATTAAGACAAAATAAATAACAAAAACCAAGTTCCATTTTTCAGCCTGACAAAATAAGGTTTGTTAATGGTAGATTAGATTTTAATGACGACTGAATATGCAAATAAATACACTTGTAAATCTCTAGATGAAAGCACGTGAGTTATTTTTTTCAAAATTTGTCGAATTTTATCATTTATAATAGGTGCTTTCCTTTTACAAGTAAAAATGCTTAGCTAAGCTTATAAGTTCGACAAATGCCTTAGCAAGGGTAAGGGGGGAGGAAAAATCTTTTGTAGTCTTATAAATGGAACGCTCTTACAACTTAGATTAACTTAGGTAAGTTAAGTATTTTGGTAAAAGGTAAGCACCTAATATGTTACCATTTATTAAACATCTATAAAACCCTGAAATATGTGAAAATTCACACTTCACATCATTTGACAAGTATTTTTTACTATTTACTTTTATTAAATGCAAATGTTTTACCTCAATTAGACTGCTCCCTAAGCACACACAAAAAAGTTCATTAACCGAAAATAAAATGGATATTTTTGCACACGGGAAAACAAATTCCTCATCTGATATGTATACAATTTTATAGCGAAGTATTTTTCGTATATACATCATCCGATATGTATACAATTTTATAGCGAAGTGTTTTTCCTATATACAGATTAAAGAACTGCATAGACATGCCAAATTTCAAGTGCCTAAATGCAGCCGTTTGGATACAACCTGTTCTACTATACATACAAATGGGTGACAGTATATAAGTTTCTTGGTTTTACCTACAAAATCCTAAAATCAAATTATTAAACCAATTCCTGATCTTTGATTGCTTCGGAAGAAGAAAGCAAGTTTTTAAAAAATAAGCTGTGTAAAAGGTAAATATAATATAAAATTTACCTGTATCGATAATGTGTTGAATCAAATTCAAATACTGGTATTCTTCATGTTTCTTCTCATGATTATCATGAGTAGTATTTGTTGCTTTGTTAAGTACATTAGATTCATTTTCTTTGTTTTCATTGAACACTTCTTTAGTCGGCGATTTTGCGATGGTTCCCTTTGTAATAATTGCCCTTAAAATATACTGCATTATTAAAAATATTATTCAATAACAATGTTTTTATATTAAGCTATAATATATACTTATTTGCAACTTACGTAGACATTTTAACTTGTTCTGCACAAAAACAAACTTATATATAACTTTAGGCGAAGTCTTTCTGGTTAATGGTTTAACCCATAGAAAAAAGTTCTTTTTAGAATGGTATCTCGTGTACTGGGCTTTGGTGAAGAGTTCGACTGCAGCGCTACATCGCTGCAGCGGTCGCACGCGAGATTAATTTGAGCGATACATTAGAACCAAAATACATATATTGTTCAATTTATTTTATCAATGTTAAAAATGTATTTAATTCTTAAATGCTCTATACATTTTAGTAAAATAACATTTAAAAGTTTAAATACATTTTTAAAATTGATAACATCAATAAAGCATATAAACGATTTTAGGGAAAAAAATACAACAATTAATAGATAATAATTTTATATTTACTAAAATATATCATTTTACAAATATTTCATTGTACAATAAACAATATTAATAATAAATAAACAAAAAATTGCAAAAAAAATCTTAATACTAAACATTAACAAGAAAATAAAATGAAAAGCAAAGAAAATGCGTCACTTCTATTTTAAAATGAAGAACATAAAGTGACAAGCAAATATATGCGTCACTTTTATTTTTACATAAACAATAACCAAAAAATTACAAAAAAAAGTTAATACTAAACATTAACAAGAAAATAAAGTGAAAAGCAAAGAAAATGCGTCACTTTTATTTTTAAAATGAAGAAAATAAAGTGACAAGCAAATATATGCGTCACTTTTATTTTTACATAAACAATAACCAAAAAATTACAAAAAAAAGTTATGTAATACTAAACATTAACAAGAAAATAAAGTGAAAAGCAAAGAAAATGCGTCACTTTTATTTCTAAAATGAAGAAAATAAAGTAACAAGCAAATAAATGCGTCACTTTTATTTTTACATAAACAATAAACAAAAAATTCACATTTCGGCACAGCACAACGTCTAACACGCGTAGGCACTATATTAAATTAGTAATGAACTGAATTAATACTCTGTAGCACAAGAAACTGATACACAAAGGTAAACTTCACGTTAACTCAACAATTAATATTTACTGATACACAAATATCTGAATGTGGCCATAATGGCGTCTAGCGACAAGAACACAAAAATCACAAGTAAAATGGAAGGGATTTGGGGGCGGAGCTTAGAGCTCAGTGGCGACACAACGGTCGCCCACAACATTAACTGTGCCTACACTTGGGCAATACGAGTTACCACCCCATGGTTTAACCTAACTAGGTAAAATCCCGCGCAAATGTATTTTCTTCTTTGCATTTTACAAATGAAAGAAGTCTGTTTTTGAATAAAGGCGCTACAGAATCTACAATTAATATAATTTAATTAGTAGCTATAATTAGTTGTTTATAGTTATTTGTTTTAATCAATAGTTTCCCTATTCATAGATTTTTTAAAATTATTATAAAATACTGTGTATTTATTTTATACCAATAATAAGCACATTTTCACATTTATTTAAAGGTAAATATGTTTGAAAGTTATAAACAATTTTCAACAATTTACAACTGTCTACTTTGTAAAATGTATAATAGCTACGTCAGCCTTCTCCCAAGAAAATATTGTGCGCACCTGATAGCCATTTAATGAAAATTCAAGTAATTTATTTGTATCCCATACTTATAATACATAGTTACACTCTATTTTGTTGTAGTCAATATAACCAAGGATATAAGATAATGAAAGTACTTACCATCCTAGGGCAGGGGTCGGCAGACTGCGCTTCGCGAGCCGCATACGGCTCTTTGAGGACATTTGTGTGGCTCTTCAAATTAAGTTGATAAGCAATAAAATTTATAAAACATTCAAAGCCATGTATTAAAACAAAATTGGCTGTTTAAAATGTTTCTAGATGCCGTAAAGGGTGAATTTGGCTCTTTAGCTTCTAAACAGGGGACTTGCCGACCCCTGTCCTTGGGTATACTTAAGCAATCTCAAAAGACTCGGGAGTTGAAAATCAACAGATTCAGCTGAATAATGTATAAGATGTTATCGGGAAGTGTTTAAGCATTACTAAACAGTTTTTCTTGCAACAAAAATCAAATAGTAATTGGACATTTTCTAATATATATTTTTTTCTTTCTTATAATATAATACATCAGATGTGATATTCAGTTGTTTGATTCATGTCGAGATTTAGTCTGTCGACGGCCCTGGACTCAGTACCCCAGTAATGCACTGTTTTTATCTTTTTACAGTACT
The DNA here is from genome assembly GCA_963971575.1 of Liopterus haemorrhoidalis. Lineage (NCBI taxonomy): Eukaryota > Metazoa > Arthropoda > Insecta > Coleoptera > Dytiscidae > Liopterus > Liopterus haemorrhoidalis. The sequence goes on from OZ020611.1 coordinate 125,232,870, forward strand.
AGTCCGATAAATAGTTTTTTGCGAAACTAGTACTGTAAAACGTCACTTTCTTACAAACAAAAATATGTCCGGAAAACACTTACGTTGTGGTCGATTACTGAAAAAATAAATTTCATCTAAAACTATATTAGTTAAAATAAAAATGATATGTAAGCCCTATACCTATCGAATTTTTTGAGTGTATAGGCATTGTTAGAGAATTAATTTACTTTTTAATCTTCACTGAACTAAATTTTAAGATTTTTGTATTATCGCAATTTAGATAGTTCGGAAATTGGTAATTTATTTTGAGTGTCACGTTCTAAATAATTTTCTCTATCGCTTACCGCTTTCCATTCAAGAATTTCCACAATACATAGCATATTTCGGTTTCTGTATTTTTTAATCACTGAAATTTTTACGGATGAAAACCAAGAATTCTGTTTTTCCATGATGTAATGTAAGAAGAATTTCAAGTCGATACTTCGTTAATAATCAACAATGTAGGTATTGATAAACATCTAGTAAGGATGCATATACAATGCAGGAAAGCTGAAAAAGATGATTGTCTTATTGCAAGCCTTTTATTTTATTTCGCTTTTATTTAATTTTAAACAAATTATAAATGATCTTATATCTGTAATAAAATATATAATACCACAAGACATATACTTAGAACTTCTTTTAGGAGGGCTCACAAATAAATATGGTTCAACTACACGAAAATTGTGTTCTTTAAAAATGTGTAATGTCTATCGCGTACCCTCCCCTGGGTACGCGATTAGATTAATAGTCCAACCCTACTCATATCACAACCTTTAGCTATTTAAAATATCATTTTTGTTTTAAAACAAGCAAATTCCCCAGTATATTTTCCTAACTGTAACCATGGAAACTAATAATAATAATAATGTGACCTGTGACCATATGAATACAAAAAAAGAATCTAAAATAAGGCTTCAGGCAACATACAAACCAAGTCATGCAAATGAAGAATTTAAACAGTCCCACCTTATATTTTCAACTACTAAAATGAGAAAGAAAATCATAAATGATTACGCACTTGTAAACAAACAAGAAAGAGATGAAAAATGATTGGATTAACTGTTCTATGACATGCGCAGTAAGATATATGTGAGATACGCGTTGGCAAAAGAGGGGGGAGTGTCAAATAATTGACAAGTGATGTTTGAGTATATTTAACAAAAATAATAGGTTACATGCCTAAATAAAAATGAGTAATATAAAAATAATTTTAATATATTAAACCCAGTTATATATAGAAGCTATATTAGTTTTGTGATTCTATAAAGTAATATGCTGTTGTAATCAACGATAATACTTATAATAATTTTAAACAATTTTCAGTGATCAGTTTCTTTTCATAAAGTGAAATATAATTTTGAAATTATGAATTGGGGCTGTTTTTACAGTTTGGGTAATAACCCAAAGTTTTGACATATAATGGAATTAAAGGTTTGGGTAGAAGGAATACAAAGAATTGTATGTGGAGTAACTGAAAATACTACATGTCAGGTACAGTGAATTCCACTTTTTTAAACATATTATTTCAAACAAAAACTTATAAAATATGTTTTTAAGGATGTTGTTTTTGCATTGGCACATGCAACTGGTAAATCTGGAAGGTTTACGCTGATAGAAAGATGGAGAAGTAATGAACGAGTGTTAGCTCCAAATGAAAATCCTTTGAAGGTAAACATATAGCACATATTAAATTAGAGTTAAAAAAAAACATTAGATAGGGTCATTGTGCTAGTAGTCAGCCATTTAAGGACATCATGATTTTCAACACGTCCCAAATATCGTACTTGTACTAATTAAAAATTAAAAAACACATATTTAATTATTTAAATGTTTAAGTTTATTGTTAATTTTTTATTTTACAAAAATGCATATTTGTATAATTAATAAAAAATAAAATGTAAAAATGTATCAAAATTGCTAGTAGTCAGCCTTTAATGTTTAATAGTCAGCCGCATAGGTGCTAGTAGTCAGCCTTGTTACTACTTAAATTGAATTAGGTACATTAATTAATCATAGAAAAAACATTTTAAAGAATTTCATCTGTAATATGGTAATACATATATATCAAAAATCAGAAAGACAATTAATGAACTAAAAGAAGAGATAAGAGAACTTAAAAAGAAAGAAGAAATGTGGAAAATAGAAAAAGAAAGTATGATACAAAGAACGAAAGACTGGAAAATAAAGAGGAAGAACAAGAAAAAAGAAGGGGGAAAATAATATCATTATAAAAGGAAATATAGGAAGAAATAACCTGGACACGAAGGAATTCATAAAAACAGCTGGGAGTGGATGTTAACATCAAAGAAGCTTATAAAATAATTACGAAAAATTAGACTGATTTAACAGTGTGGCGATGCAAAATTGGGAAGAAAAGCAAAAGATCCTGGCAAGTAAAAACAAATTAAAGGAAAAAAAGATATACATAGCTCATGACTTTATCTCAAGAGAAAGGACGATCCAGGGAAAACTGAGGAATGTGGCGAAAGTAGAAAGAGAAAAAGGTAACCACATGACCGTAGGATACAAAATAATTAATATCGGCGAAAAATGATATAAATGGAACGAGAAAGAAGAAAATTCTACTATTCCTATTCAAAACTAATGTAAAAACAATTGGTGGCCGACTACTGGTATTTAATGTTCAATAGTCAGCCTAGGCTTCCTAAAAAACTAGGCTGACTTCTGGTTTTTAAATTAATGATAGAAAAAGAAATAAATTTATCCGAGCAACACAGAAATATTATTTTCCTGAATGTAACAGAGAAATAAAATATTCCAGTTTCTAAAACCCCAGTTGTCAGCCGCGTAGGCTGACTACTAGAATTTTCCAAAAATTGTTCGCCAGTTGTCAGCCTCATTAAGTATTTAATAAATCGAAGACATCTATGTTGAAAAACTTTTTTATTGTAATAATTAATGTTCTAAATATTTGTCCTAAATAAATTTTTAGGAAAACATACAATAATTACCTCGTACCATATTCGAATCATACACTGCCTCACTAACCATAACTGGACTCAACACAGAGTATATGTTCAGACATGTTGTTGAGGTTGACTTCTTTTATTTATATTTAATGTTGAGAGACATCTATTCTTATTGGTTGAAAGTAATCGAAAAGAAGAAAGACGGCTGAATACTGGCATATAAAATATTAAATATTTAGTTGGGATATTAAACTATTATTTAAGTTTTAATTTTAAAAAGGCCGACTACTGGAACAGGCTGACTACTTGCACACTGACCCTATGTTCGTATTCTTTTGTTTGAAAAAATTGGATTTGTTTATAAAAATAAGTTATTTCATCTGATCTAGATTATGAAATTTAATTCGTAGAACAATACATGGTTAAATTCTATACTGAGCGACTGTACACTGTACTGAGTGTAGTATATGTACAGCCCCTGGTTATATTATTTTAAATACTCAATAAAATTCAATTTTTTATAGATGTAGGCATTGTCAATAAAATAACCTAGATAAAAAAGCATGTAAACCTAGGTTTTATCTGTTTTCTTTTATATATACAATCATAACTGATACAGGATGTTTAACAGTCTGTATAATGCAGTCGGGCTTATATATTTTATCTGGCGAATAATTGTGTTTAATCATCCAAAATTTGAAATGTTGATTTATCACTGAAGAATATCTAATAATGTAAAAGCAATAATTTACATGAAGAATTAGTTAGTTAGAATCAACTTGTTATTTGTCATTCTCAGTCAGCTGGTGTTAGCTTTGGTTTTTTAATTGATTTTTTGATAAGTGACATTTGAAACCAGTATAGAGATTATGGAAAATTTTGGATGAAAAAACAATTTGCTAGAAGACAAAACTACCACAGAACCGACTATCAAAATCATTTGATGTGATTAATTAATAATTTACGATAATCATTTTTATTCATTATTGGACCATTTAATTTCTTTAAACAAAATTTAAATGATTTGCCAAATATCAGAGTGTTTTTTCTGCATTTTCTTCATATTCAAGTCTTCATTAGATTAATAAGAAATATATTGATAAATGGCTTCATTTTTTTCAATTTCAGATACGTATTTCTCACTATTAACAATGTGTTATTTGTTTTACAAGTATTTCATTACTATAAATGATTTATTCCTCTTTGAATCCTTAAAAACAAAAGGTGGAATCACAATATATGATAGTATAATAAAATATCTGAACACTACACACTACACTTTACAGAGTAGAGAGTACTGTGGTGTTCAAAATTCGGTCCTCTGTTGCTAAAAAAATTTTATTATATTTTTAATTTCAAAAAAATACACCCACAATCTTAGCCACAAATACAATAACATTATAAGCCATAATTTAGCCATGAATTAAAAAAATAATTAATTTAGTCAAAAACACAAAAACTGCAATATTTTTCAAAAACGCAATTGGATCAAAAATTCCTCCCGTACATTTCCGGCTCAGATTAATGTACATTACCTGGATTTTTTTCACATTTTTAGTTTAACCTCTTTGGGTAAAAGGGGGTGGGACAAGAACTTTTTTAGCACATTTTTGGCTAAAATCGAGTTAAAAAAAATAAATAAATAAATAAAAAAAACTACTTTTCGTTCCTTAATTTGCATCCTAAGAGCTTTGTGTTAATACCACACAAAATTTTTTTATAAAAATTGAGCTATTTGGTTTATAAATATTTCACTACTATAAATGATTTATTCCTCTTCAATACCTTAAAATCAAGACGTATAAGGATAGGCGCTCTGCTTACTGATCGAATTCATGAGTGCAAGCTCCTTAAGAAGGTAACTCGATTTTCAACCGTTAAAAATATTTGATTATATATTTAATAGATCAAAAAAAAGACATACACTACCTTAGTCATAAATACAAAAAAATCCATAACATTATTAGCCATAATTTAGCCATGAATTAAAAAATAATAATAATAATAATTTTGTTAAAAACACAAAAACTGCAATATTTTCCTAAATCGAAATTTGATCAAGAATTCCTCTCGTGCATTTCCGGTTTAAATTAATGTACATTACTTATAGCGGGTTGCTAACGTAAGTGTTTTCTCTAACTCAAGTTAAAATCATTTGTTTTCATATCTTACAACATACAAAAACAAATGATTTAACTCGGGTTAGGGATAATTCTTACTTTAGCAACCGGCCATTAGAGATTTTTCAGATTTTTAGTTTAAGCTCTTTCGGTTAAAGGGCGCGGTACAGTGATTTTTTTTAGTACATTTTTGGAAAAAAATAGCATTAAATTAATGAAATTTAAAAAACTACTTTTTGTTCCTTAATATATGTCGTAAGAGATTTCTTTTAATACCACACAATAAGTTTTAAAAAAATATTTTTTTATCGGGGACATAAAAAAAATTTGACATTTTTCGAAAAACTAACCTGATCAATGATATCTTTCTTGAAACGATCTCACAGATTTTCAAACAGTTGTTCCTTCCCTGTTTCTTTCCAATTATATCTATGTAATTCTTGGTACCTTTGTTTCATTTCTTAATTTTCGAAGTTGTAGTATTTTATTTTTGTATTTGTCCTCTTTTTTGTCTCTTTACATTTTAATTCACTTTTACCTTTTACTATTATCAAATAGTGATCGCTTCCTAGTTTCGCTCCTTACATCCTTTAATTTTGGACTTAAAAGTAATCAAGGATTGATTTTTCATCTTTACTTGGCATTTACCAAGTGAATTTGTGAGTGTTCTTTTGTTCAAAGTACGAGTTTGTTATTATTAGCTTATTTTCTTAACAAAAACTGTTTATTCTTTGTCCATTATGGTTTATAACTGCTTCTGTTTTTGTTAATTAGATATTAATAAAATGGGGAGAATATTCCAACGATGTGCAGTTCATACTGCATTGGAATGAGAGTAACAAGTCACAATCCATACAGTCACCGATACGTTCAAAAATACCATCATCCACTCCGAGTTCACCATCTACATCGAGCATCTCTGTTGAATCCTCTGAGAGGCAAAGAGATGTACAGAAGACCTTGAATTTTAGGTAAGAGTCATGTTAAACTACCAAATTTATTAATGAATGTTTTTGCAATTAGGTTAGCAATAGGATAGCAATAGTGTACTATTGCTATCTCGAAAACTATAAGATCTATATGTTTGGTTAAATTTAACAACAGTTGCCATTTTTTTAGAGTATATCTATGAGGGAAGCAATTTTTCTCGACCATTGGTTCTCAAAACACATTGCGCGACTTCTCTTGCTTATTCAATAGATTATATTATTCTGAATTCAAAAATATAAACAAGTAATTAGTCTTACATGCCACACTAATTAAGAGAAATGGAAATGTATTAGTATTATGATTAAAAATAATTTCTCATTTTGTCGCACTGTACGTATCAAAACAGTAATAATTTTGCAATAATAGCATCGTTCGCGGATACAATCCGTGAGAGTAGTGAGACGCACGTGTGCATTATTTATTCTGCATTTGTAGTAATGATAAATTCTGATAACAATTCCTGGCGCATCTTACCTCGTTACTATCGGAGTAGTAAATAACTGGCCGCCAGCCAGTATGTACTTCCCAAAAACATTAACCAAATATAAGGAATTTAATTTAGACCAAAACGGTCTCTGCGCAAATAGCCCGTTTCTTTTCTTAAATTAATATGACTGTACGATTGCGATTCTGATTGTATGTTTGTTGCTCGGAAGCAGTAATGAGCACGCACGTCGGGTTGCAACTTGTCAGGAATTTCATCCGTGAACGCAGCTTTTATAAGATAGTTTGAAACTTGTCTGTAACGGAATACTATTGTGCATTTGATATTACAGGTATAAATAATAATTGTTTGACAAAATTTTCGCAGTGAACCTCCTATGCTTATAACGTCCTTTGGAATGGATGAAAAATGAATTAGAATTGTTGATTACAGCGCTTTATTTATTTATTTTGATTGATACGATTGAGATTCTGATTTGATGTTTATTGTTTGGAAGCTGCATTAACGCGCGTCCGACTTCAACTTAACAGGGATTTAATCCGTGAACACAGCAATTATGAGACAGTTTGAGACTTGTTTGTTAACGGAATATTACTATTACGCATTTGATAATATGGGAATAAATAATTGTTTGACAAAACTTTCAGAGTGAATCTCGTATGTTTATTACATCTTCTGGAATGGAAGAAATTTGCACAAGATGTGTTGATCATAATATTTATTTATTTTGATTTCAGTGGACACCCAAACAATTGTGATAATATCATAAAAACCAATCCCCATACCAAACAAAACTCTTTAGAAGTGAAAGAAAATTCACCGAAGAAGAGCAGTTATAGTGGTTCTGATACGTCTGATCCTGCTAGTCAAGCGAAGCGCGATGCTCCCCCTTACAAGGACCCCCCAGCGCCTCCTCCATACCGAAACCCACCGCCCCCCAACGCTGCCATCGATGGTAAATACAAAAAGAGCCTAATAAACGAGTTCAATAAGCCATTGAATAAGAACGAAGAGGTGTTCAACTCGCAGTATAGAGAATTGATACATCTTGTCAATTATCAGAGGGATAAGTTGACTGCACTTCAAGCTGATCTTACCAAGGTAAATATTTTATATATACAAATAGAGAAATTTTGGTAACACTCAGACGTTGTTCCTTTTTTTTGTGCTGATTCTAGTTTTATATAATGAAAATAATTTTATTACACATCTAGCTAACCAATGGTATTTCAAAGTAGAAATGTTTTACAGTCCCTGGCCAAATTACACAGGCTTGTTATATAGGTTTAAAAAGGTGGTTTAAGTTAATTTAACCCATTCTACACTATCGGCAGGCGCTGGGAATGATTGTCTTGGCCGCTCCCCCGCAATATTTTTTTGGCCGGTTACCAATAATGGCGAACTATAGCAAATGCATAGACATGCGTGATACATATGTATGTAGATTTTTACATTTCATTTAGAAGATTATTCAATGTATACACCTGATAACGAACTCAAGAGCACAATTTTTAATATAATTGTTGATAGAGATGTAGAAAATAAATATTGATATCAAATTAAATAGATTTTAAACAACAGGTTATAAAAGAATTGTACAGTGCGCCGCCCATGTATAACGTCGTAAACACAAGTTATATGCGCATGCGCAGAAGTGATATTTCGTACAAAAATCAGTTTCTGGAATTATACATAATAGAATAAAAAGAGTAGTTTTCACTGTCAATCAATATTGATCACCCGGTATAATAATTAACCTCGGACAGGGGCGCACACAATGGGGGGGGGGTCCGGCCCCCCCCCGTACTGTGAGAAGTGAGGCCTTTTTTTTTTTGCTCTTCACTTAAAATTTAGAAGTGAGAACCTTTTTTTTTTTGTTCTTTACTTAAAATTTAGAAGTGAGGAGCTTTTTTTTTGCTCTTCACTTAAAATTGAAATTTTGCTCTGTGTTTATAAAAATTATGTATAATTGGACCCCCCCTAAGCCAAAAATATGTGTGCGCCCCTGGGCTCGGAGTGGGCACGTTTCGCTTGGATATGAACGAACGTTTCTATGATTTATATTATGTTCATGAGGAGCTTCACGTTTCATCGAACAGCAGTTATCGACTAACAAAGACACATTCCCTCGGCCCTGGTTTCTGCACTCTATTTCTTTCATATCCTAATAAACCTCTCACCCTGTTCTTCATTTAGGTCTGCTATATTTTCAGGGAAGTAATCGGTATAAGAATACAAAAATGAAGTTTTAGACTCATGCTGCATGCCAGTAGTCGCAGTTTTTCTAACAATATTCCGACAAGAGAATGAGAGAGAGAGAGACTGATTTTTTTTGTTTAGTCGGACCTTCGCTACTAGGCGATTGGTCTGGAGCTATTTAGAGTTACTGTAAAAATATATTATATCTATATTTCAATACGTTGCCAATTTAAAAACAAAAAAAAACAAAAAATATATCATAATATTGTAATTACTTATTGTATTGTATTTTTATTTTTGGATATTTCTGTTATCCTCAGATGTGGGACCATAGATTTTGGTTTTTGTAATTTAAATTCATGTAACATTCCGTTAAACCTATTTATAACTATTCTTGTTTTCCTTTTTCCTATCTGCTAATATTGTCAATCCATTATATCTAATGGTTAGTCGTTGCAATCTATCTTCTGTGATGGATGATGTTTATGATGTTAGTTTAGCGTAACATTAGGGGAAATATTTTAAGATCCCAGCGCTGTAGCGGCATACTTGGAACTTCCAAAATAGACATTTATTATATATAATCATATGAGCAACAACCTGAATTTTAATGTTTACTGGTGGTTTTTGTAATTTTGCTATAATATTAATACGTGTTTTTATGCAAAGTAATCAGTGAAATATTATAACGTCAAATATTAATAAATAAGAATAATTTTAGGTATATTTTTATTATTTTTTTAGGTTGAAATGGACCTTTTACGTTTGAAACGGATTTACGGATTACGGTTGAAATGAATTTCTTTTAATCCACGAATTACACTCAGATACACAGCAATAATAGTTCGACTTCAATATGTTTTTTGTCGTCTTCCACTTTAGTTTAAGGTTATTTTCACTTATTATCACTTGATACCAGTAAAAACAATTTAAAACTGATTTTAAAATAATATAAAATAACATAAAACTTAACAAAACGTAACAATATACCAATATAATTACAACTAAACTATAGTAAAATGCAAAAACATATTTTGATCCCATATAACTCAATGTAAAAAGCTCGATAGAATGTCTATTTCTGTAGTTGCTTAAAATCCCACCAGATGTCATATCGCTTAGAATTTTTCCCTTTAGAATAGGTAATATTACAACAGATTATTATGTTTTAGTTTACTAAGGTTATTGTTCTTTATAGCACCTGAGGAAGCTAACAATGGTTTAGCGAAACGTTTTGTTTCTAAAATATACGTACTGCCCAAAAAGCTGAGTGACTTATTCTTTCTCTTACCCTTTAATTATTTGGACGTAAAACATTTTCCAAAGTATTCATTTAATTTCCAGATGACATAGTTTGGATTTAATATATATATATGAGTCATTCTTTTTCATCGAGAGACCCCATGCTGTCCAAAAATATATTAGTCTATGAAAGGTCTACTAGGGCTCATTAGATGCTTATTGTAGTCTAGTTTCGAAATCCGAGTGGCTCTTTTACGGAAACATCGTAACTTATCAAATATGGCCACCAATCCCACGTGACCTCTACCTTTTCTTCGATAAATCGATTATAAAGTCAACACAATCGAGTCAATTTGGGTGTCAAACCCCTGAAAATGTTACCTAAAGGTAGTTGAGGCTGCTGTTAATGAATCCAGGGTCAAATTTAGAAAATTCAATATGGCGGATGCAATATGGTGGCCGAAACCACGTACCAAGTGAAGATTTTTTAAAAAATGATTTGATTTCAATATAATATAATGCCTGGGGGTTTATGGGGTCACTGATGATGAATTCAGGGTGCAATTCAGAAAATTAAATATGGCGGATCCAATAAAGCGGATTCAATATGGCGGCCAAAACCACTTGATGAAAAGAGATTTTCAAAAAATCACTTGATTTTATATATATATATATATTTACATCCTTTAATTTAAACTTTAGGTTAGCATTGACCGCATTGAGAAATAATCTTATTTTGTTCTACACAGCTTTTTTCGGCTAAGTATTGAAAAAACATACCATCTACCGTTTTTGATTTAAATAAAACATTTCTTCTTTTACCATCATTGGCTGACTGAGTAGATGCACCAAAACTTTCACGAGTATCGTTGTCACTCATGGTAGTGACAAAATATAAATATATAATTCCAATTTGTAATTGTAACTGTACAATGTATAAACACTAAATGCCAATGAACAGTGAGAGTGCAAAAATCAAATCTCAATCCTGATTTTAGTTTCAATCATAACTAAAAATTTAATCATGAGAGTGAGTAAATAATTAATTTCGTTACCAATATGAATAACTGCATTATGAGTGATGCACCTTACTCATTAATCAAGTCTTGAAATTAAATTTTTAATTTCAATCCTCAATCATTAGTGTGATTGCTCTGGGCGGAACTAACTGGAATTTTCATTTTTGTAAGTTGTCATGAGCTCTTCTTTTGTGGTTTGAAGTAGGTTTTTCCTGAACAAAATGCTTCAGTCAATTGGTAAAAGTTACTAGATTTGAAAATCTAGTTCCGCTTAAACCTACTTAACTAGTTAAACTAAACAAGCTAAATGAAGGACACAATAAACTAAATAAATAAATTAATTTTTAATTTATGTGTTTCAAGTTTGATGCGGAAATAGTATTTTGGGAAGGCAAAGGAAGAGAAAATCAGTACCAAATGGATTTTATTAATCAAGAACTGATCAACATGAGCAACCTTAATAAAACAAATCAGGAACAGGTAAGTTTTTCTTACTGTAAACTGCACATTTAATGCTTATATTTATTTTTCTTTGCTAGAATCTAAAGTCTCAGGATATTGTGATGGCAATTTTTACTCTAATTGTGAGTTATGTGTTTTGTTTGTGTTCCCAACATTTTTATCGTTTTAACCTGCATTACCTTAGTGAATGTTATGTACATTTAACTACCGGTGGGATACAACTGGTTCAGCAGAACCAGAAACACAGCCTTTTTTTTGTTTTTTTTTTGTTTTGAGAATTGTTTGATAAAATTGAACTTGTAATACTTATAGGGAATTTATGTCAGAAAACTATCTTTATTTTCTTCTCTGTATTGTTCTTATAATTAATTATATGACGTGCCCGTTGTCTGTTCCTCCCTTCACCTCTCCCTCTGCCACTTTACTTCGCTTGCGTATCAACGGCTGCTATGATAATTAGGTAGAGAGTTCTTAGCTTTGATATTTTCAGAGATTTGTTTCCATATAATTTTAACTTTTTCGCTTGATAATAATTGTTGAAAAGAATTCGGGTACACTGGAGGGTATAAAACCAGGTTTATTACCATAAACGATGCTATGGACACGCTGGTGTATTTTTTATTTCTTAAGCGGTGAAGGCGTTCTTTAGTTTCGAGGTAACATGTATATACACAAACGAACTAATTTATATATTAGTATAGATTTTCTGCTTGTGATGAATAATGAAAAAATGACAAACCTATCCTAAAAAGTATCCCGCAGGGGAAGTTCATAATGGCCATAACACCTGGCCATTTGTCGAGCTTTCGGGCCTGATGATCCCGCGTACCCTCAATCACGCAAGGGAAGTTCATAATGGTCGCATCACCTGACCATATAGAGCTTTTGGGCCTGATGATCCCACGTACCCTGAATCACATATAATTTGGGAGGAGACAGTTCAGAGAAGCCGATTGTGGGAATAGGCTTATCTGTTGTCTCTTTGATCTCCCACTTAAATTCCTACCCACGTGTTTGCCGTGCGTGGAGACCCGTAACGCCGGAGAAGAGGGTCCTGGTCGGTTGAGGGAGACTGCTGCCCGCGGACAGTACGATCCCAACACGCCTTCTTTGGCCTCGGATTCGGTAAAACGGGAGGCTGAGTCTGGTCAGCTCAGTCAATCGGCTGGTGTCACGGTTCATGAATAGAGTGGCTCCACTACTGGATCGTGGATGCCGGGGTAATGCCGTGCCACTAGACAAGTATTCGGGGGTCTGTGGGAGCGGCTGCAGCTCGCCCGGTTCCAGAGTTGGCTACTACTGGTTCTCGAGCGGGTCGAGCAGCCCGTGACTACTTCCCCCGATGCTATATCATCCTGACATGCCTGGCGCAATGAGCCGGTTTGCGGCCAACGTCCCCTGTGTGGGGCTCCCTGGTGGGTGGGCATGGCAGGGTGATGAAACTTAGTATACGGGTATGGCGACTACCCGGAGGGATAATTTTTCTTTAAATTCCGCCAAAGTTGAGAGTAAACTCCGTAAAAAATCAAACAAGAGACCTCGTCGTGATGCTCAGTCATCCGATGAGGGATGTGCAAGGCCTTCTGCAAAGAAGGTTGACAGAACTGTGGAGTTTTGTGCGCCAGTGCCTCGTTTTCTTGTTGTGAAGGTGCAAGAAGAGGGAAAGTCTTTTAAAGAGATGTCCCCCTTCTTTGTTGCCCGAACGCTGGGAAAAACGTGTGCAACTGGTATAAGATCGGTGCGAAAACTGTCGGATGGTACATTGCTTATTGAATGCGAAACTGAGGCTTCTTCCACGCTTCAGAAGTGTGAAAAGTTTGGTGAGTTTCGTATTTCAGTACAGCCACATAAGGCACTGAATACTTCCAAAGGCGTCGTAACGGATCGTGACCTTGCGTATGTTACGGAGGAAGAGTTTGTGCAGGAAATGGCATCGCAAGGTGTCGTGGAATGCAAGAAGCTCAACCCCCGGAATGGCAAGCCTTCGATCTCTATGGTGGTGTCCTTCGCTGGCACCAAGTGTCCAACATCGGTAAGGGTGGGGTACAACGTTTGTAACGTTCGCCCCTACTACCCAAACCCGATGCGATGCTATAAGTGCCAGCGTTACGGTCACACCTCTAGTCGTTGTGGCAAATCTTCTATATGTGCCAACTGCGGACAGGACCAACATGATGTTGAAACCTGTCCAAACGCGGCACACTGCGTAAATTGCAAAGGGGCGCATGCCTCTACTTCACGCCACTGCCCAACGTACTTAGAGGAGAAGGCTATCCAGGTCATCAAGACGCACGATAGGATACCGTATTTTGACGCCAAGAGGAAGTATAAAGAGACTGCGCCGGTCACTTTTGCGAAATCCTTCGCACAAGTGGCAGCAAAGAAGACAGCAAGCGTCCAGACACAGACAGAATCAGTGCCTCGTCCGACAGTTAAAGCGGTAGGATTTGCTGCGAAGAATTCCGGAACAGAAAAGGTGGCGGAATCGGTCCAAGAGACCAGTATTCAGACCCCACAAGCTGGGGGATCGGGTCTGAATAAATCCCCCTCGCCTAAAGGAGAACGCACTCCACCTCAGTTCTCCCAACCACCTAAGGAGAAGACCCCACAGTCTTCTCCACAAACGAGAAGCGATCAGAGAATGGTCGCTTCTACAAAACCCTCATCAGTTACTCCTGAAAAGGAAACTGATAAGGGATCCGTTGGTTCTCACTGGATACCAGTGAGAGCCAAACAATCAAAAAAGGAGTCCAGTGTGTCCTTAAAAACACCTGGACTACCAAATGAAAGTGTAGCCGAGAAAATGGCTGTAGACCCGCAACCTAAGGGTAAACCAAAAATCATTAGGTTGCGGGGTAACTCCCCTAAACAGAAATGAATGGTCCACTAATCCAGTGGAACTGTAACGGTGTATACCAGCGCTACGAAGAACTGCGACTTTTATTGTCAGATTTTGCGCCTTCGTGTGTTTGTCTGCAGGAAACAAACTTCAACGAAACCGACACATTCTCTCCTCGGGGATACTCCGTGTTTCGCACGGATTTCCTTACGGGGTTGAGAGCATGTGACGGCGTGGCAATTCTCGTTAGAGACACATTGTACCACGATCCTGTAGACATTGACACTGAGTTGCAGGTCGTAGCAGTTCGTGTTGCACTTCCCCTCCAGGTGACGATTTGTTCTATCTACCTTCCCCCTGGTGTTCGAACTGACATCCGAGATGTCGTGAACATCATCGATCAACTCCCACCACCCTTCATACTACTAGGCGATTTTAACGCCTACAATGTGTGTTGGGGATCGGTGCGGAACGATCGACGGGGACGTCACCTGGAAAATATGTTGAACGAATTGAATTTGAGCTTTCTGAACGACGGCAGACCCACGCACTTTTGTGCAGCTGTTAGTTAGTTAGTTAGTTAGTTAGTTGAAATTTTTGGCGCACAGCAACAAAGGCTATTTGCGCCTAACGCAGCCCATCTAAATGACTAGACTATATATTAAAAATAAAAATTTAGACAATAAATAAATAAATAAATAAATAAAATCATTAAAAATACGCATACTCAATAAAAGAAATCTTGCACTGACAAACACAAATAAATAATATAAAAAGTCTGTTCGAAAATTTGAACAGACTCAGGGTGATGGTAAGAGGCTGTAAAGGGGCCAATTACCATCGAATATCACAGTCAATAAATAGAAACACATTAAAATAAGGTGCAAGACTTCACACATAGAACAGTAAGTTCGATTCTCTCAGGAAGAGTATCAGCCTGTCCATGAGTACTCTGTCGTCACCTAAGGCAACTGACAGGTCATAGCACAGGCCTAACCTCTCCCTGACATCCTCGAACTGTACACATTCGGTTAAAATGTGTAACACAGACAAATCTGTGTTACACGTCTCACAGACAGGGGACTCTTCACCTCGAAGGAGGTGTCCATGGGTCCACCAACAGTGACCTATACGAAGGCGTGTGATGGCGGTTTCCTCCCTGCGGTTAATCCTGCAGGAAGAACCCCATGGTTTAACGTCTCCCTTAATCTGTCGTAACTTAACGTTCTGTGTGCGGCTCCACTCATGTTGCCACATGTCTAAAACCAGATGTGTCAGATGACTCTTTGCGTCATCTGGAAAAACGAAACTCACATCAATCATAGGTCTGTGAGAGGCGGCTTTTGCAGCTGCATCTGCCGCTTCGTTGCCTTTAATACCAACATGTCCCGGTATCCAAAACAGCTCTACCCTCACATTCTGAGCATTCAGGTTGTGGAGTAGCAACCGGATCTTCAGTACAAGAGGATGTACTGGATCTGGATCTTGGATACTGTTCAGAGCGCTCAGCGAGTCCGTCAAGATAACACTTGACCGACTTTGCTCTGACGAAACAAAACACAGGGCCTTGAAAATAGCGTACAGCTCAGCAGTGTACACACTCGTTATGGAGTGCAGACGGTACTGAAACTGTTGGCGTGGATTCAAAACAACGAACGCACACCCAACCCTGGTTCCGGATTTTGATCCGTCAGTAAAAATGACAGTATCCTCGAACCTAGGGACCAGTGTTCTTTGTAACTCATGTTGGTATTCGATAGGCAACGTAGTATCTTTATCAAACCTAGTTAATGTGAGGTTCACAAGTGGACGCGGTAGCGTCCATGGTGGAACAGCACACAAAACGAAACTTGCCATTTCAGGCATATTAAAATCAATATCGTCCAAAATGTCGAAAGTCCTCAGACCAAAAGGCCTATTGGCTCTTGGTTTTCTGTCATATATTTCTGTATGCCTATTTTGTAGAATAGGGTCACACGCGGGATGATCTGGCTTGGCACTGAGTGCAGCCATATACCGCAAGGATAGAATTTTACGACGATTGTGCAGTGACGGTTCGCCTGCTTCACACAGCAGACTTAGTATTGGACTGGTACGAAATGCACCTGTGGCCAATCTAACCCCAGTGTGATGTACAGTGTCAAGAATTCTTATCTCTTGGTGTTTAGCTGACCCATAAGCTAGACATCCATAGTCCAGCTTAGAGCGCACTAGAGAACGATATAAACGCAACATGACAGTGCGGTCTGCACCCCATGTCTTGTGACTGAGGACCCGCAACAAATTGAGCGACTTTTGGCATTTTTTCTTGACGGACAAAAAATGTGCCCGCCAAGATAGACGGCTATCGAACACGAGACCCAGAAATCTGGCAGTATCGGCAAATGGTAACTGTGCTCCATTTAGTGTGAGTGTAGGATTGGGATGTACACCCCTTTTCCTACTAAAATGGACACATACAGTTTTGCTGGTCGAGAATTTAAAGCCATTTTCGGTTGCCCATGTATCGAGACGATTGATAGTCAGCTGAAGCTGACGTTCGATTGTACTAGTCTTTTGTCCGGCGACAAAGATACCAATGTCGTCGACAAATATCGAACTCTGTACAGGTAATCGAATACATGAAGCTGCACCGTTAATGGCAATTAAAAATAGCGTAACGCTCAGTATGGAGCCCTGTGGGACCCCATTGTCCAGTGCGAACATTTGTGACAAGGTATTTCCGATCCGCACCCTGAAGCGCCGGTTCGACATGAAGTCTTTTATAAAGAATATCAAGCGTCCCCGGAGACCCCAGGAATGCAGAGTACGGAGAATACCATAAATCCATGCAGTGTCATAGGCTTTCTCAATATCGAAAAACACAGCTACCAGGTGTTTGTTTTCAACGAAAGCATTCCTGATAGCTGTCTCTAGTCTGACCAGATGATCTGCTGTTGAGCGGTGACGGCGAAAGCCGCACTGTGTGTTGGCCAGCAAGTCGTTTGATTCTAAAAACCAAATCAGACGCTTGCTGATCATTCGCTCCATGAGCTTGCAGAGACAACTGGTCAGTGATATTGGTCTATAGCTAGAGGGCAAGTGTTTATCTTTCCCGACTTTGGGGATAGGAATTATATGAGATTCCTTCCACTTGGTCGGGCACTTGCCCTCAGTCCATATCCTGTTATAGACATTCAAAAGCCTAGACTTAGATGATTCCGGAAGATTTCGGATCATACGATAATGTATCGCATCTGGACCAGGAGAGCTATCCTTACACTTTGACATCGCGCTATCTAGCTCTTCACGAGAGAAAAGCAGGTTGTATACCTCGTCATTCCTAGAAAAGAAATTTAGAGGTATAGATTCGACGCCTGCTTTACGAGTTAGAAACTCGGGTGAATAATGTTCAGAGCTAGAATTGAACGCAAAATTAGATGCCAAAGTGTTAGCAATTTCGACCGCTGAGGTAACTACGTTACCATTTACCGATAGACCAGCAATGGCTGTAGCTGTATTTAGACCGGATATTTTCCGGACCTTCTCCCAAACTTTGGCCACTGGAGTGGCAACTGTAACGGTGCATACGTATTTGCGCCATGATTCGCGCTTGCTTTCTTTCACAATCCTCTTAGCACGAGCTTTCGCTCGTTGGAAGGCTATCATGTTTGTCTCTGTTGGACAACGACGGAATGTATTGAAGAGGTGTCTCCTTTCACGTAGCGCCAAGTCGCATTCCTCGTTCCACCAGGGAACGGGAACTCGACGGGGCTGAGTGGATGACAGCGGTATGCTGCTTTCAGCCGCGCTCGTGATGGAATCCGTGAAATGATTCACCTCTTCGTCTACGCTCAAGTTCGGAATATCCTCGTGAGAGAATGATTCTGCGAACTTGGTCCAATCTGCTTTCCGAAGAACCCACTGTGGCCAGCGGGATTCGGTAACAGTATTGAACAGAGGCCTTAAGAAGATTGGAAAGTGATCACTACCGCACAGGTCGTGATGCACGTCCCATTTGAACAACGGAGCGATGGCTCCTGAAACGACGCTAAGATCTATGGCACTGAATGTACCCGTTGCTGCACAGAAGTGCGTGGGTCTGCCGTCGTTCAAAAAGCTCAAACTCAAATCGTTCAACATAGTCTCCAGGTGACGTCCCCGTCGATCGTTCCGCACCGATCCCCAACATACATTGTAGGCGTTAAAATCGCCTAGTAGTATGAAAGGTGGTGGGAGTTGATCGATGATGTTCACGACATCTCGGATGTCAGTTCGAACACCAGGGGGAAGGTAGATAGAACAAATCGTCACCTGGAGGGGAAGTGCAACACGAACTGCTACGACCTGCAACTCAGTGTCAATGTCTACAGGATCGTGGTACAATGTGTCTCTAACGAGAATTGCCACGCCGTCACATGCTCTTGCCCCCGTAAGGAAATCCGTGCGAAACACGGAGTATCCTCGAGGAGAGAATGTGTCGGTTTCCGTGAAATTTGTTTCCTGCAGACAAACACACGAAGGCGCTAAATTGGAGAGTAACAGTCGCAGTTCTTCGTAGCGCTGATATACACCGTTACAGTTCCACTGGATTAGTGGACCAGTCATTTTTGTTTAGGGGAGTTACCCCGCAACCTAAGGATCTTTGGTTTACCCTTAGGTTGCGGGTCAACAGCCATTTTCTCGGCCACGGTTTCACTTGTTTGTCCAGGTGCCTTGGTGGACACACTGGACTCCTTTTTTGATTGTTTTGTTCTCACTGGTATCCAGTGAGAACCAACGGGTCCCTTATCAGTCTCCTTTTCAGGAGCGACTGATGAAGGCTTTGTAGAAGCGACCATTCTCTGGTCGCTTCTCGTTTTTGGAGAAGACTGTGGGGTCTTCTCCTTAGGTGGTGGGGAGAACTGAGGTTGAGTGCGTTCTCCTATATGGGAGGGGGATTTATTCAGACCCGATCCCCCTGGTTGTGGGGTCTGAACACTGGTCTCTTGGACCGATTCCGCCACCTTTTCCGTGTCGGACTTTTGTGACGCAGCTGTCACTGACGTTTTTACTGTCGGACGAAGCACTGACTCCGTCTGAGTCTGGACACTGGCTGTCTTCTTTGCAGCTACTTGTGCGAAGGATTTCGCAAAAGTGACCGGCGCAGTCTCTTTATACTTCTTCTTGGCGTCGAAATACGGTATTTTATCTTTCGTCTTGATGACCTGAATAGCCTTCTCTTCTAAGTACGTTGGGCAGTGGCGTGAAGTCGATGCATGCGCACCTTTACAGTTCACGCAGTGTGCCGCGTTTGGACAGTTTTCAACTTCATGTTGATCCTGCCCGCAGTTGGCACAGATGGACTGTTTGCCACAACGACTAGAGGTGTGACCATAACGCTGGCACTTGTAGCATCGCATCGGGTTGGGATAGTAGGGGCGAACGTTACAAACGTTGTACCCCACCTTAACCGATGCTGGACACCTAGTACCAGCAAAAGATACCACCATAGATATAGAAGGCTTACCGTTTCGGGGGTTGAGTTTCCTACATTCAATGACACCTTGCGATGCCATTTCCTGCACAAACTCTTCCTCCGTAACATACGCAAGGTCACGGTCTGTAACGACGCCTCGAGAAGTATTCAGTGCCTTATGTGGCTGTACCGAGATACGATACTCGCCAAATCCTTCGCATTTCTGAAGCGTTGAGGATGCCTCAGTTTCTGCTTCAATCAATAATGTGCCATCCGACAGTTTTCTTACCGACCTGATACCAGTTGGACACGTTTTTCCCAGCGTTCGGGCAACAAAGAAGGGGGACATCTCTTTAAAAGATTTACCCTCTTCTTGCACCTTCACGACAAGAAAACGAGGCACTGGCGCACAAAACTCAACTGATCTGCTGTCTAGCTTCTTGGGAGAAGGCCTTACACATCCCTCATCGGATGACTGAGCATCACGACGAGGTCTCTTGTTTGATTTTTTACGGAGTTTACTCTCAACCTTGGCGGAATTTAAAGAAAATTGATCCCTCCGGGTAGTCGCCATACCCGTATACTAAGTTTCATCACCCTGCCATGCCCACCCACCAGGGAGCCCCACACAGGGGACGTTGGCCGCAAACCGGCTCATTGCGCCAGGCATGTCAGGATGATATAGCATCGGGGGAAGTAGTCACGGGCTGCTCGACCCGCTCGAGAACCAGTAGTAGCCAACTCTGGAACCGGGCGAGCTGCATCCGCTCCCACAGACCCCCGAATACTTGTCTAGTGGCACGGCATTACCCCGGCATCCACGATCCAGTAGTGGAGCCACTCTATTCATGAACCGTGACACCAGCCGATTGACTGAGCTGACCAGACTCAGCCTCCCGTTTTACCGAATCCGAGGCCAAAGAAGGCGTGTTGGGATCGTACTGTCCGCGGGCAGCAGTCTCCCTCAACCGACCAGGACCCTCTTCTCCGGCGTTACGGGTCTCCACGCACGGCAAACACGTGGGTAGGAATTTAAGTGGGAGATCAAAGAGACAACAGATAAGCCTATTCCCACAATCGGCTTCTCTGAACTGTCTCCTCCCAAATGATATGTGATTCAGGGTACGTGGGATCATCAGGCCCAAAAGCTCTTTATGGTCAGGTGATGCGACCATTATGAACTTCCCTTGCGTGATTGAGGGTACGCGGGATCATCAGGCCCGAAAGCTCGACAAATGGCCAGGTGTTATGGCCATTATGAACTTCCCTTGCGGGGACTTTTGTGCAGCAACGGGTACATTTAGTGCTATAGATCTTAGCGTTGTTTCAGGAGCCATCGCTCCGTTGTTCAAATGGGATGTGCATCACGACCTGTGCGGTAGTGATCACTTTCCAATCCTCTTACAGCCTCTGTTTAATACTGTTACCGAATCCCGCTGGCCACAGTGGGTTCTTCGGAAAGCAGATTGGACCAAGTTTGCGGAATCATTCTCGCATGAGGATATTCCGAGCTTGACCGTAGACGAAGAGGTGAATCATTTCACGGACTCCATCACAAGCGCGGCTAAAAACAGCATACCGCTGTCATCCACTCAGCCCCGTAGAGTTCCCGTTCCCTGGTGGAACGAGGAATGCGACTTGGCGCTACGTGAAAGGAGACACCTCTTCAATACATTCCGTCGTTGTCCAACAGAGGCAAACATGATAGCCTTCCAACGAGCGAAAGCTCGTGCTAAGAGGATTGTGAAAGAAAGCAAGCGCGAATCATGGCGCAAATACGTATGCACCGTTACAGTTGCCACTCCAGTGGCCAAAGTTTGGGAGAAGGTCCGGAAAATCTCCGGTCTAAATACAGCTACAGCCATTGCTGGTCTATCGGTAAATGGTAACGTAGTTACCTCAGCGGTCGAAATTGCTAACACTTTGGCATCTAATTTTGCGTTCAATTCTAGCTCTGAACATTATCCACCCGAGTTTCTAACTCGTAAAGCAGGCCTCGAATCTATACCTCTAAATTTCTTTTCTAGGAATGACGAGGTATACAACCTGCTTTTCTCTCGTGAAGAGCTAGATAGCGCGATGTCAAAGTGTAAGGATAGCTCCCCTGGTCCAGATGCGATACATTATCGTATGATCCGAAATCTTCCAGAATCATCTAAGTCTAGGCTTTTGAATGTCTATAATAGGGTATGGACTGAGGGCAAGTGCCCGACCAAGTGGAAGGAATCTCATATAATTCCTATCCCCAAAGTCGGGAAAGATAAACACTTGCCCTCTAGCTATAGACCAATATCACTGACCAGTTGTCTCTGCAAGCTCATGGAGCGAATGATCAGCAAGCGTCTGATTTGGTTTTTAGAATCAAACGACTTGCTGGCCAACACACAGTGCGGCTTTCGCCGTCACCGCTCAACAGCAGATCATCTGGTCAGACTAGAGACAGCTATCAGGAATGCTTTCGTTGAAAACAAACACCTGGTAGCTGTGTTTTTCGATATTGAGAAAGCCTATGACACTGCATGGATTTATGGGATTCTCCGTACTCTGCATTCGTGGGGTCTCCGGGGACGCTTGATGTTCTTTATGAAAGACTTCATGTCGAACCGGCGCTTCAGGGTGCGGATCGGAAATACCCTGTCACAAATGTTCGCACTGGACAATGGGGTCCCACAGGGCTCCATACTGAGCGTTACGCTATTTTTGATCGCCATTAACGGTGCAGCTTCATGTATTCGATTGCCTGTACAGAGTTCGATAT
Source organism: Liopterus haemorrhoidalis (assembly GCA_963971575.1). NCBI lineage: Eukaryota > Metazoa > Arthropoda > Insecta > Coleoptera > Dytiscidae > Liopterus > Liopterus haemorrhoidalis. The sequence goes on from OZ020611.1 coordinate 125,255,335, forward strand.
TTGTCGACGACATTGGTATCTTTGTCGCCGGACAAAAGACTAGTACAATCGAACGTCAGCTCCAGCTGACCATCAATCGTCTCGATACATGGGCAACCGTAAATGGCTTCAAATTCTCGACCAGCAAAACTGTGTGTGTCCATTTTTGTAGGAAAAGGGGTGTCCATCCCAACCCTACACTCACGCTAAATGGAGCACAGTTACCATTTACCGATACTGCCAGATTTCTGGGTCTCGTTTTTGACAGTCGTCTAACTTGGCGGGCACATTTTTTGTCCGTCAAGAAAAAATGCCAAAAGTCGCTCAATTTGTTGCGGGTCCTCAGTCACAAGACATGGGGTGCAGACCGCACTGTCATGTTGCGTTTATATCGTTCTTTAGTGCGCTCTAAGCTGGACTATGGATGTCTAGCTTATGGGTCAGCTAAACACCAAGAGATACGAATTCTTGACACTGTACATAACACTGGGGTTAGATTGGCCACTGGTGCATTTCGCACCAGCCCAATACTAAGCCTGCTGTGTGAAGCAGGCGAACCGTCACTGTACAATCGTCGTAAAATTCTATCTCTGCGATATATGGCTGCACTTAGTGCCAAGCCAGATCATCCCGCGTATGACCCTATTCTACAAAATAGGCATACAGAGATTTATGACAGAAAACCAAGAGCCAATAGGCCTTTTGGTCTGAGGACTTTCGACATTTTGGGCGATGTTGATTTTAATATGCCTGAAATGGCAAGTTTCGTTTTGTGTGCTGTTCCACCATGGACGCTACCGCGTCCACTTGTGAACCTCACATTAACTAGGTTTGATAAAGATACTACGTTGCCTATCGAATACCAACATGAGTTACAAAGAACACTGGTCCCTAGGTTCGAGGATACTGTCATTTTTACTGACGGATCAAAATCCGGAACCAGGGTTGGGTGTGCGTTCGTTGTTTTGAATCCACGCCAACAGTTTCAGTACCGTCTGCACTCCATAACGAGTGTGTACAGTGCTGAGCTGTACGCTATTTTCAAAGCCCTGTGTTTTGTTTCGTCAGAGCAAAGTCGGTCAAGTGTTATCTTGACGGACTCGCTGAGCGCTCTGAACAGTATCCAAGATCCAGATCCAGTGCATCCTCTTGTACTAAAGATCCGGTTGCTACTCCACAATCTGAATGCTCAGAATGTGAGGGTAGAGCTGTTTTGGATACCGGGACATGTTGGTATTAAAGGCAACGAAGCGGCAGATGCAGCTGCAAAAGCCGCCTCTCACAGACCTATGATTGATGTGAGTTTCGTTTTTCCAGATGACGCAAAGAGTCATCTGACACATCTGGTTTTAGACATGTGGCAACATGAGTGGAGCCGCACACAGAACGTTAAGTTACGACAGATTAAGGTAGACGTTAAACCATGGGGTTCTTCCTGCAGGATTAACCGCAGGGAGGAAACCACCATCACACGCCTTCGTATAGGTCACTGTTGGTGGACCCATGGACACCTCCTTCGAGGTGAAGAGTCCCCTGTCTGTGAGACGTGTAACACAGATTTGTCTGTGTTACACATTTTAACCGAATGTGTACAGTTCGAGGATGTCAGGGAGAGGTTAGGCCTGTGCTATGACCTGTCAGTTGCCTTAGGTGACGACAGAGTACTCATGGACAGGCTGATACTCTTCCTGAGAGAATCGAACTTACTGTTTTATGTGTGAAGTCTTGCACCTTATTTTAATGTGTTTCTATTTATTGACTGTGATATTCGATGGTAATTGGCCCCTTTACAGCCTCTTACCATCACCCTGAGTCTGTTCAAATTTTCGAACAGACTTTTTATATTATTTATTTGTGTTTGTCAGTGCAAGATTTCTTTTATTGAGTATGCGTATTTTTAATGATTTTATTTATTTATTTATTTATTTATTTATTTATTTATTTATTGTTTAAATTTTTATTTTTAATATATAGTCTAGTCATTTAGATGGGCTGCGTTAGGCGCAAATAGCCTTTGTTGCTGTGCGCCAAAAATTTCAACTAACTAACTAACTAACTATCCTAAAAAGTAATAAGAATGAAGAAAGATTCGAGTTTAAAACGTCTTATACCTATTCCGGATATAATTTACCTTATAACCTACTTTTTGTTTTCATAGATTTTGTGAAATCTATGAATTAACGTCGCATATCATCCCCACCACAAATGAACCATCTCAGCTTTCAACATACTTGCACGCTCGCTTGAGACACTTTGTGTTGTAAAGCGTCCGAGTCTTTTTTATTTTGTTTATAAAAATTATGAAGTTTTAAGGCATAAAAAAGACGCTTTAGTCTGGGGAAAGATTTTTTGGCCACGTTGGTGCAAACTAGACTTTCGTACAGTAATTAAGAAGAAAGTTCTAATCATTTATGTTTTTAGGGATTTATTTTCATATAAATTGTCATAATTATGATAATGCTTATTTCCGGTAAAATAAATAAAACAAATATTTGATAATAATATAATAATAAATTTGTCAATATTATCAGTAATAGTATATTATTATACGAGTTTTATAAAACGATGTATTGTCACACGAGTCGTCAAGCGAGGAGTGCTAAGTAATAAGTGTGACAATACGTCGTATAAAACGAGCATAATATACTATAATTTATCACTTGTTTTATAGAAATTTTAAAATTTTATTTATAATAAATATCAGAATACAATCTAGAGATTTTTGTGAAATGCGGTCACCGTAGCAACAATGTATAATAAAACAATTTCTGTGATAACACAACATCTATGAACACAACACAATAGTAATTTGACAGATGCAAAACAACGAACTTTCTTTTTGAATTTTCTTAATAATAATATTATAAAATAATTATCTGACATGGAAATACTTACAAATTGTATTAAATAAACATTATAAAGTATTTGAGGTTATGAATGACACGCCGTAGATGAGTAGTACTGCTAATATCACAAAGTAAATGTCACCAAAAATAGTTTAACAATAGATTCTATTGTTAAACTGTTTTCAGTGTAACAATGATACTATTGTGAATGCAAAGTATAGTCGGATTGCTGATATGTTTTGTTTTTTATTCAAATAATTTTGAAGGTTAGTTGTCAACTTGGGTCACTATACGTTACTATGGGTATGCAAATAATTATAATGATATAGACAGAGAAAGCATATCAGCACCTAAGAGGTAAACTGTATCAAGTCACATTTTTATCAAAAATTACATTTTAGTGCCAAGTGACTCAATACTTTATAGCAGCGTTTCTCAACCGGGAGGCCACGGCCCCCTGGGGGGTCGTGAAAGCTTCGTAGGGGGGCCGCGAAGTCATATAAGATCGAAACATGAAAATATAATAGAAATGAGATCAATTTTGATCAAAATGTGTTAAATTCATAAATATACCTATTACATTTATATTCATAAAAATATATCTTCTATTACAGAAATAAAATAAATTATACTTATTTTGACAATTAATTTTAAACTATATCAAAGTCAAGTCAAGTATATGTGTCGGCTGATGCGTTTCTATGATAATAGTTCGCGTGGAGGTACTTCAAGTACTTTCAAGTAGGTACGACTTGAAAGTGCTATATTTATTGCTACTATTATTATTTATGTTTTTATTATTATGTATCGAGCTACAGATAACTTAAGAGTAAAGATGTGAAAGTGTTTAAATCAAAATAGAAGCCACTTTGAATACTTGTAAATAAAAATACTTTACTTTCAAGTCATTATAGGGAATACAGTTTTTCGTGAACCATAAAAACTATTAAAAGAATGTTTAAGTAAAACCTGTTTCTTTTCAAAAGTTCTATTAAGAAAAAGTAAAGTTATCCTTGATATCCTATAATTCAGGTTTATTTTGGAGAGTTTCAGTTATGTTTTTTGGATTTTTACATAATAGTTTGCAAGCTTTGAGAATGGTTCAGAATGTAACCAAAACTAGTCAGCAAACAGGAATAAAATAATTTTAAATATTTCGCAAACTGTGCTTTTTTATGTCGACCGAACCTCAATAAAACACCAATTAAACACCAATTCTGTTTATCATTTTATAAAACTTACTAATGCAAACTAACTTGTGTCGTCTGTTGATGAAAATTAGAGCTTCTGAACTTTTAAAAGCCATATTTTTTCATTGCTTTGTTTATAAGTGTTTTTGTGTCGAGCTTGCTTTTATTTCGAAGTTTTTTGAGTATTTTTATAAAAAAATATAATCCTGTTTTAAGCGTTCAAAATACGACACATGCACAATATAAACGCTGACGTCACGGCTCACCCGCTCCCTGTACTCTCTCCCCCTGTATATATAATATACAGGGGGGCCGCAGACAAATTTTACATTACTTCGGGGGGTCCCATGACCGAAAAGGTTGAGAAACACTGCTTTATAGTCTGTCGAGTGAAAAATAATTTGGAACTATAGCTCTAACCAGTTTCAATATACGTTACTTTAAAACTGTATCAAGTCGATCAACGCAAGGAGATAAACAATCTTAAATCGTATTTTCTGAGCTATTTATCATTTGCGACTTAATACAATTTACCTCTGAGGTGCTGATATAGTATTGAATATCGATACTTGTAGCAACGAACAGTCACTTATCAGCAATCCGACTATATAAAAATATTATTATTTTCGTTTTCGTTCTGAAAATAAAAAATGATTAAATAAAACAAAATATTCCTGTTTTCGGTTCAGTTTTTAATAAATGTTCGGTTAATATGGTTAATTCGTTATCGATTTCATTCAGTTCTCAGTTCCTTCTTAATATAAATAAAGTTTATTATGCCCAGTTGTACCAGCTTTTCTTACATTTTAAGTAATCGTTAAATTGAAAAAATACGTACCATCGCATTGTATTGCGAGATATTTTTGGGCACTGGGCACATAGAACTGGGCAATAAAAGCCTAAATAAAATATTATACCTATGTATGTAATCCTGCTATTACTAGGTTAGTAAATTGTTGGTGTATCAAGAAAAACCAGACCTAGATTTTTGATTATCGTAATTTATTATTAAAAGTCATTTATTTTTAGATTCAAGGACTGAATTACGTGGAAGAGGAACACGAAATTGTTCGACAACAAGAAAAAACTTTAAAGTCAGAAATAACACTTCTTCGGTCAAAATTAGCAAATTGTGAAACGGAACTTTTACAATGCAAAAATAAAATTAGGTAAGGAATAATTTTCAGTTTTTTATTAAATAATTTTTTATTAATAAATCATTCAGATAACTGAAACGCTAAATGCGATAAGTATAATTCAGAAAATGAATATCAAAATACAGTCTCACGGGAATCGAACCCGTAACCTAAGGATGTTACGTCCTAGTTCCAAAACCATTAGGTTATGGAGGTGTGAGAATAAGTATATGATGCTAGTAATGACATGTTGTGACGCCATGTCATTACTAATATATACTTACCCTCACACCTCTATAGCACAATTTATTTGGGATTTGGACGCGAAATCCTTAGGTCGCGGGTTCGATTTATGGTGAGGTTGTATTTTGATAATCATTTTCTGAATTATACTAATCGCCTTTAGCGTTTCAGTTATCTGAATGATTTATGTATATAAATATAAATAAAACTAAAACTAAAAATGGAAATTACAGTTCAAAAGAATCTTCATCGCCAATCGATTACAATGTGTTGATTTGGTTTCCCACGGTCTTGTGCTCTTTTTGACTTATACAACGGCGCGTACTTGGGAATTCTGCAAGAGTCAAATATGCTACATTCTTTCACAGCCCGTAAAAATATTATTTCCATTGCCTAAATTCTGCTTTCATCTGGTTTTTTAGTACTTAAAATTCGCTTTATTTGAAAATATTAACTACTATTGATTTATAAAATTAATTTTAAATGAATCATTAAACTAATTGTAGAATTAAGTGTTTTGTTTTCGTTTCATCTTTTTTATACAATTTATTTTTATTTTTCTCCCGGAGTATCATTTTATCCTAAGTAATACTAAGTGTGTCACATATACAAAAAGGTTGGAAAGCACTGCTCTATAGCAAAACCTGTGGCGAAGAGAGACCTCCGCTAGACTTGCCCTCGCATAAAAAAATAATAATAGTTAAAAAAAAAATATTTTTTTAATTTAACAGTTTTAGGTAAATCTTCAAAAATACATCAAATTATGTTCTATACAAATTTTTGTCCAAGGCTTGGTTTACTACTTACGAATTTTTAAAAATTTTAAAGTTTAATAACTTCCGTTTCCGGTTTCGGATTTTCATAAAAAAACAATAGGGTTCTTCCCATTTAATAGGAGAACATTTTAGTACCAGAACGAATTCTCTAAGTTGAACCGTTCTTGAGTTATCGTGTATACACACAGACACACAGACACACACACTCACACAGACACACACACATACGGACGGCACTTCGAAAATAGGTTTTATGGAGTCCCTGGACCATGAAACGTGGTCATCAGTCAAAATCTCGACATCAAAAATTTTCGCGATTACAATACTTGCCCCTTATATATTAAGGTCGGGCAAGTAAAAAAGCTAGAAGTAGTGGTTTTCATTCTTTTTAAATCCGTGGAACAAAAATTTAGTGGCATACCAGGTATAAGTGAAATATGTAATATCTGACGAAGCCACTATTAAGTCCACTTGGCTTTATTGACCACTATTGGGCCACTAATTTTTCACTTATATTAAACTTTGCTACAAATTGTGTAATTTGCTTTCAGATTGGTAATGGAAGATCTGCAAATGGAGCAGAGAGCCCAAGTAAGACGTAACGAATCACAACGACAGTTAGAAAGAAGCCTAGTCACTGAAGTAGAAAGATTACAGCGTGAAATAGAGTTAGCCAAACAAAGCACTGAATTACATCACCTTACAGCTGAAACACTTAAGAGAGAAGTAAATATTCATAAAAAATAATACTTAATCGTATTTTTAGTCATTTTATAATTTTAACAAACAGGTCTCAACACTAGAGGCTGCGATTATTGAAAAGAAAAAACAAGTGGAACATTTGGTGTCTGATATGAAAGAAGCTAATTTGCAAAGTTTAAGTATTGCGCCAGCAGATGAGGTGAAGCATTTATTTGAGGGACCAAGTAAGGCAGGGAGTACCAGAAAGATGATTGGGTCACCTCGGCAATTGGAAAATGCAGTACCAACCAATAAAAACCCACACGGTGTTTGGGTTTAGTTTAGTAAGATCTTGAACTTTGTAATTCAACAAAATTAATTATTTATTTAAGCACGTGATATTATCTCACGTAGGTATACATAATGCGCCTAATGAACTACGTATTATTGTAGAACAAGTATCGGATATAGATTCGCGTACATCATTGTCGTATAATATATCCCTGTTTCAATTAGGACTGCTTTACAAGAAATTATTAAGTATCAATACAAGAGTAAATAATATACAGAGATTGAACTCAATTTAACGAAATATAATTAACAGTATATCCACTTAATGTCCAATACCAAAATTAAATATACCACCAATACAATTAAACATTCTTAGTATATATAATCAGCTCACACAGGGTCAAAAGATAGAACACAGTATGCACACCACCAACACACACTCGCACTTCTTGTTTAATAACCGCCGTTGACCTTCGACCTCTTTTCTTCCACATTCCAAGGCGTTATGCGGTTACAATAAACCATTGCCGCATATATTCGTATCCTTATAGTATCATCCATAGAGCTTTTTGCTTTTGCATTGGTTATGTAATATATTTCTTATTATTTATTTTTATGAGTTTCTTCTTAGTAACCATACTTCAATGGAGCAATGAGCACCATACAGCGTTTCTACGCATGGTTTAGTATCAGGATTGCTGGTTTTGAGCACTTTTCTCTTTAAGAACCTCTTCATTGTCAAAATCAAATTACTCGACATCTGATTCCATACAAATAAACACTTTCAAAATTTGTGTCAAATATTTGAATTTTCGTCCTTCTATTGTGATGACTTGATTTCCAAATGGTTCTCAGAGTATTAAATGCATTTTGAGCCTTACATGAGCTTAATTAGAAGATCAATACAATTACAATGAGAGTACAATTTTAATGATAATTACATAGGCGTAGTAAAAACATCTATGCGAATTTAGATTATTAGTTTATATTTATAAATTAAAGTGCATTTATTATTTAAAGGTATGTTCTTATGAAAATAAATAATGTTAAAAAACGTCTTAATATTTTTAAATATTAATTGATATTTTAGCGAAAATATCTACATGAAATATTATTGAATAATAATATAAGAAACAAAAAAAAATTAAAATGTTTGCTAAGGTACATAAAAGAAATATATTGTAAATACTAGCTGCCAGTATAGTTTTGGTATTCTACCTAACCCGACGTACGTAGGAACTGTCGCCTTTAAGTGTGTGTGTGTGTGTTTTTTTTTTTTTTTTTTTAGTTTCAGAATGAAATATGGCCATGTTATTGCAGTCCTATTGAAAGGGGCTGTACTTATTTCTACCTTGATGTTCGCGAATACCAAACTTTATTTATTGTATTGTAAGAGACGCATTATTTATATTTGGAAAGAAAATATTTCAATGAATATAATTACTACTCTCTTTTATATAGAATCTATGTTATAGATCATATGTAAAATTAGCATTTGAAATTTCTACATTTGGATGTCTACTACTATTAGAAGAAGCCTAGAACTTATATAATGAAATGCCTAGAATCACATATAAATACAATTAATTTAATAACAATATGGCGTGATAAAAATAGCGGAATCTGTGGCCTACAGCTTTAAAATTGTGAAAACAATGGCTTGACAAGAGCAAATGAATGTAAGTGATGCTGAACAGTATACTCATAACTGGCGCAAAATAAGAAGATACTCCTTATGCACGAACGATAGCTCGCTCGAATTTTACCGGATATGAAAAAATTGGCTTGTATTGTCTAAGTAAAATACCATATTACACTGAAAATTACTATATTGGCCAAAGAAATATACCGTCTAACGGTAATATATATATATAAAACTGTAAAGACACCTAACACAAAAAAATATCAGAACCCATCATCGAAAAAACTCACACATCTCATGGACATTTGAGATACCTCTATTTTATAAGTTGGACTAGGTCCAAACCAAAACACGTTCTTCGCGCAGGTCACGTGATGATCTAATTTTGCGATTCTTCTAATGGAAGTTATTAATACATATTGGATAAATCGCATATTTAATGCCGGAATATGTGTGCGGATTGAGAAATATGGAGAGAGAGAAAGAGTGAAATGAAACAAACTTCACAGTGTAGCCTGATGATCCAGTCCTATACATTAGTTAAAGTATAAATTTAGAGGGGGTTCGCAATTGCACAGCTGTCATTACATGTTGCAGAATGTCGATATTATTATCGACTTATTCTAAAATAAAATTAATATTCTAAAAAAAAAGAAGTAAATTTCTAAAATGAATTGATTTTATAATATATTTTACAAAAAAGAAAGAAGCAAGAAACGTTTAATTAATTAATAATTCAAACATGTTTCCTCTTGTGGCATTTAAAAAACGTGTTTCTTGACAAAACGCAACAACACTAGGTGAGTAAGGAAGAAGCACAGGTCACATATAAAACTTCTATTTACTGCTATACTTATAAATAATTGTCTTCACTCTACTATATTACGCTGTATTTATCAGACTAAATAATATATATTTTGGTGTTTATGATATATAAATTTTAAATATAAATGTTAGGCGACATATTTTTGGTAGATTTGATTTTAGGAGTTTAGCTATTGCCAACACGGCAGTTTTAGTCAAAGACACAAATAGGGGTGATAATATTAATAAACTATTTTCAGAGCATTAAAAGCATGATAAACATAAGTATTTATAAAGAAATGACCAAAAGGTAAGTAAATTTCTTCGAATTAGCATTAATTAGTTCGAAATGTTTTAGATTTCAACGTTATTTATATATATGTATTGTGACCATAAATAATGATAATGTGTGATTCAAGAGAATAGATTAAATTGTTTTCACCAGCCTATTTCAGACATAGGACGTGTGGCTGTTAAATAACGAGACTGGTTCTTTAACTAATTTTATTCGCGGTGTAGTATATCTAGGTGGGAGCAGTTTCTATATTATCAACATTGATGTGTTAGTAATAAATGCTGACTGGATGTCTCCGCTTGCTGCGTTCTAATCAGTGGTACGTAGTTGCATAAGAATCAGTGGTTTTTAATAAGTTCTAAACAAACTACTTATATTATTATTGAAGTTTTAAAATGCTTACCCAGAAAATATCATAACTGGTATAGACATTTTTTTTTATTTAATCGGAACTAGATTTTGAAAACTAGTAAGGTTTAACGTTTAAATAAGGCTTTTGATCATTTTGTTAAGTAAAAGACCACTTCAATAGTTAAAAAGTCAGCTCGTGACAACTCACAAAAATAAAAATTCCATTTAGTTCCGCTTAAACGTTTGGAATAGCCTATACATGATTTTTCAATTATAATACTTAAATAAAATTAAGTATGCTATAATTTCGCAATTTTATCGATATTTTGTTTTATTTTGTATTTATTATTTTCGACTTTGTTTACATGTGTTAATCGTAAAAATATAAAATAATGTAATACAGTGTTTCTTAATCGCTGGTCTGCGGACTGACATCGATCCACGAAGTAATTTGACTGGTCCGCAAAAAAATAATTAAATTGATTTTATATTGTCTACGTAATTAGTTAAAATGTATGACAGGGCCGCCGCATGTATGTTTAATGAATTCCACGTCCACGAGTACGTAATCAAAGGATGGCATATAAATACAGTACAGGTTATACCATGAGTTCAAAAAGAAATTACATTTTTGTGGTTGGCTGTGGAAAAATTAAATAATGTCTATTGCAAGCTTTATATAACAATTGACTAACGTTTAGGCACAGCCTTTGTAATCATTAAAATTGGAAATTATTTTTTATCATCAATTGTATTTTACGTACGAACTCTTGGCCTTCCAGTTCTATCTCTATGAGTAATGCTCCCTGTATCTTGGAATAAATCAACACATCTTCTAAGTGCTCTTTAAAATCGATTCATTTTGAATCATTTACATCGTTTTACACAATATTTTTTTTCCGTGGCCGGTGAAATTATTAATTTGTTTCTGTACATTGTATATTAATATGCGCCTACTTATAGAAAATACTTAGACTAAATGTCCAAAAGACACATGTTTTCTTTAATTAAAACTAATATCCACCCCGAAAATGTTAAAAATGCCCCTAAGCAATAGGATAAACACTCTCAGATCAGATGTCGTTTAACTTTCTCCTCTCTGTCTTGCCCGAAGAAAGCCATAGCCTTGAGCGTGCCTTGAGTTTCGACTTTAAGGAAAAGAAAACAGTCGCATGGAGCTAAATTTGGTGAATAAAGATCAGTGTGTAATGTGTTTATCGGCCAAAAACTGCTTCACCGAGAGCGCTGAATTAATTGGTACGTTGTCCTTATGAAGGATAAAATCGTTTTCCCAGTAATGCGGCATCTCTTTCTTTTCACAAAGTTTACATTTGTTTATAGTTTTTTTCGATTTCCACAAAATCGTTTGCTCTATTGACACACACGTGCACGTGACATGCTTTATTCTCATAAACCTTAGTTAGTACCCGAAAAGATTCGATAGTCTATTTTTCTATTTCACCAAAAAATTTCAATTGATACATTGCTCGATTGTCTTACTGATCCAACGCATAAGAAAAACAAGTTGACTTCAAACAATTCGTGACAGCGAACTAATGAACGCGATGTGAAAATTGCACAGTTTATATATGTCCAAGGCTTTGTTTCAGCCTGCCCCACCCAGTTTCGGCCAACGCGAAATGGTTTGATGCACAGAAGCTCAGTTTCGTTATTTAATAGCCACATGTTGGAATTTTATTAGTGGCAACTATATAACTATAGATGCAAAACACAACCCTGTTTAAAATTTTATCAGCCTGGTTGTTCGTTCGTATAGAGCAGTCTACGGCATCAAGAATGTCTCGAATAGGTGTTATTCTGATGAGTGCCGTACCTCAACGCCAGATCGCCATTATGCAGTATTACTCGAAATTTTTGGAACACGATGTGCTACCAGTTTTCAGACGACGTGGATACATTTTCTGCAGAATTCATCTAGAATGATAAGGCTCGAGTGCATATTGATTAAATTGTGGATTAGTTGTTTATTCGAGGGGGCTGGGAAGTGGCCTACTGCCCGCCGTACTCTCCTTACTGTCTTAAGCCCATGTGACTCGAATTCATTTCTAAAATGAAGGATCCCCTTTGCGACATTTGATTTAGTACTCGGATAGTATTGAATCAAATGACATTCTGGACGCTGTAGAACGTTCTGTATGAATAATCAACCAAACAGGCGTTGCCAGTGGCATCCTATACATTTCACATCGCTGGCAATGGTTGTTGCACAATGCTGGTGATTGTCCTGAAGGACTGTAATTTGAAACATGTATGTGTTTTGTATCTTTTGTTATTTTATGCACGACTAGATTGAAATTTTTTGTTTACATCTTAGTTACTATAACCTAAAATACAACTTTATGCCCGCCGAGCTATAAAAGAGACAAAGGTGCGCTCATAATAACTAGCGAAGAAAATAATGTTCACATATACGATTTGTGACCTTTAATAATACATGTATTTGTTAAAATTAAAAATACAATTGAAAACATAAAATAGAGTAAGAATTTCTTTGTCATTATCTATTAAAAAATTAATTGGAGAAATTGGCAAGTTTATAGGTTACTTGTCAAATTTATTGTTTATATAACAAACAACCACATAACAATTCCGTAGCAACAGACAACAACAAAATATTCAAACTAAATATAAATGTTATTACCAATTGTGCGTATAATATTGTACGGACTTCAGACCATAAGAAAGTTTATAACCTTGGACGAATAAACGCCTACGCGTTTGGCCTCAAACTTCGTCTGCGGGTGTAAAAGTTCACTTTCGGCTCTAAATACGTAAATAGTTGTTACAACTGCCACTATTAATATTCCAGTCCTCGTCTTTAGCTCTTATATGACGCGCAAAAGTAATCTCAGGCAAATAATGCTCATAAGCCGACAAGTTTCTGCACCCATGGTCTAAGTAATGCTAACGAAAATGTTATAATGATACAGTAGACGAAGGTTGTGACAGTTAGGGACAATACGACAGATTGGACAGATTTATTTTAAAACGCTGCATCCATGTTGAATATATCTAACATTTAATTGTGTCTGCCATTTTGTTAAAAATAATCGTTAGATATGTGTATAACATTAAAAATCTTAATAATCTAGGTTGAATATCCCTAAACCGAACTTTTGATTACCGAAAAAACTTTAAATTACTTAAAAAGACTCTTAAAAATGTTGGAAAAGAAACGAAAGCTCTAATGCAATGACGCGAAAATTTAGAATAGGTTTAGTTTTAAAGTACATATGGGGTCTGGTCTTATTGGCCGTTAATGACCAACTGCAACTGCTCGCATTTTTAGGATTTCGTAGGTATGGCCGAGAAACCTTTTTGGCGTCACCCATGTGTCTATCTGCCTACCTGTCTGTTCGGTAGAAATTGTGCCCAAACGAGTTGAAATTTCGCATGCATATACAATTCTTTAACCCACATATAGAAAATATATTTAGACTTATATGTTGTAGGGGATATTAACGCAATATTGAACATCATTTGATAATTTGATGGATGCGCACATCTTGTGATCATGAACAACTTTTCAATAATCAACTTTTAATTTTATTTTATTTTAATTTTTTTTTTTTTTTTTATTTTATGAATATATGAAAACAATATTTTTGATGAGAGCACTCATATATCTTTGTCCGCAGTTGGTATGGGGATTTTTCCCGGAAATCGAGCGTAATGAAATTAGGTAGATTTCAAACACTTACTGCTACGCGTACAGTAGTCGGAGGCACATGGCTATAGTTTCACATGATAGACTATAGATATGCGCGTGATCGAGACCTCGAGTTTGAGACGACTCCGGCATGTGTAAGTGCGCACGGCAAAATTGACGCTATTTTGCGCCACTTCGGCAGTAAAAAGTCAGCTATTGAAGAGGCTATACCAGGTCTACAAGTATGAAATGCGGATTTTTTTTTTTTAAATAAAACACATTAAACTCAAAAGAACAGTAAAAGTTTATTTATTCAAAGTATGCTCCATTAAAAGTTATACATTTTTCCCATCTTTCAGGCAATTTGTGAATACCTCGCCAGTAGAACTCTTCCTCTTTCCCCGCAAACCATTCATCTAGCCATTCTTTCACATTTTCATATGAACAAAAGTGCTGCTTGGCAAGTGCGTGACCCGTCGATGCGAACAAGTGGTAATCTGAAGGGGCCAAGTCTGGTGAGTAAGCGGCATGGGGTAGCACTTCCCATTTGAGTGCCTCCAATGTGTTGCAAACTGCTTTTGCCTTATGTGATGGAGCGTTATCGTGATGAAAGATTACCTTGTACTGTCTTCTTTCGTATTCTGGTCGTTTTATGAGCAGCGAATGGTTCAATTCGATCAGTTGTTGTTGGTAGCGTTGGGTATTAACTGTTTCACCAGGTTTTAACAATTCATAATAGACCACACCCTTTTGGTCCCACCAAGTACAGAGCATTGTCTTTTTGCCAAAGCGATTCGGTCTTGCAGTTGATGTGGATGGTGAGCCTGGGTTCACCCATGATTTTTTGCATTTGGGATTTTCAAAATAAATCCATTTTTCATCGCCAATAATGATACGATGCAAAAAAGACTTTCTTTTGTATCATGCAAGCAAAATTTGTGCAAGTGTTTTTGCGTTTTTCCATCTGCCTCTCATTCAATGCACGTGGAACCCATCTGCCGACTTTCTGGATCTTACCCATCTCTCGTAGGCGATTGGAAACAGCTTGTTGACTAACGCCTAATTGCTCTGCTAGTTGTTTTTGTGATTGACTATCGTCTTCCTGTAGCAATGTTTCCAATTTTGTATCTTCATATTTTTTTGGAGTTTTTCCATGTTCTTTGTCTGTAAGATCAAAGTCACCACTTTTGAAACGCCGAAACCATCGTTCACACGTATCTTGCGATGGAGCATATTCACCATAAGCTTCTCGAAGCAGTCGGTATGATTCAGCAGCAGTTTTTTTCAAATGAAAACAAAACAGTAGTACTGTCCGCGAATGATCTTTATTTGGCACTAAATTTGACATTTTTAACACAGTAAAACAAAACTATATGATCACTTTTCAAATTATAACCTATACGCATTTGACACTTAATGATAACTTAACAAAACGCCATATGTGTTGAAACTTTGAACTATACACTCTGTTTGCGCGGCAAGTTTGAAAAAAATCCGCATTTCATACTTGTAGACCTGGTACACGTGTTTGACCGCTCAAATGATTCGTAATAAGTAGTTCTACAGTACTAGAGTTCAAAAACAACGAACTAATATCCATAATATAGTGCGAAAGTGGAAAAAGTGGCGAAATGTCGCAACATTTGCAATGAAAATATGTAAAACGATATAATATTTTGGTGCTGGAAGAAATAAGACAAAATTACGGTCCGTTGAGCAGCGCCGAGTGAGTACAGCGCTGTAGAGAATGTTACTCAAAATGCGGCGCGTGGCTTCAACAACGGGGCTAGCACTTACCTCGGTGCCGGTGATGCCTGCGTAAAAACATATGAAATTTATCGAATTAAATGAAATTCTTTGCCAACCATTGTTTCATTACTACACACAAACCACACTGTCACAAACAGAACACTGACATATTATATGTAGCGATTGTGTCCCCGACACTGCTCTGCCCGATGTTTTTTTTTTTTTTGTTTTTTAATTCATATCATATTTTTAATTAATTCATAAATTACCAAATGTATTTATTATTACTATTATTATTATTATATTATTATATTGATTTACAAAAATATATTGATTTTGCCGCGATTATAATCAAAAATGTACCTAAAATTTGTTTCATTTACTATAACTATGAAATCCTGAAATGCGTGAAAATTCACATTTCACATATTTTATTTATTTTTTTTTTTTTTCATGGCAATTCTACAAAAGTACTGACATGGTACATTATGACTAGGGATACTCAACCTTTAAATCATTATGATTCAGATAAATTGGAAATAATTTATATGAATGTATGTCTTTAATCTAATATGAATCAAACACTTTAAAAGTAAAATAACATTTATGGGAATACTAAGGGAATCAAATAAGCATTATCAAAATATTAATTTTGTTGAATTCCAAAGTTAGCCATTTAAAATCGTACATTGTATAAAATTGTAGAATTAATGATTATTTTAGATGTGAGAGTATGTAATGATATTTTATTGAATACAGTTCAGACCATTTTAGATATATATGAATATTAGATTAAGTAACATGCCATACAGATATTAAGGTATAATTTGTAGTCTCCGTGTTAGGAAATTTTATTAGGAAATATTTATTACATACAAGATCTGGCATGATTTAACAGAGGCACATCTAGCACCATATTTTAAATATATTTGTATTCGATCATGAAACATAATTCTATTAACCTTTTGCGGTAGGATACGAGAATGTTGGTCGCAGTGGATCACTTTTTTTTTCTGAAGGTTTTATTCTGAAAGTATTGCACTTTCCAGGGCCGCCGCTGACATGCAAGGTGCCTTGTGTAAAAAGTTATTAGCCCTCCCCCTTCTGAGGTTTTTGAGTAAAATTAATGAAATGTATTCAACTGTAATCTATACTAATATAATAAAGAGGTAAAGTGTGTTTTTGTTTGTTAGAATTTAGAACATCACATAAACTACCGCACCGCTTTTGAAAAATTCTTTCACCAAGTGTGATACGCATTGTTTCATAACTCAAACAAAAATCGAAGGAGCACTGATAAATAATATGATTTAAGTCAGAAACAGGAGCACCTAGAAATTCACAAAATGGCTTACGCTAAACTGTAAGAGATATTCAGATCAATTCTGTAAAAAAAGTTACTATAATAGTTACCGTGTAGTAACGTTACTACAAGATAACTTTTATAGTGACTTTAGTAGTAACTTTAACATTTTTCGTATTCTGTAATATCCAACTGTAGTGACGTCGCTATGAAAGTTATATCTTAGTGACAGTTACTGAGAAAAGAATGAAGCTAGTTACAGAAGCGCAACACGCATACGCATTGGTGGTATACAGATGACAGTTGAGGTTAAAAATGTCAAAATATTTTATTATCTGTCTCATTTTGTAATACGTAACTAACAGGGAAAGTTCATTTTTTATGTTGTGTATTGAGAACACATTTATAATATTATCATAGTATTGGTTCACACGGATACGCCAAAGTCTGTTTACACCACAACAGTTACCAAAGTAACCAGATCTAGTTTCGTATTACAAATTCAGACGGATTATATTATCTGTCTGATTTTGTAATACGTAACTAACAGGGAAAGTTCATTTTTTAAGTTGTGTATTGACATATTTATAAAAAAAAAAAAACGGAATGCAAAGGCAAATTCTCGACAATAGAACCAGTGGCGCAGCCAAGTGGGATTTGGGGGTTAAAACCTCGAGCCTTTTTGATCATTAATATATTTCATCTCCTGCAATATAAACATTTACCTACACTCATACATACATATTTTATATATCTTTAATTTATATAATTTTCTTTACTAATCTTCTTCATTTTCTACTATATTTAAAAATTACACTTAAAATCAAATGTCCGCCATTTTTATCTTCATAAGAACTAAGGTATTACTTATAAACACCAGGATTTGGTAGTTACTATGATAGGAACTTTTATAGTAACATGTTACTAAATATTGTAGTAACTTTTGTCTTACGGAATACGAAATACCCCAAGGTTACTATGATAGTAACTGACCTTGCTCATAGTGACAAATTTAGTTACTATGATCATAGAATATGGAGTTACAGAATTGATCTGATTGTAAAACTATATCTAGATAATTTGTAACCCTTAATTAGCTCTACAAAAAATGTGTAACAGTATATGGATATTTTCAATGACTAACAACTAATCATTTATGTAATAAAATTTAAAAAAAAAAAACGGACCCCTCTGGATGTAAATTACAAAAGCTTTTGAATATGTACCAAAATAAATTACATAAAAATTACATTGCAACAGAAAAAGTCTCTTACACTTTGTATTTTCTAATTGATAGTTTAGCAGTTATTACTAAACATGGAGTAAAATTGAGAAAATCATCCGGTGTGTTTTACCGTCCTAAGCTCAACGTGGTATCTGTTTGGTTAAAAGTTGCTTTGTCTGCCGTAATGCACTATCGCACTGATAATTACTAAATATACGTTACATGTTTGCGTTCACAATGAATTTGTTCAAATGTAACATGCAAAACAGCCCTATTATCTACAATACAGTGGAACCTCGAGATACGAGTACCTCTATATACGAGAAATTCGAGATACGAGGAAAGTATGAGGGAAAAATACATCTTTAAATACGAGCATTGACTCGAGTAACGAGCAACGAGCCAGGATCGACTCGGGGATTCACCCTAGCGGGCAACGTCAGCTTGTATCAATCCCCTCGTCAAATCACTCAGTATTCTTTGATCTACGTGTTTGTGCGCTTGTGAGTTAATTGTTTTTTACATTTAACGTAAAAATAATTATTGATATTTTTGGGGGTGCGGAAAGGATTAACTGGATTTCCATTATTTTCAATGGGGAAGTTTGTTTCTAGATACGAGAAATTTGCCATACGAGCTCAATGCTGGAACGAATTAAACTCGTATCTCGAGGTTCCACTGTTAGAAAGATTTTTGTATAGGTAATATTTTTGTCCCAAGGCGCCTTTGTGCGTCGCACAATTTAAACACCTAATTGCGGCGCTCCTGACACTTACATACCTGAAATTATGACGAAAATTAATATGATTTCTTGACTACAGTTACTCATAACCAGTGCCGTAGGCAGGTAGGGGTTAGGGGAGTTAAAACTCTCCTTCACGCGGACTCAGCACGTGACAATTTTGTATTTCCTTTTTTTCATCAGCTAGTTCGAGATTTTTTTGCTCATTAGCTAGTATGGGTTTCCTTTTTATTATTATTATTTATATATTTTTTTACTTAAGGAGTATATTATAACCCTTTTGAAAATGCTGCTTCTGCCATGGCTTATAATAGTTACTATTCAACAATCAAGGCTTCTCCTAATTGCAGCAGCGTATTTTAAAAACTGAAATTGATCTACTACCCCTAGTTTGGGGAACCGCAGCCCTTTTTTTTTATCGGTATATACAAGATCTATTCCACTTCGATACCCACTACTAAGTAGGTATTAGTAGTTTCTTATTGAGTGGATACTGTTGACAAGAAACTATCTTTGAAAAAATTACGAACAATATTCATATAAAACAATCGTCGAAAACCCCACTCGCACGTTCGCATTTGGCGAGTGGAAATATACCATTTGCGAGTATGCTATAATTTCTATTTTTAAACTAATAATTTAATTACTGACATTCAATTTGATAGCATTTTTAGTTTAGATACGAGTATTCTTCTTTAGCGCAGAGGACATTCCATTAATTTTCCACTAGCGAATTGGTCGTAACAAATTGTGAGCTACTAATGCCTACTATTTTCTAGGGTTGGCTTAAAACTATTTTCCAGTTCAATTTATTGTGGCCACAAAGTATTGTGGATAAAAAAATAAATAAATTAAAACAATGCATAATACAACAGATCGGTACTTTAACAAACAACACCCAATGTTAAATATGTATAATTGAACTGGAATTGATGATGAAATTGAAGGTGTTATATTAGGTATGCATCAATCTAATATGTAACCCCAATGCTTTGGAAAGCACTCTTGACTTGGAAACCAAAAACGTTGCGAACTTATACATCAAACCAATAATTAAAATTAATAACGATTTTTTTTTTCCTTCAAATTTATTTAACATAAACTAGATGCAGCCTTCATCAGTGATACAATATTAGTAACTTTGGGAACTGAGTTACAGAATTATTGCTGAGTATGTAACCAAAAAGTGTCTAAGATAGAGTGACCATTTGTCCCGCTTTTTGCGGGACTGTCCCGCATTTTGATTGGGTGTCCCGCATTAAGATGCGTCCCGCAAAAGTCCCGCATGCTAAAAATTTGTCCCGCATTGTAACTTGTATTTGAGGACCTTTTTTTTTGCTCTTCACTTCGATTTTGGGAGGTGAGGAAGGACCTTTTTTTATGCTCTTGACTTGGATACCACCCTAAGATGATATTTTAACATAAAAAATGAAATATCCCTCTTAGTTTCGTATTACAAAATGAGACAGATAATAGTATTTGTGCTATATACCTATAAAATGTTAACTGTATTTTTATTTCATTATCGAATACAAATATTAGAATCTTGACATATCACTTCATATCTCAACTTACTACATACCATTATTATATTACCTTTACAGTATTTTAATAGCTAACAATCCTAACAGTAGAGTGCTAATTGAATTAGTCTAGATGTGCCAGTGTTATATTAGTACTTAAAATGCATATCAATTGTTCAAAAATTACTTTGTACTTAATTTAAAATGAAACATGTAAAGAAACATCAAATGGTAGAAGACTGAATAGAATTTAACTGTACTATGTAAAACTATTTTACAGGCAGTACCTCAGTACAGGTTATGTGTTATGGGTGGTCAGATAGTTGAACAAATAGAGTAATAATAAACTGAAAACAATTTTTGAAGAATTATTTATAAAAACTATACAAGGGTTATACAGCCACATTAAATAAGTTAATAATATTATTTAAAACATACATATATCATAAAAAACAGTTTGTTAAAAAAGAGAGCGAATAAGAAATACTTTATAAAAGTATTTAATACTATAAAAAAGAAAACATGTACTATTTAAAATAAACCTTCTGGCCACCCTAGTAATGTGGTGCCATTGGCTGCACAGTACGAGGGTTATTAATTTCGATGTTGAGAATTTCGTCACAAAATCTTTATTTGTCATCGTTCCTCTGACCCTTTTTTTATACAGTATCTTCCTAAGTCTATATACCCTACACTACGTATTTCTTAACGCTACGTAAAATCCCCAATTCTTATACAAAAGTAAAAATCTGATATAAAATTAGTAACAATCTATACATAAAATTTGGCGCCGATTTTTTATCTGTCTAACAGGATATCTTTAACTGTAGAAAAATTGTTATAAAAATAATATCGCTCAATAACTTAATTATAGATATCAGTAAATTTTTTAAATATATTTGTGGGTTTCAAATAACATTTATATTTATATAGTTAGTGTAGACATATATAGTTTCAAATAATACGTCAACATTTTTTCAACTTGATTGTATATAGTTCAGAACCTTCGTCGAAAAATATTGTACTTGATGATAATGGATTGCCACTTAGTACACGTGTTATTTACAAAAAGCAAATCTTATTTACCCGCTGCATCTATATTGAGAACCGCGGCAGATTCAAGATGGCTGCAAAAATAGATTACTTAAGGTGCGTTCGGCATAAGCTAATAATCTACACATTCTGCATAAGTTACACAAGATTCTTGTGTAAATTATGCAGAATGTGTAGATTATTAACTTATGCCGAACGCACCTCAAGTACAATAACAATAAGTAGTTTTCACAATAAAACAAAATAGCTACAAGCATTTTTCTAGAATGAAGCTTTAACTACAATTTGTCGCATCGTACGCAAATATGCGTCAAATGGTTTACAAGAATGCGTCTTATTAAGACGCATGAATATGAAATATGAAATAAGACGCAATTTATTTATTTGCAATTACATGAGTCTTTTTTACAATTCAATATACGCTATTGGATAGGTAAAAATTTTCTGCAAATTTTGATGTATAGATTGTTACTAATTTTTATTCAGACTATATTCTTGAGTCCATACGATGTGTCTAATAGCTGCCCTACAAAATCTTTATTGATGATGGTCTCCACGGTGATTTTAAACGAAAAATATTCTTAAATGTCATGGGTTTTGGTCCCGTTTATCGTAGGGCTTTTTTTTGTAAATGTAAGACACTTCTTACGTCAAGAATGTAGTTTTATTATTTATTTATTTTAATTTTTTTTTGTTTTAAGGTTGTTATTGGTGAGATAAATAGCCATATAATAAATAAAAGCCGAAATATCGATTATCGATTTCATTTTCAATCACTTTCTGTTAGTAAAAAAGAAAGAAACTAATATTACCACACGTGTGTGTAAATCGTCCACGGTTTCCACTATTGCATTCTTATTTTAAATGAACTGTAGTGTTATATTTCCAAAACTAAAACATTTTTATGTTCTATCATTATCAAGTTCTGATTTTTTTAAATACACATTAAAAAAGTTGTTTTCTTTTGAGTTATTTAAAGGTTATTGGGTTTTAAAATTATCGGAGTAAAATGCTTTTTTATTAATATTTAATTAGCTATGGAATATTTAAAAGGCATGATTGTACCATAATTAAGTTGCCCTCTTAAAAAGGCAACCTCTGTTTAACCTAACCGACTTTGTATCTCTTAGTGGTTTATGAGATCCCAATGGTGAAACTCAAAAAATAGGCGCTCTGTAAACATCCAAAATCTGAAAAAGTCCGATACATTTTTGACCCGAAAAAAAATTTTTTTTTTTCTGTTTTTGAATCCTCGCTTTGTTCTGTCATCATACAAAATTTCGTCAAAATATCTCCAGATGTTTTTGCGTGAATTTCAAACAAACAAATTGCAGACACCAATTGATTTTTTATGGCTATCGTCTTATAAACACCTAGAACGTTTGGAAACAAATTGTCCATCTGTATGAGGACGAAAATAAATAGAAATAGCCTCCAAATTTATTTAAAACTCCTTATTCGGGGAAATAACACTTGTGACTGCTTTCTTTATTCGCGGGTCGCGCAAACTACAATTTAGTTTTTGAAGTATACCTACATGTTTAAAAAAATGAAAGAAAAATAAAAAGAGTAGAAGTTTGAAGAACAACTTAAAATTCACATACGTCTTGTCTAGAACGAAATCACAATTTTATAATTCATTTTTTTAACTTCGGGTAATAACGATGACACTGTAACCATTCAGTAGATGACCGAAAACATTGTTCATGTCGTAAATAATATAGGACTATGAACATATTGCATTGCTGCTGTCCAGGGGTTGCTTGAGTGTCAAAATGAAGATTTAAGTGAAGTTGATTTAGAACTTATATTCAACTCCGAAGACCCGGTTAAAGAAGATCACACAACTAGCTTGGAAAAAATGACACTGATCTTTATGACTTTTTCGTCAAAATTGATTCATCATGAGTAGATCTGATTTTCAAAAGAAAAATTGACGGAAACTACTTTTGAATATCAATCCGAGTTAAAGGATCTATTAAAGGCTGCGAAACAAGACAAAATAACTATTTCTTTAAGCTAATACCTAATACCCTTTTCACACTAGAATTTTAAGACGAGTGAACTTAAAGTCCACCGATGTTCAACACTGGTTTGCTTTCACACTAGATGTCGGCGATTAGCCTCGTTGCAGAAATAGGCCGATGTAAAATAAATAAATAAATAAAATTTCACACTAGATGTTTAAATCTCCGGTGCTGCCATCTGCTGCGGTAATTTCATTCTTAGGTTACCGTTAGGAAATTATTAGTTTTGAACTCTCAGGGCTGACGCACATTTTGAATTATTATTAAACACATATGGATATTTTATTCCATTCTACAATAAAGGTGCTACAATAAAGAATATATTACACCTATTTTAACATATAAGTCGATACACTTTACCTTAATTATTGTGGCTCTGTATTATATTAAATACCTTATTAAAATAACTTTTAAATTTCTTATATCGTCGATATAATACAGTATTCTTGTTTATGATAATATATCATTTTGACAGCCCAAATTCAAGAGGTCACACGCTTTCACACCAACACTTCAACTAACCCTCACTTTAACTTCGGATCTTAAACATCCAGTGTGAAAAGAGTATTAGCGTGATAATAATTAAGTTTTGATTTGTTACATTAAGACTAATTAAAAAAATTGTGTCAATATTTCGTCGGCTGAAAATAATAAGGTTGTATGTCGAAGTGTATTACATTTGAGAAAACAAGCTTCAAAAATTTTGACATGGCAAAAACCAATATAAGGTTACAATACAAGGAAGAAATTTTTTTAATAACTATATATTGATATGTTATTGTCAATAACGCATTATTATGAAAAAAAAATTTGAATAATACCATTTTAACAATTTGATAATGAACTTTGTGATTAAGAAAAACACGAAACTTAGTACCTTAACGTTACATACAGCTTTGTAGTTCAAAGTAATATCGGGGGGAAATTCAGTTTATAGGTAAAGCTTCAGTTTTTAGGTTTCTGAAAATTGTTAAAAAGGTAAAAGAAATGTTAGTCACGTATTAAATTTTTATTTGATTAAATAACACAAATTAAACAATATGCTTGCAAAATAATAACAAATTAAACATTAATCTTACAAAAAATTAAGATAAATTAAGATAATTTGAACTGAAACTGAAACATTCGAAAAAAAAAAAATTAAACGAAATAAATTGTATTTTTATTATTTTCTTGAGATTTACTTTCTTGGCAATATTGTTTCATAAACTCCATTCACAATAAATATGAGATGACGTCACACTTGGTTAATTTAAATACCAACGTTAAGATATGTTTTAATCAACATCAATCCATAACTCAGTACATTTTTTTATTTAATGTTGGTACATTTTTCCAATGTTGTCAGTTTGTTGACTGGATTGTTCAATCGTTATTTGTCAGGTTGACATTTAGGTGCTTATTTAGTGAGGTTATATAACCTAACTTTTTTTGACAGTTTACGAATTGGCAACAAGGTGGGTTTTTCAACTGTGACTGTCATTTCAAAGTTACGGTAAATGGACTTTAATAAGATTTATCCATAGTAGGCATCCAATCCACCATAGATTTTAAAGTGATTACCTTGTTTTCTGGTAACGGATTTTTATTTGTAGAAACCTTAATGTCTCTAAATATATTTAACAAGTCTTCAAGACTTTGTTTTATTCTTTTTAATATTTTTTGTAACCCAGGTGCCCGAAAAAGATGTTTTATATTTAACATAAAAGATGTTGTATGTCAAACATACAACCATAAATTATGAATTAAAAAAAAAAAAAACCTTTAAAATACAAGGGTGTATGTTTTAACATACAACTATGTTTTGTAAGATTTTTATTTTTTAAGACATACAACTATGGTTTTCTGCTTTTTTCTCCGACACCGGTAATGCTATCTATGGAAATTATTGGAACAAATAGGTTACATGACATACAACTATATAGTATTGAAAAGTGCATTTGACAAAAAATGTCACATAAAACCTTATTATTTTCAGCCGACGATTTATCTTTTTTATTCGAATTATTATTTTTTTTCTTCGCAATCTTGAAATCTATCACTTATAATCCTATACATTTTACCATCCCGTATTCAAGGTTTCCGTATTCACTGCATATTGGCTAAACGAATCCGCCGCGAATTAGTAGCTTTGACTGTATATAGATAAAATAAATAGTAAATGTAAGTTGACTCATTAGTGGCACTACGAAAAGTTAGATTTGTTACAAAATAACTTAACTAATTTATTTGTATTTTCATTACATGTTCCATTTGTATTGTACTTAATTTTATAGTGAGTTACACAAGTTAAAGTGGTTTATTTAGAAGTCACTGCCAAGTACATATTATTTGTTAAAAACTATAAAATGTTATTACTCATAATAAAATTTTTAAACTATATTCGTAATATTGTATTTATTGTTCCTTATACTCAGGGGGCGCTAACTCGGGATTGAATCGCACCTGGGCGGCTGCATTCAAGGGCGACAAGAATTTCCATTCTAGCGCATAAATAAATGTAAATTTGAAATAAATTTTGAAATGTAAATTTGAAAATTCGAGAATGAGCATCAATTGAGAAGTGACATTACCGTTGGCGGCGCTGTTTTTCAAGGCAATATGGCTGAATTGTCTAGTATTCAGCTGTCAATATGCTAACAGCGAACAGGTTAATTTAAGCACAGTACATTTTTATTTTATGAAAATGTATCTATCGACATTCTAACAAAAAATCAACACTAGAAAATATGTAATAATTTCAAACAGTACTACAGTCGCGTAGTACAATATTTGACCACCAGACTGCGTATCCGAGCGTGTCAGTTCTCAATTGTATTCAAACTTTTGAAGAAACATGAACATTTTTGTTGTTTTGACATTCATTCTTTGTATACACTAAAATCCATGTATACACTAAAATGAAGTATTGTTCAAATTTACAAATTAAATTATCTGATCCCATGAAAAAAACGATTTCAATGTATTTGCGCATACCCATTATGTGACCAAATATACACGCATCAACCGTTCACTACCACATAGTTCCAAATGAACTCATAAATTTTTTCCCAAATTAGCATTAAGAATATTTTTGACAATACCAGTAATTGTGGCATTTCGGGAAAGGTGCTTATCCAAATTCAGGTTAATTAAAAGTTATTTGAAATCAAGTATGGCCCAAGAAAGATTACTTAATTTATGTATGATTAATAATCAGTAATGAATGTAATTTTGTTGAACAATTGAATATTTTCGATATAGTAGAATTTCGAGTAGTAGTATAGGTCAGTCGTTCTATCAACGCAGTTGGTCATTTTGCGTCATAATTTCAATGACAAACTTTATGGTGAAAAAATAACTAAATCGATTTTTTTTTTGCATGTGAATTATAGACTAATATTGTTCTTCACTCTTTTATTTTACTAAAAAATACCTTTTGAAGTTATATTTAGTTTGTGTTTGACAGTCATTTTGAAGATTTACAAATTTTAAAAGTGTTTATTTAATATAGGGACATTTGTATTGGTATCGCTAAATAAACCGATGTTTACATTTGACATTTTATAATACCTTTTGATGTGTTTCGATACTTGTGTTAACATATGTAACTTATAGTAATTTCTAAAAACTTTTTTATTTAGTTTGTTGTTTATTTAGCAGTTTTGTGTTTAGTTATATATTTTCTTATAGATAGGGTGACCATCCGTCCCGGTTTTAGGTCAATTGTCCCGGTTTTTACATAAATCTGTATTTGTAAGAAAAGAAATATGAGAGGTGAGGACCTTTTTGTTTTTTGCTCTTCACTTGGATCTGGGAGGTGAGAACCTTTTGTTTTTTGCTCTTTATTTGGTTTTGGGAGGCGAGGACCTTTTTTTTTGCTCTTCACTTGGTTTTGGGAGGTGATGACCTTTTTTTTTTGCTCTTCACTTGGATCTGGGAGGTGAGGACCTTCTTTTTTTCCCTGTGTCCCGGTTACCCTTCACTGAAATCTGGTCACCCTACTTATAGATATTTTATAGATTTCCATTTGATTCAACATATTTCTATTTTCTTTTATTTGATCATATTTTTGGATCACATCAGCCCTTTTTAGTACTATTTAGCCTATTAAAATAGTTTATTTGTTTCTATTCTGTTCATATTCTTATATTTTCATTTCATTACGATACAAGTGACAGCGTCCTAATATTATATTCGTTAAATGAGGTTATACAATGAGGTTATAGTCGAACTTTAGATGAAACAAATTAAAAAAAAAAAAAAATGTATAATATAATATACAGGGTGTTAGGTAAATACCCGGCACAATTTTAAAGGCAGCATTGTTGGCCCATTTAGAGCTAAAAAGTCCTCAACCATTTTTGGATAAGATGCGTATATCGCTTGATAATCGATGCAGTACCACCGTTTAGGAACCAATATGTCTGTTACAACAATCACATATGTGACTGAGATAAATAGAAACCATGGAAACAATACCGTAATTTTATTTCAACAAAATGCTTTTTCAATTTTATGAAGAAAAAAGAAAAAATTTTAGGATGACGTACACGTACTTTGATATTCTATTATTGAACTACAATTAAAATATTTTTTTTTCTATGGCAACTACACAACTTCTGGATTAATATGAAAAATAAAAAAGTCAATGGTTTTCAAAATTTGAGGCATCTTTTTGTTTGTTTATTTTTAGACGAAATTCACATTTTAGAGAAAATTGGCAAAGGAAAAATCGATTGCATTCTACGTCACCATACTGTCTTTTAAATTGTGCCGGACATTTACCTAACACCCTGTATATTATAATATAAATTTTCCAATACCTATATAATATTTCGAGGTGTTGTTCAATAATGAGAACAAATGAATATTGTACCCAACCCAACGAAAGAAGGGTATAATAGATTATACAAGACTATTAGCGCATGTACAAATTAACTAAAGTTTTCAGCTTACGATTTCTCAGCGAAAATCCGTTCAATTAGAAAAGTATGGATTTATTTACAGTCCATGTTGGATTTATTGCTCAGACATTTATTGATTTTCAATGAATACATGCACAGATCGCCGATTGAATCGGATACGTGTTGCTCTGTTCAATGTCTAACCCGGAAGAGACTCAAAATGGCCTCTTTCTTTGTTACGAAAAACGGCGTATAGAAGAAAACTGAGCGGAATAAAATATAGTTTTAAAACGTGCGCTGCTAGATGTCTCGAGCGACACTAAAATCAGCTTTTTGGGCGAGTAAGATCCAAAAATGGTTACGATAAGGAAGGAAATATTAAACGATAATTTAAGTAACAAATTAACGTAACACGTTGCTCTACTTCAGATCTACAGAGAAAATCCCCAAATCGGTAGAGATGCGTACGGGCGGGGTGAATTCGCGAGACGTGGTGACCGTACACCTAAGAAACTTCCTGTGTCTTATAGAACAAGCATTGCTTATGGGGCGTTGTTTAATCTCAACTCCAGGGAATTTACCCACGTCAACAGTGACGCGTACGGGCGGCCTGAATGCGCAGGACGTGGTGACCGTCCACACAGGTAACTCCCTGTATCTTCTAGAAATAGTATCGGTTATGGAGCGTTGTTCCACCTAAAAACCTCAGAGAAATACCCCATGCCGATGATGATGAGTACGGGCGGCGTAAATTCGTGAGAAGTGGTGGCCGTCCACCTAGGAAACTCGCTGTGTCTTATAGAATAGGCATCGCTTATGGAGTGTTGTTCTACCTCAAATCCACAGATATTACCCACGTCGACGGGGACAAGTACGGGTGGCGTGAATTCGCGAGAAGTGGTTGCCGTCCACCTAGGAAACTCCCTGTGTCTTATTGAACAAGCATCGCTTATGGAGCGTTGTTCCACCTCAAATCTACAGAGAAATTCCCCAAGTCGACGATAAGAAGTACGGGTGGCGTAAATTCGCGAGAAGTGGTGCCCGTCTCTTACAGGGGAAGTTCACAATAATCATAACATGAGACCATTCGTCGAGCTTTCGGGCCTGATAATCCCGCCTACCTTGAATGGGAAGTTCATCTAGTTTGCGGACAACGTCCCCAATGTGGACTTCCTAATGGGTGGGCATGGCAGGGTGATGAAAACTATCAGCGATTATGTCTACTAATCGGATGCATGAAAAATTTTCTTTTTCCGCATTAGGGGATCTTCTGCAAAAAAGGCAGATAGGTTTGTGGAATATTGTGCGCCAGTACCATGATTTCTCGTCATGAAGATACAAGAAGAGGGAAAGTGTTTTAAGGAAATGTCCTCCTTCTTTGTTGCCTGAACGTTGCGAAAAATGTCCTCAACTGGTGTTAAGTAAGTGCGTAAATTGTCGACCGGAACACTGCTGGTTGAAGCCGATATT
This sequence comes from Liopterus haemorrhoidalis, assembly GCA_963971575.1. Classification (NCBI taxonomy): domain Eukaryota; kingdom Metazoa; phylum Arthropoda; class Insecta; order Coleoptera; family Dytiscidae; genus Liopterus; species Liopterus haemorrhoidalis. The sequence continues at coordinate 125,285,217 of OZ020611.1, forward strand.
ACGGGTTCGTCAATGCTACAGAAAAGTAAAGAATTCGGCGATTATCGTAATTCAGTACAGCCACATAAGGCATTGAATACGTCAAAAAAGTCATAACGGACCGTGATCTTGCTTTATTACGAGGATACGTTATGGAGGATGAGTCCCAGGATGAAACCCTGGAATGATACGCCTTCAATTTCCATGATTGTATCTTTCGTTGGTACTAGGTGTCCAGCATTAGTAAGGGTGGTGTACAACGTGTGAAAAGTTCGCTCCTACTATCCCAATCTGATTCGATGCTACAAGTGTCAGCGTTATGATAACAACTCAAGTCGTTATGGTAAACAGTCTATCTGTGCCAACTGCAGACAGGACCAACATGAAGTTGAAACCTGAACAGACGCGGTGTTTTACGTGAACTGTAAAGGTGCGCACGCATCTATATTACGCCACTGCCCAACGTTCTTGGAAGAGAATGTAGTACAGATCATTAAGACGTAAGATAGGATACCGTATTATGACGCCAAAATCGCCTTTGCGAAATGCTTCTCACAAGTAGCAGCAAAGCGAACAGCAAGCGTCCAGACGCAAACGGAGACAGTGTCTCGTCCGACAATTACAAAGCCAGGGACAGTCGTGTCAAATGCTCGCAGTGAGAAGGTGTTGGTATCGGTCCCAGATACCAAAATTAAGACCCACAACTAGGAGGATTGGGTCTGAATAAATCCCCCAAATTAAAAGAAGAACGCACCCAACTTCAGTTCTCCAAAAACCGAGGAGGAGACCGCAGAATCTTCTCCACAGAAGAGGAGCGACCAGAGCATGGTCGCTTCTACAAATCCCTCATCAGCCACTCCCGAAAAGGAGACTGATACAGGAACCTTTGGTTCTCACTGGATACCAGTGAGAGTCAAACCATCTAAAAAAAGAGTTCATTGTGTCCACCAATACACCTGGACTACCAAACGAACGTCCGCAACCTAACGGAGCACCAAGGCTCAATAGATCGCGGGGTAACTCCCCTAAACAGGAATGAGCGGTTCACTAACCCAGTGGAACTGTAACGGTGTATTTCAGCGCTACAAAGAACTGCGACTTTATTGTCAGATTTTGCACCTTCATGTGTTTGTTTACAGAAAAACTTCAAGAAGACACATTCAAAGAGGAGACTCCGTGTTTCACACGGATTTCTTTAAGGGGATAAGAGTATGTGATGCCGAGGCAATTCTAGTTAGAGATACGCTTTACCACGATCCTGCATATATTGCCACTGAGTTGCAGGCCGTAGCAGTTTGTGTTGCACTTCCCCTTCAGGTGACGACTTTGTTCCATCTACCTTCCCCCTTCACCGAGATGTCGTGAATGTCACCGAACAACTCCCACCACCCTTCATATTACTAGGCAATTTGAACGCCTACAATTTTTGTTGGGGATCGGCGCGGAACGATCGACGGGGACGTCGCCTGGAAAACATGTTTAACGATATAATTATGAGCTTCCTGAACGACGGCAGACCCATGTACTTCTGTGCAGCAATGGGTGCATTCAGTGCTATAGATTTTAGCGTCATTTCTGGAGCCATCGTTCCGATGTTCAGATGGGCACAAAGATCTGTAGTGATTACCTCTTTCCAATCCTCTTAAGGTCTCTGTATAATACTGTTACCGAATCCCGCTGGCCACAATGGGTACTGACTTATAGGTCCAGACCTATAATTGCTATGAGTTTCAATTTCCAGATGACGCAAAGAGTCATCTGATGTTAGCGAAATAGGAACATAAATGGAACAGCATACAAAATGTGAAGTTGAGACAGATTAAGAGAGACGTTAAACCATGGGGTTTTTCTTGCAAGACTGGGAGAAAACCGCCACCACACGCCTTCTTATAGGCCACTGTTGGTAGACCCATGGACATTTATTTCGAGGTGAAAAACCTCCTTGAATTTGTGAGACGTGTAACACAGATTTGTGTGTTTTACACATTTCAACTCAGTGTGGACAGTTCGAGGATGTCAGGAAGAGGTTGGGTTTGTGCTATGATCTGTCAGTTGCTTTAGGGGACAACATAGTACTTGTGGATATGCTGATATTCTTCCTGAGGGAATTTATTTTTTATATGTGAAGTTTAGCAATTTAATAATAATAATACTAATAATAATAATAATAATAATAATAAGAGGAAGAATTCGCAGGGGAAGTTCTAAATGGCCATAACACCTGGCTATTTGCTAAGCTTTCGGGCCTGATGATCCCGCGAACCCTGAATCACGCAAGGAAAGTTCGCAATGGTCGCAACATCTGACCATATCGAGCTTTTGGGCCTGATGATCCCACGTATCCTGAATATAATAATAATCGGGGTACGGCGGTCTTTTGACCGAAAAGGCTTAGCGCCCTTTCCCCCCGGATCGCTACCACACTGTTACCACGGCAGGAACCAATTGGGGGTAACGTCGACCCTATCATCTGGTCGATGAATCCTGCCACCGTTTCATGGGGCCAACCTTCCCATGAAACGTATAAATGGTTCAAGATAATATAAGAAACCATAGAGCTTCCCACAATGGGTCCTTCTCGGATGGGGACCCACAAACAGTTGGGCGAAGCTACAATCCCGCTAGCCGGGCCCGCCACAGGTGGACACCCGAGGAGCAGGAAGACCTGCTTCAGGTTTACGAGGCAGCGTCACCCCATCGCAGGGGCTACATGGTCAGAGTCCACTCACAATGGTGTGAAAATCATCCTGAGCTGGACTTCATGACGCAACAAAATCTGCGCGACCAAGTAGCATGCCTGCGACGCAGGATGAGGCGATCGAGACGAAGAGAGTCGAGAAGGTTGTCCCAAATACCGGTACAGCCATCGACACCTGCAAGCCCACCAACGGGAGGTGGGCAGATAGCCACTGGGTCTTCCCCAGTTTATGCAGGAATAACATCCTCTTCACCGGAAAAAAATCTCCGCGAGGATTTTCTAGCCCTTCTCTCGCCTCATTCTGAACGTACCCGACTCGGACACAATAAGTTCAAAGTTCGTGCTGATGACCTCACGCGACTTCATGAACTTATTGACAAGCAAATTTCCCCTCAGAGTAGTCTCTGGGATATCGACTGTGCTGTATACGCTGCAGCAGCTGTGCTGACGCCAAAGCGGGCTAAGGCTTTTAACGGCAAACTGCGTATACAGCAATTAGAGAAGAAAATGACGCGTTCACGTCAGGAAGCTTCTCATATTCAGTGTGGTATTGATGCTTTACGAAGTATTAAGCCGCTAAGTGCGAATACTAAGCGCATATTATATCAATTGCGCATAAAGCATCACACACTGAATTTGTCCACTCTCTCTCTGCTAAAGCAGAAAGCGGTGGACAAATTGAGAGCACTAGCCCTGGCAAGAAAGAAACTAGTCAACCGGGTTAGGACCATGGAGGAAAATACTATGTTCCTCACGAGCCCGTCACGCCTTTTCATGGCCAAACCTGAGGTTTCTGAACCGTCATTATCAGTCGACAGGACAGAGACTTTCTGGAGGGAACTTTATGAACACGAGGCGATCGTGCAGGACACTCCAGTTTTGGAAAGATTTGAGGAATTCTGTTCACAACACCTGACAGATCCTCAGGCATGCCCCCCTGTTACCACGGAAGAAGTTACACGTGCTATTTCGAAAGCGCGCAATTTCGCTGCACCAGGAGTTGATGGTATTATTGCTTTCTGGTGGAAGTCATTCACAAGCGTGCACGGCCATCTTGCACGAAATTTTACTTCTTTTATCCGTGGAGAAATACCAATACCATCTTGGTTACCAGAGGGGCGTACAGTATTAATCCCCAAAAAAGGTGATTTAACCAACCCGAAGAACTACAGACCTATTACTTGTCTCAATACGCTGTATAAGATCTTCACCAGCGTATTAAACGAGCGGGTACTGAGCTCCATTGCCTCTGTTTGGTCAGACATCTACGAACAGAGGGGATCGAAGAGGGGCCAAGCAGGTTGCAAAGAAAACCTTATTATCGACCGGTCAGTCTGTCATGACGCGTCGTATTTCAAACGCAACCTGTCAATGGCTTGGGTGGACTACGCAAAAGCTTATGACACTACGTCACACGCTCTCATTTTAACATTATTGCGCATGTTACGAGTCCACCCGGAGATAGAGAGATGCATTGGGCAACTTATGTCCCTCTGGAAGACACAATTTGTTGTCCCAAGCGGATCAACTGCAGTGTCGACAGAGTGGATATATTTCAAGCGTGGGGTTTTCCAGGGAGATTCCCTAAGCCCGCTACTATTTTGCATCTCACTTCTTCCTCTATCGATCGAGCTTAGGCGCGGCAGTGGCTACATGGCGGGTCCCCCGTCGAAGCGTAAGCACAAAATTACCCATCTCTTTTACATGGATGATTTGAAGCTCTACGCCTCGAACGAGAGGAATCTGCAGACCGCCTTAGATACTGTTGCTGAGTACACTGCCGCGATAGGTATGCAATTCGGGTTGGAAAAATGCGCTGTTTTTCATATCTACAGAGGAAAAGGTTTAGACAACGGTGAAGACGTTCAATTGGTTGATGGGAGCATTATAAAACATTTTAATGCCGAAGGGTCTTACACATTTTTAGGCATCAGTGAGAGAGGTGTCCAAGATGTCACTCTTATTAAGCAGGCCCTTCGCAGCAAGTATATGGCACGACTTAGGCAGATATGGAGATCATGTCTGTCTGGCAAGAACAAGATCGCTGCCACAAACATGCTTGCTGTCCCATTAATTTCATACACTTTTGGTGTAATGAAATGGAATGTTGATGATCTTAAGGATCTCGACAGAAGAACCAGAAACATCATGAACATCAACCGAAGTCTTCACCCGAAATCTTCTGTGCAGCGCATTTACCTCCCTCGTCAAAATGGGGGTCGGGGATTACTAAATCTGGAGTGCTTGCACGATCGACTCGTCCTGGT